>LR736890.1:2647661-2836652 GCA_902654985.2 Oryctes borbonicus
ACATCACCCGAAAGACATTTCTACATAAATAATTAGTTTTAAGAAGAAGGCGAAATTACGTAATCATCATGTACCTAAATATTTCAAGAGTGCAAGAAATGGAACAGTTTGCAAGGACACGTTAATTAAATTTTGGTAAATAGAACGAAATTCTCAAGCAAATCGTTACTTTATAAAACGTATTACATCATTCTTTAATTGAACATGATTAATTCTGTGCAGACATAAAAGAAAGGTGTTTATTTATAAGAAAATTACGCTCAGGTGTCCGCAACCGTAAGTAATATTCTCTGGTTATTTTTATCTGATGTTTTCTTAACCCCCTTTTTTAGAAAGTGTATTACACAATATTATAATAAATTTCTTTATTTAATGCCGATTGAAATGTTACGTTTTTAACGTTAAATTGTGCCAATAACTAGATTTTACTAACACCGGTTCTGGTGTAGATTCTCAGCAAGGATTTTTATGTCCACATATTTAAAACAGGAAAAGCGTATTCTTACGCAAATAATTGTTTCTATTTTTAACACTATGAATAGAAGTGGTACTACTGTACTGCGTATAATTAGAAACCATGTCACAAGTATCGATGAACATAATTGATAGGAGTTTTCAAATAAGTTACGATTATGCATTTTAATTGTCGATTTAAGCAAAAGAATTTTTATTTATGTAGAAAGATAGAAAAAAAAATGAGTTTCCAACAGTGATTAGACACATATTTAAAAGGGTTAGCACCGAAAGAGATCAAAGCTGAATTGGATGAAGTTCATGGCACATCTGTTCTTGTGTTAGCAGCTGTTTACAATTGAGTAAACGAGTTTAAACGTGGCTGTAGATCCACATAAGATGAACATCGTTCAGGACGTCCAGTGGACGTGACTACCCCCGAAATGATTGACAAAATCCACGTATGGTTTTGAATGATCGACGAATCAAAGTGCGAAGCCATAAACATATCATAGGGTACAGTGTTTTCAATTTTGCACGAAAAATTAGGGGTGAAGAAAATCTCGGCAAGATGGGTACTGCGTTTGCTCTCAATGTGGCTCTCTGAGGCTGCTTTTCCGTCGCAATCCTGACTAGTTTCTCCGTCGATATATAACTATGGACGAAACATGGATGCACTACTACACACCGGAGTCAAAGCGATAGTCAAAGAAGTGGGTTTTTGAAGGCGAACGGGCTCCGAAGAAGGCGAAGACGGTGAAATCGCTTTTTTGGGATGTATACGGGATCATCTACATCGATTACTTGGAAAAAGGACAAACAACAACTGGAAAGTATTATCCGTCGTTATTGGACTGATTGATGTCCTCATTTAAAAAAAAAAAGATCTTCTTCCATCAAGACGAAGTTCGAATTAGTACAACATCCATTGTATTCACCGGATTTGACCCCCAATGCCTTCTTTTTATTTCCAAATTTGGAGAAATGGCTGGGCGGACAACGGTTCACATCGAACGGCCAAACAGATGCCTATTTTGAGGACCTTCCGAAATTCTACTTTTTGGAGAGCTTAAAAGAGCTGGAGAAACGCTTGGAAAAGTATATAGACTTAAATGTAGATTATGTTGAAAAATAAATAAAAATCTACAGAAAATACTTTGCTTTTCTATCTTTTTCTGAGGATTTATTGAACGATCCTCGTATTCGTTTCGGAACTAATACTCACGTCTCACATCTCTGAATGAATGAGTTTAATGTGATTCGATAAAGCAATCGTGATTTGTTTGTGTTTACATTTGTTTAACGTATATTATTGTTGTGTGTAGATGTAGTAAAAGACAGAAGCGTTTTGGATTCAATTCTATTCAATTCCGTTCAAGTGTTTTATTCTATTGTTTAATAACATACGAGATTCATCTTTGTAGAAATGTAGCTATAATCTTAAATACACATTTATATTGTACTGAGATTAAAGTATTAGTAATATTTATTTCAGTGATATACGATACCATAGAGGATGCACGTGCTAAAATTCCGTTGTCATACACCACTCAGGCTATATACACGTTTTGCCGATTATATTGTTTTACAACTTCTAAATGTTATAATTATATTGTCCTGTAAAGTTTTTTTTTGCAATGACTTGCCAAAGTTCGAATTCTACGAGAAATTTCGTATATCGAATTGAATATTTGTATTGTGAAATCTCTCTTTCTAACGAAAAGTTTGCCTGTTACTTTTCGTAGTTTATATTTAGTCACTGTTTGTTTAATTCCACAATATCAGAACTTTGCGATTAGTAACAGTTGCCCATTTAGCAAAACCGAATTTCGTTGAATATGAAATTTTCCTACAACAGATCAAATCAATAGTAGATATTAAATTGTAATAAACTTGATAAATAATTTGTTGTTGTTATTGTTGTTTCGTAAAAAGTGACTAGCGTTATTATAAAGAATTCAGTTACTATTTTAAAATTACATATTTTTTATCTTTTCCAAGGTATGATTAATATATCTATAGCATTACAATGGAAGCTTTAGTTAATAACTTTATCAGAACTGCTGAGTAATGAATTTATAATATTTATACACGATTTCAGTATAAGCAACAAAATACTAATCCGTATAGTACTTCTCATGTTACTATCCAGTGTCTTCCATTTCATCTTGGTCATATAGTATTTAGTAGACGAAGTAGTAGTTATTTTGTATGTATTTTAGCAAAAGATACCTCCACTACTAATTTTAAAAGTTTTCGTGGATATATTAGATGTAGTATGTCGTATTCCCATGGACGTCAGCAGGAAAAATCCGTCGCTTTCATAAAAGCTGCGTATTTTGAAATTCCTAGCTTTTATTCGTGACTGTGCTGCAATATTTGTGGAACCGTTCTCATTTACACAATTTTATATTAAAATATTATAAATACCAAAACCGCTGGAAAAGTACTAGAGTGTGTCCTGTCTTAAAGTTTGGAAACTTAGATGACATGTAGCACTACAGATCTATATCTTTTTTGTACAATTTTTCTAAAATCTTCGAATGTACACTATGCGACCATATTTATAATGCAGTTAAGGAATTCATTTCATCCAATCAACATGGATTTATCGTTCTATCGTTCTGAAGTTACGAACAGTTTGTATCGGAAGCCCTTGACAGACAGCTTCAAGTTGATACAGTTTACACTGATTTTCAAAAAGCATTTGACCAAGTTGACCACTATGTATTACTTTGGAAACTACAGACTATTGGTTTTTCACCTTCCTTGCTTGCGTTGCTTAGGGCTTCTTTAATTGGGTTGGGAGAGAACAATTTGTGTAATACTGATAGGTGAGATCTGACACATTTTGTCCGTCTTCTGGATTGCAACTAGAATCCAATCTTAGTTCAATTTTGTTTATACTGTTTATAAATGACTTAATATTTACTGATGATCTGAAAATTTAGAGAAGTGAGATCTATTGAAGATTGCATTAAACTGCGAAAAGCAGTTAATAATCGGTGTGGCTATAATCATTTGCAACTCAACATTAATATGTGTAAAACTGTGTCATGTACGAGAAGCAACAACTTTATAGATTTTAAATGGTGAAGATATCTAACGGTATCAATGTACGAAAGAGATTTGGACGTAACTTTTGACAACAAACTTACTTTTATCAATTCTATAAACCCAACAATTAAGAGCGCATACTAGACATTTGGTTTTATCTATAGTAATTTTAATAACATCAGGTGCCTATAACTGCTTTATTAGTTATATTAGGTCTAAACTGGAATACGTATCGTTGGTATGGTCTCCAATTTACCAAGCTCGTGTAAATAACATTGAATCCGTCCAAACGCGCCTTTTAAATTACTTATTGTTTAAAATTTATGGAACTTACCCAGAAAGAGGACCTGATTATGATATTATGTTATCTAGACTAGGTTTCGTTTCATTATGTAAAAGGCGTACTATATTAAGTGTGAAATTTTTATTTGGGTTATCACATAATGATATTGACTATCCGTGGTTATCGAGTAGAATTAACTTTAATGTTACTAGATTAGAAGCACGTTATGAATGTATGTTCAACTATCCAAGAAGTAGAACAAATGTTTTAGTTAAATCACCAGTGTTTGTAATGTGTAATAATTATAACAAAATTTCTGGGTTGTCCGACATGCATTGTACTTCTTTCAAAATGATAGACGAAGCTATCATTAATTTGTAGATTGTTTGCATTATTTGCTGCCATTTCATGATTTTTAGGTTGGTGCTGAAGGCTTTTCCTTCAGCACATATGAATAGCTATATTTGTCACCTTTTTTATGATCAACCTAAAAATCATGAAATGGCAGCACTTTGGCATTTTTGGTCATTTTCTGTGCAAAAAGATATTGCAGATACGGCAAAGTTCTTGCTGGAGAGTACAAAAAATAATTTTTATTTGACCGATCTGTTGTACTTTTCAAAATTATCGTTTTTATAAATTTAAGACGAATGTCTTTCTATTGAGCTAAATGTAATTTACCAGAGAATTTTTGGAAATAAAAACCATATTTTAATAGAAAACGTATGTTTTATTGTATTTTACAGTTTACAACACATTTAATATTCACATTATTTGGGCCACTGGAAAATCAGTGAAAGTATGGTACATGTACAAGCCACATGCACAACAGTTATTGGTCGAAGAATTCAGGATCTATTGGCCGTCGAGCGACTATCAATACGCATTAGTGTATTTGGGTATTAATAGTACAAATGAATTAGTTTCAAAACTATAAAGACAGTCGAGCGCTCAACGGCGTATAGAATCTGACATCTCAAATAAATTTATATTACAAATGAGTCCAAAAAAAGAAAAGGTGTAAAATAAATGTACGAATTTCTATGTACAGGTATTCTTCATCTTTATTAATCTAATAGTATGTCAATACTCACTTTCAGCATCAAATATAAATATATGTACTTCTGGTTTTATTTTTTTTGTTACTCTTCTTGATTAATTTGTTCAATGTCGTCAATCGTTTTTACAGTTTTTATTTACTATATTATTTTTTTTTATCATACCATGTTTTCTTTATACAACTAATTTGTTTGAATATCGTAAACGGGAAATTCTAAAAATTGCCACAAACCTTTATCACAATTACTTGAATGTTCAACGACAGGGCTTAATTTCTCAAAAATACTACAGCGACATTATAAAAATAGCACTTCTCGAAAAAAGACATCTTATTCGAACAAATCGAGATGATACATTGAGATCTTGCGTTTTTTTTTTTTTGAAATAATTTAAGTATTAATCTATTAATATATTATTATATTATAATATGTATAATAAACTCACCAACAGCGATTAACAATACAAGAAATCGCGAAATGAAGTCATCGCTATCAATCGCTTATGTTGATCCGCCGCAAAAAACATCCACTTATTAAACTAGTTTGTTTCATCTTCTTTATCTTGCATTCGATGATGCTGTGGCACTTCAAAACTCTACAGTTATTATATCCTTAAAAAGGCCTGAAGAAGCGTTAAGATTAGGTGAAGTTAGTGTTCGTTTAAAAAGTAGTAGTGATCCTCTATCTCTTAAAAAAATGAAATGCCGCAGTAACATCCTTTTCTTTAAATCCTTTAACAAATATCAATAAACAGTATACGGTAAAGATACAATTATACAAATTTCGCACAATATCAAAAATTTAAAAGGTCGATTTCATTTACTACAATCAAGATTAAAGGGCAAATGGGGGAGGATGCTAACAATATTTAATAATCAATTACATGTAGTCTTACGAAAATTGACAAATTGCAACAAATATTAAGCGCATTTAACGCAAATATTCCGTGAACCATTATTTAGTAAAAATCGAATAGGGGAAAAAAGACTTGCGTTAAACTTGCCGAACAACATTCACGAACCACTAAAAATTCTCCAAAAATTCTTTTATACATGAACACATTGTTAATGATGTTACTAAAACCTATCGAAAAAGATTTACGAGTCGTGTATCTCTCCTAAAGATTACGAACTACACGGCGTAATACAAGATTTATTGTAGTAATAGGATCTGGAAATAATTAGCAGAATCTGCCGAAAACTATTCATGATATTTTTATAACCGATTTATGGTGCCACTAATTACATATGTAATTTTTGATGTATTCCACCACTTCTTTGATTTTTTTTTGAATAGATGCATGTATAAAGAATCCAACGATAAAAATTAAATTCAAATGTCTCCACAAAATTGTTAAAAGAATGCGCGTTTCGCAGCTCTTCAGTGCATCATCAGCAATGTACTGAACTGTATGTACCATGTGCAGTAATAAATAAAAGAAAATAGTATAAAAAGTTACTCTTTCAAAAATTGCATCTGCACCTCGTCTGTTCTCAGAAGCCCAAAGTGTAACGAGTGTATAAAAGCACTTTACATAACAACTAATTTTCATTTAGAAACATCTAACAAATTGAGACTAGTAAAAATGTTGCTGGGCCTGACACCGCAAGAGTTACATGTAATTTGATATCCTACGTTCTAGATTTGTTCAAATTATTTTTATGCAATAACTTTTAAAATACATTGATTTGGAAAGATCGGTTGCAGGTTGTTCTTTTTAATAAATTAAATATTTCACATTGACACGATTGATAGTACGGTACCTTTACTTTATTCGTTTCTTCTTTTTCTTTGTGCTCCTGGAGCCGCAAGGGTTGCTTAAACTTGTTACGTATTCTCGATACCGAGAAATGGGATGAAGCGAATCAGATCTGGCGAAACGGATCAAGGTCATGGTATTTACTTAATTTTGATATTATGCTATTGCAAATATTCCAGAAAATTCAAACGGTTCATCAAAACATATATTAGATCAGATAATCCATAACAATTTTCTTTGTTTAAATAGGATGCTCTCGTAAATATGAATTTTTTCATTTGAAATATATCATTTTATGAGATGAAGCGGATCACCTCAACTTTGTCATAAAATTGGTAACTATGAGTTTTCAGATCGATCATACAAAAAATGCAAAAAACAAAAAAAAAGTTGAATATGTGGCCAGAATAGGTGCATATTAAAGACACGTCCAATTATAATTTATAGAGTAAGATAAAGACATTTTGCGATATATTTTGTATAGTCTGATTCCTTAAAACGAAATACAATTCGTAGAAATACAAAAAAAAACTAATTTGGACCTAGAGCAAATTACATGTAACTCTTGGGATAATTGTTATGTGGGTCAGACTAGGAAATCAATTAATATAAGAATTAAGGAACACAAATAACATAAACAAAAATAAAAACGCAGAACAATCAGCCCTAGCAACACATTTTGTTAATACGGGACATACTTTTAGTTGCGACGAGTTTGGATGTATTACAGGTACTTTAACAGAGAAAATACAAGAACAAGGTTATTAACTCCGATTTGCCCCTCTTTAAAATTATAGTTAAACGTTTTTAATGAAAATTAATCTTCATTTTCCCTGACTTTGTAGACTCGTTCCATCTTCGGGTGTAATACACTGTTCAAGTTTCTTTGTCTGTTTTTAAATTATTTGTTACTTTTATTAGTTACTGTACATGATATATGCGGTGCAGTGCGTTGCTGATGATGTACTGAAGGGCTACGTCCATTCTACTTTTAATAATTTTATGAAGAAATTTGGAAATACTGTTACCATTGGAACTTTGTTCTTCACACACACAGTTTTAATTCAATGTATTAAAAATTTGTTAAATTTGATGGTAACTTAATATACTGGATATGGTCATTGATGGATTGAGATTCCCCTAGCAGTTTATTGTTATTGAAATAATGTAGACAGAAACAGTAGCGTAGTAGCAACATTCTACAACTTGTACAAAATGATTTTAATCAATCACAATAGTTTTTAAATCATCATTGGGTTATTAAATCACCAAGTGGTACATACATCAACTTAAGGTAATTGAGTTCAAAATGAACATATGAAATTAAAAATGAAAATATCTTGAGGCTTACGTTTGTTGATACAAAAATATTATACATTATTTCTAATATTTGCTGAGAGTATTTGATTAGGGTCTTTTATATATGTACGCGTTAAGTAGATATAAATAAAGCGAATATTGAAAAGAAATTAACATGTGAATGACGCAAGATAATGTAATTATCAAAAGTGGTGAATGAAATCATTACATCGATACAATTTTAAAAAAAGTCAGCCTTTTTATAACAAAAAATTATAGTTAATACGAATTGTTCTAAATTATAATAGTAATTAAATATAATAATCTAACATAGTTCCAGGCCAGTTTCTATGGAGTGCTTCACAAAATTCAACATATTTATTACACTGTAAATGCTGCAGTTATACGTATTGAATATAATGAATGAAACGTAAAATAGGCTAACCAAGAACGGCTACAAAACCTTATGTCTTTTCTTTACAACCTATTAAAGATGACTTAATTTAGAGACATATTTTTGTTGCAGTAGTTGATTTTTTCTATAACTTAGTGGAAACACTAGCTTACCAGTACATACCTTCAAAACAGATCGCGTTAACGTCCGCATCATTTTTACGAATGAAGATATTTAGAATTTGGTCTTTGGTTTTGCTTAAAAATGGTGTAAAATAACATGCAGATGAGCAATCACGTCACTTCTTTAACCGCTAGAATCGCAATGTTACAATGTAACAAATAAATTAAATTAGTGAATTCACTTCAAATAAGATAACCAGGATCTATAATTTTTATAATAGTAATAATTAGAATAGATACAACTAAAAAGTGACTATTATATATATATAATAATATTTATATATATTTATATTTTATAATAATAATAATAATAATAATAATAATAATAATAATAATAATATTGAAATTCACCCGTTTCAACCACTGAACGTTTTTTTATTCTTTAAATTATTTTCTTAAAGTCACAAGAAACACGCACTGTTGCACGTGTTTGGAAAAATCACAGAGCTCTTGGCTAACCCATTACTTCATTTTTTTTTGTTTAAAATATTTTCCATCTTCGAACAAACACTCGGAAAAATCGTCCATCACGAAAATCCGTTCAGTTCTGTCGTACGACGGTCGTCGGCCTTTCGTTAAGCGCCGATCGCGTAGTGTTGTTACTCGTCGTCGCGCAGCTGGTGGCGTTGGCGGCTGCCGCTTCGGCGGGCGGTCCTTTGAAGTGCAGGTCAGCCAGGGGATCTCCCGGATACTCGGGCGGCGGAGAAACTCGCGGCTTCCCCGCTTGACCGTTCTGTCAGACCTTCTGGCGCATCTCGTAGGCGCCCGCGTACGGATGACTAGATCGGTAGCCGCCGCTGGCAGGCGGCGCTGACGCTAATGGAGAATAATCTATTTAGAGTAAAACGAGAGAAGAGAGTATAACAGTTAGTTCTACGTGTTCAAAAGATTCGAATAATGACGGACGGTGCGATTGTACTATTCTCTCGAATCGGTTAAGTTCTACTCTAAGAGCGCCGATGTAGGTTAATCGATGGTGGTAAACTACGTATTGAAAACTGCATTCACTCAAAAGAATATACCGTGTTACTCTTAAGCTGCGTTCACAGAAATGAAATTAATAGTCATAATAATTAACGGTAAAACGCGTTTTAACAACTACGCAGATGTTCGTAATAAATAAATTAGTAGTAGTAGCTCCGATTACTAGTAAAAAAACCTGATGAATATTATACAAGTAGAATATAATAAACATGTAAAATGTCTCTTTCTGCGTTGTTGTCTGTGTTTTGATAGATTGCACCTGCGCAACTTGGATTCGTTAAACATTTTGAATATCGCGTGTACATCAGCTGAGAAGAAAGATTTGTCAAGAATATCACTACTATTCATCTAATTTTCAAACCAGTTGCAAAATTGCATTCTCACTACATGATCAGTGGGTTTGAGTACTTTAACAGCACACATTTTACATTTTTTAAAACCTTTTCTAAGAGTATGCTGACAAGTACCATATGAAAAAGCTTTCTAATTGACTTTTTAAGGAGTTCGTTTTTGATTCTACCACTACCAGGTTCGCGATGGGTATTTATTCCAATATACAGAAAAAAAGTAATGAAAAACATTTTTGCTATTTACTTCCTATGACCCATAGGTGGCTCGACCAGATCAAAGTATCAAATGGGTCGGAGCATAGCTCTCATGTACGAATTTTTGTATGACTATCCTTTTCTGGATATATATGTGGTTCATTTAATTAAAAATCTGGGAACCTCTAGTACTACTTCCACAGTAACAATAATCCGATTTCGCCATATTAATGAAAGCTTTCAAGAAATAATGTAGCCTTTCTGTAAGACCACTTGTTATCGCATTCCTTGTTAATTAAAATGATAGGGTACTTCTTCAATTCTAGAGTCGTTGATCATTGGATCAGCGTTCACAAACGAGTGCGAAATTAATGTAACAATAAGTGCAAAATATTGCCGATATATCAACAGCTAGTAGCAATGGCGAAGCTAAAGTGAACATATCATCTAAAAAGCCTACATAGAAATTGATGAACTGATATAAATTTAGCTACTAACTGCAGGTTTACTGTCTGCACTATGATTGGTGGTCGTATTCATGCAGCACCATGATAGCCAAAGTTTGACGTTTATGTGGGTTTCCTACAACAATAATTTTTAATTCAGCGTTACTCTGCTGTGTGCATACCGTATTTAATTGGGATTTTGAAAACTGTACCTTGAGGCTGCGTTCACATAGAGTAGCACGAAATTAAATGCGAAATCAGTGCAGTATTTCGCACTAATTTGACAACTAATACCAATAACTTGCTTTGTCATAATGTAATCTAAAATTAATTTATTTTGAAATGCTCGGAATAGCACAGAAACGTTATATGGTAAGTTTATTAGCAGTTTCCGCAGTAGTCCTGACATACAAATTCGAAAATAAATTTAGAAAGTATCGATGCAGCGTAGTGATTGTGTAAAAATTTGACGTATGTATGTTTTCGCACTACACTAATTTCTAATTCTGCATTAATGTATGTATGACACTAAACCTTAATTCTTACACTAATTTCGCAGTACCCTGTGTGAAAACTAAACTCAAATGCGAAACTGTTTATACGTTATTCTACGACGTGCAATAGCTACTATAATACTACTTAATGTATTATCCATAAAGTCCTTATTGTTATCCTGATGACACAGTTCTAGAAGACCTAAACGGTTTTATTATGCGTGAATTTAAGTAATTAATAATAGAAATAGCGTTGCACTTGTTGCTCAAAAACAATCGCTAACGTTTAAATTGTTGAATCTAGTATACTTTGATAGATACTAAATATATTCAAGGAACGAACGCAGGATCTTTTACGTGAATGCAGTCTTACTACCGCGTCAACCAAGCTTCAAAAATAAAAAAAAAACTAATTTTCCAAAATCTTTCATTTACTTGCAAATTTTAAAACCAGTTACCAATGTCTAATTAGTTATAGTTACAAGATGAAGAGTTGATAAGCCAAATAGTGCGGCGAAGAGAATTAGAATAGTATAAATCTACCTTTTGGCGCATAATACTGACTTCGTCCTTCTCCATAGCCAGGTCTAGGCCCCTGACTAGCGGAAGGTCTTCCTGTCCTGTCACCTCTTCCGCGACCCGGCACTGAATGCCCTCTGGCGGTGGAATTCGCCATTCCCGGGTGGCGCTGTACCAATTTATTTGATTAATTAAATGTTGATCGAAAAAATAAATTCATACCATTCTCCGCAGTGTTGTAATAGGTCTTCTAAGCGTTTCGCTAATTCTTCTGGCAGGCGGTTTCTTTGGATTTGATGAAGGTGTGTGGACTGCACAACACTTGATGAATAAACCCATAAAGATCATAAAACCGACACAAATTAGTACTACAGCCCACCAGTACTCGGTAACCCATTGGCTAACAGTCAATAATGTATCTTTGTTTATCAAGAGATTCACTAATCGCACTAACGGTCCCTCCGCATCTACCGCTCGGCATTTCAGGAATACGTCGCAATATCCCTAACAGAAGAAAAATGCAAATTTATTATAAATCCTTATTTAATTTTGACAAAAATCTTACTTGAAAATTGTCGCACGGAGATCCAGGCCTCAAGCTGATACCGCCGTGAGGTAAGCCGACCTGCTCCGCAAATTCACTGGTGCTCCGACATATATCCGTACCATTCTGACAAGCCAGTTCGCATAATTTTCTCTTGTCAATATTTGGCTTGCCCTGCGATGTTAGAGAGCACGGCTGCAGGTTCCATTCGAGACAGATGGAACCGCTGCACTCACCGTTGATGCACAGCTGCGTGCCGTTATTGCATCTGGTTTTATTCTGCTTGGGTTCCGGCAAGGGACACTCAGCTGACATTCCGTTACACTTTGAGGGCGCCGAACAATCGGACTCTATCTTGCAAACTTCCTCTTCCCAGGCTTGTACGAATTGACAATTATGTCGGCAACACGGGCCTTGACTAGGACTGCAAATAAAGGCGCAAATAAATATAATTTAACCCATAATTGTTTACCTAGCCGTTCACGTAAGAAAAAACATAACAAACATCATAGAACTATAATCGTAATCTCAATATTTAAGTGAATTCAGTTTTTATAACATACAATTTAAGAGCAATAAATTGACAATTGACAAGTTAGGTTCGATATGAGTATGTTTTATTTCATTAGCATTTATTTTTTTTTATTTATAGAAAACGCAAAGAGGAAATTTGAGACTGATTTGCTTAATGTGGGCATTTACTCTCAACAGGTAAAGGTTGAACTTTTTGTTTTGCGACGGACAATTATCCCTCCATGCGTGTGTGCGCCTGAAGAGAACTAACGATTCTAACGAACCAACAGGAGCTGTCAGTGGATTTAATTTTTTTATAATTTTAATACTGTTTTGCTCTGGACTTATACTTATAGAAGAAAAGTAATTCCGTTTTGCTCTAAGCCCAGTTTGGACTTAATCGGAATAAAACATTTGATTTAAAATTTTATGAAGAATATTATCTCTTTATTAGCAGTTAATGAAGCGCGAAATTTGAAACAATTCGAGAATAAAACCGAAAAACTACAATGTTGGATTTTTAATACACTTTTGCTGTAGGGTACGACTATACTAATATTAATCCTAACAATAATAGTACATTTGGCATGATGTAAATAACGGCCATAAGCATATGGAAGTACACTCGGTGCACTCGATTATCGAGCGGGAAGCAAGGAAGTATTCTAGTTTTCAATCACACCAGGAGGTTAGTTACAATTGGTTAAACCCTCGGCTAAATCCAAAGCGTTTATCGTTTTTGAAATGAACACTAGATTTCAGATTTCGATAAATTATATATGTATGTATATGTGGCGATACGTATTTCCAGAACAACAAAAAACGACAACTAAGGATGTCAAAAGTAGTCTTCGTGCAAATCAGCAAAGAAGCCACAGGTATTTGATACTGCAAGACAACAGTCGATAACAAAGCATTGCATAACATTAATTTTAATAAAAGGGAACGATGAAAACAAATGGATGATCAGTGTCCATTATTCAGGCGAAGTAGCTGAAGAGCCCCTTCATCTATTCATCCAAGTATAAATGGTAACATGTATTCGAGCCTGCGTGTAAATGTGCATTTTGCATATATTTCTTATTCCTAGGGATACCTATTAGTATACCTTCGCTTAACTTGAAATATTCGTATTGTTTGATAGTGCACATTTTGAGGCATGTCCTGCCTAATTCTTTTTTGCAACTTTTGCTTTTTGCGCGAGCAGCCAGTGGATGAGATACTAGTACCACAGATGTTGGGCAATTAGCTCTCTAATATCAATTTATTTAAATGTAATATAAATTCTTGTAAATGCGCACAGTTAAGTATTTTTATTTAATTGACAGCTATTTTTGTTAAAGGATTAATCTTTTAGCCTCTTTATGTAGTGTAGTGTACCAGTTCATGAGATCAATACTACACAATTTAGTGTTCCGTTCCAATGTTAAATTATAAAAGAAATGACCGACACTTAAAGATAGGCAACCCAAAATTCACTTTCCTTTCTACATTGAACGGAGCATAGTTTAGTCAAAGAAAATTCTACGCACCTATATAGTTTACATAAGAATATATGCGAGCTGATTGAATGATGATAAATCATAACACAGGACAGTAGCAGACATGGCGGTCCCCGGGACAACAGTTCAGTCCAGAATATCGCTGCTGTGCCTGCAGGATTCCAAGAGCACTCTCAAATATCAACCAGAGGAAGAATTCAAACAGTGCATTAGCTAATTTCTAGATACCGCAATTCGCGTGTAAATTACAGCCAAGTTTTTCTAAACCTCGACTACGAAGAGGATGATTTTCCATTAAAAATCATCATGAGTGGCGAGGCTCATTTCCACCTATGTGGATACGTAAATAAATAATATTATATTTTGGGGCACTGAAAATCGTAATGCACGAAGAGCCATTACATCCTCTCAAAGTTCGGTATGGCTTTGGTAGGGTAGAGATGAATTTTTTCAAGGACAACGTCGGAAACACTGTTACCGTGACATTTAACTGTCTATATGAACAATTATATTTATTTACAAACAAAGTTACTGCCTAAGGAAATCGAGTCAGCACTTTTGTGCCACCTTGTGTAAGTATTATGAAGGTCTCAATGTTGAAGCTATGAGGGAAAAATGTAATAACTATGTGTTTTATTCTTGCGCAAAGTTTAAATTAGCTTTAGCGTCGGATGTATACCTGCTCACGTTTACGCCACGAATCACAACATCCGGCAACACAGTTACTTGCGCACCTACTTCCGATATATGTATTTATGTACATTACATAGAATAGGCGGCAGCCAGATTGCGCACTTTATATTTTTAACAGGTATATGCATTTTAATCGAACATTTAGGAAGGTAATTTTCCACCTATCGTACCGTTAAGCTCAACTGGCAAAATACATTTTCACTTCCATATAAGCATACGGGAAAACCGAGTTAAAGCCAATATTGTATATCTCTCCAATCGTGTCCGCCTTAGTAAGTGCTAATCCCTCTTGTTTTCTAGAACATTATTTATCTACTGAGCGTGTGTAGTGCAAATTTTTACACTGATTTCGTTAAAAGATAATTTGAAGTGATCTCTTAGTGAAGAAAAAGCACTTTACCATGAGATGGTAAGATACTTTCCCAATCACTACTAATATATTTCCGAGTAAGGAGGGGTGAACGAATATTGGGAATTGATTTCCCACCTAGAATTTTCGATATTATTTTTTTTTAATCGAGTTATATTTACATAATGTGTTGAAACAAATATAAATTAAAATATTACCACTTTATTTCATTTGCTAACATTTGCCTTAAAAAGGGTTAAAGTGGGATTTTGGCCCATATTTATTACCAAATATAACGTATTGGCAGCAGTGACAAAAGTAATTAGTTTAGTTATAATTGTTAAATAAGGAAATAATGAACAAAAACTATTTGGAAAGAACCTCGTGCGATAATTATTAACAAAATCTTTCAGAAACTAAAATTGGGCTAGCATAATGAAACCTACTCAAGACGGACACTGGAAAAGACAAAATAATGCGTTTGCATTCATCAGACAGAATCGTTTACGTGTATACAATTTAGAAACAGTAATAGAGAAATAAGGTTCATGGTAACATTTTAGATACATACATACTGTAGGCGACGAAAACGATGTCACTGAATTATTATGGGAGCTTAAGAAAAGGAGGCTTTTTAATAAACCTTAAACCTGATGCCAATTAAGTGATGTTACAGTTTAACTTCAAACGTTCACTATCAATACATTTCGTCCGATTTGATTATAATAACATACATACAATATAATAAGGAGTGATAATATTACCTGCATTGGGTACTCAATTTTCGTTGGCACCCTTTAGCGGTTTGGTTCGATTTTCTATCGTCCGAACTCAAAATTCGCGGATAACAACACTGATCGTTGCATTCCAAATCGTCGTATCCGCAATCGCATTCTTCACCCGCTTCTACAATCTTATTACCGCAGAAAGCACCTGCCGACGCACTAAAACAATTCTTCTTCTTACTCTCTTCGATCGCATCCAAGACTTGGGAAATGTTGCCAACGCTACATGTTGAAAATTTGCTATTATTTGGCCTATCACCACTCGTAGCCGAGGCAAACATGATAAAGTTACCGCTTTGACCGCCGGGACGACATTCTAACGGGTAATCGTGCTAGATTTGAGGAAATTTGTTAGATTGGAAATGTTAAATCATTATCTACTAGGCAGCTTACCGGCGATCCAAAATTATGTCCAATTTCGTGTGCTAGAGTAAGTTGCGAAACTTTAGGCGGAACTCGGCTATTATAATTAACGAATGTGATGATTCCCGTATTTAAAGATCTTTTTGTACTTTGGTACATTCCTCCAACTGTTTCCGTATAAGTCTTATACTTTTCGCAGATCCCTCCGGATGCACCAGACGCCGATGCTACCCACGCCAGACCTAAAGTACCTCCGGTGAAGTCCCTGTAGGTAAAAACGTAGGCCAAACAGAAATCCTCATGGTTTCCCAAGGAGTGTATGTTGAGGAAATTACTGACGTCGATGTTTTCCATACAGAATTGATTAATTTCGCACTTGTGGCACCTGCACGAACTATCGTCATCGATCTGTTAAAGCAAGGTCATAGAATTACGTATAGTTAATAGGATAATTACAACCGTGATACCTTTATCCGTTGTACTTCGAACTTAATGTTTCGATGTTCGTTACGACCATCAAATTTGGTGTCGCGGTATATATAGTTGACGGCAGTGACGTGGTGAGCAATAAGTGATAAGATTTCTTCCCTCGTTTTCTCATTGACATCTTCTTCTTTGGTACGATCTAAATGCTAGATAAAAAAAGGAGAAGTAGCTACATTAAGAGTAGAGTTCAAATAGTCCTTCTAAAGAATCAAACCGTTTTAATAAACTATGCGGTATTTAAGCCTAAGCAATATTTCCATTTAGTACTTTAATTAGACACCTTGAACCATTTGAGGTAGCTGTGTTTATTTGAGAAACGATCTAATTCAGAACTAAGTATCCGATTCCACACGAAAGGATAAGCATTTATTGTGTTTACTAAGTTATTGAAAAAGAAATATATATTTTTGCCGCTTAAATTCATCCGGAATATTGTATATTGTTGCAATGGCGGCTTCCGGTTAAATTTACAGTGTGTACAAGTGTATAAGTGTGTTGTATTCTAATCTGAGTGCTACAGCGATCCATATTACTGAGGAGCACGGATCCGCGTGTAAAGCCATCAGTAATAAGTGATAAATTTTATTTATTGTAGGTAGGTTTTCTTATTTTTTAAATTATCTTATTATATCAAAAAATTCTTCCAGTTCTTCCAAATCCCCTTTGAAAAAAAGGTCTTTAGTTTAGTTTAGCTGAATACAGTCACTGACGTTAGCAATGGCCACAGAGGGGCGTCGCTAATTTATTTCGCTTTCTACAAAGGATTCGCAAGAAAAAGGCAGGAAATCGCTAACTGGATAATATAGTGGAAGTTATTAAATCGATGTTTTTTTGTAAAGAAACTCCTTTCTTTGTACTCTAAGCCTTCGATTTTTTTTTGCCTACTTGCTCGGGGAGCCGGCCGAGCTCAACGGAGGTCAGAAACCTCATTTAAAACTGCAAACAGAAGAACAAATGCCTCATTGTAGGCTGCGAAGCGAACGCGCACCACGTTGCGTGGGGTAGCTTTAACAAACAGGAGAGGTGAGTACCTTTTTGGATTTTTGTCTTTAACGGATTTAGACATAATTAATAAAGGTAAAGAACTGACTTTTGTTACTAAGAATAGAAGGGAGGTGCTAGACATTACACTAGCCACTTTTCGTCTTAGTTCAAATATATTAAACTGGCATGTCTCCCCAGAGGCCTCACTGCCAGACCATATATAAGGTTTGAAATTGAAGCGGAGGAACGGCAACCTTCTACTATAAAAATTCCCAGGAAAACTGATTGGTGTTCTTATGAAAGACACATCAGGGAGGAAGCAGATGAAATCTGCACTGAAATAGAGAATACAGAAGATCTTGAAATAGCTTCTAGCCAGTTAATTCTCTAATACAAAGAGCATTTAACGCAAGCTGCCCCAGAAGATGTATAGACAGGAAAAGTGCTTTGGTGGAACAGGGAACTTGAAGCAATGCGATGTAAGACCAGGAGGCTGTTTAATAAAGCCAAAAACTAAAGGCTCGAACATCAATGGGAGCTGTACAGGCAAGCCCTAACTCAGTATAATTCTGAAATTAGGAAAGCCAAGAGGAGAACTTGGCGAAGTTTCTGTGAAGGCATTGACAATACGCCAACAGCAGCCCGCCTACAAAAAGTCCTCGACAAACAACATGCAAATGAACTTGGGCACCTACAGAACTGGTGGTACCGATGGTGACTTTACTGGGAACTCTAGATAGGCTTTAGAGATAATGATGAATACTCACTTTCCAGCCTGCATTGCATCTCTCAGCAAAGACTACCACCTAGAAATGAACTCAAATCGCGAGATTTCTGACAGGTCACGCAGCCCTAAAATATCACCTATTCAATTGGGGAAAAGCTGAAGATCAAATATGTCGTCTATGTCTAGAAGATCTAGAGACGGCAGAACACATTTTATGTAACTGTGTTGCCATCAGTCGCAGTCGGCAACAACATTTCAGTAAACTGTTCCTGACATCTACCGAACTGAGGGACGAAGATCCTAGAGTAATATTAAGGTTTATTCAGAGCCTCCAACTTCTTTAACATTTGTAAGGGTATTTTGTTACAATAGATCTATTAAGCTCGTAGTGACCAAAGGCTTCTGAGCCTCTGCCCAATAATATTAATACTAATAATAATAAATAATAAGCCTTCGATTTATTTTAACCCTTAACTGGCGTGGTCGGGAATTTTACCACATAGTGGTCGGAATACCACCTTTTCGAAAAAAAAAAAAAAATAGGTAAAAATAAACACAAAAAAAAAGAGATAGTGTTTACACTACTTCATAGTTTTAAGGTACAATTAGAACTACTTTTTGAATTTTCCACTTCTGCGGTTAATGGAACTGTATTCTTAGAGTGGATGGATTACTGTAGCATTTTAAAGAAAAATCGAAATTCATTAGTAATAATATAGGTTTCATGAATGCAACTTTTTGAGAAGAGGATTATCTGAGTAAATAACGTTTAAGGGACTATAAACCAGACAAAGTGCTTAATCTGAGCATACAATGCTTAAGATTTTTCAACAAAGAGTTCCTCTATCTATTTACATTATGCCTCTATTTAAATCCGGAGGACCCCAAGTCTTTTACGGATCATTTAATTTCAAGGTGCGAAATTGTAAAATAACGTCGGCCGGGCCTTTTTAGTTACAAATACGCCCGATTTATCCCTACTAACCTCGGGAAATCCCTCTTTGATATGTCTCCAGATCAAAGGATCCGTTTGGATGTATAGCGAACAAGTATTTTTGTTATCCTCTCTTCGCGCGGCCCTCCTCTGTCTGCTACGGTCCTCTTTGTTTGCCTCTTTTGAGTATTTCGCGTACGGTCTGATCAAATCCATCTCGTCTATCGCCATGGTATTTGCTTGGGGCGGTGTTTTCTTTCGTTTGTGTGGCTTGGGGACTGTTGGCGGTTCCGGAGGATCGTCTACGGCGGAATACTGTACTCGTTCCATCCATTGCATTACTTCGTCAGTGACCCCACATCCGGCTGCGTGACCTTAAAGAGAAAAAACCGAAAATAAATAGATTGTTTCCTTTTCTTTTAAACATTTTAGGTTTCCGGGTTGAAACCGCGTCGTAATCGCATGAGTCTGTCGACGAAGCATAGAGCTTCTTCTGCGCTGCTGCAAGTTGTGTCGCTGCTATGAGAAGAATTCTTTTCTTTTCTTTTAATATTTAAGTTGGCTTGATTTCATCTACGTCCTTGTAACTACTTTCAACCAATTTCCTTTACTTAGAGAACCACAAATAACTTCTGGTTACAAAATCAAGTACAACATGAAAATGTTATGTTTTGTATGTTTCATATAATTTGGAAATGATTGAATAATTTAAGTAATAGGAATTCTTACTAAGAGCAACCTTCTAAAGTTTCTTATTCAATTTAAATTTCGTTCGGTTTCAAGTTAAAGGAGACAGCAAACGCATTTTTTGTTTATTGTGTCTAAGATTCGCGCGTTCTCTATTAATTACTAAAGTGCGGAGCGACGAGGTCTCCCGAATAGCGCGAGACGCTTTGAAACAGTGACCCATTCATGGCGTACAAATGGATCACGCGGCAGCGTTCATAGCACTATCGATATACTTGTTCTACTCGACCCAGTGGCTACTTTTATGAGCAGCAGCTCACAGAAACTTCTTCATACAGAATTTAGAAAATAGAATTATATTTACGTCATTTACGTAGGTACTACAGAAGATCAAAATTAAATAACAATAGTAGCGTATGTTTCTTTTATATACTTGATGCAGTGCTTAGAAACTAAAAGTTCAAAGTAGGTCTTTGTTCACGATAAATTTCAGAACAAATTTTCTTCGACAAAATTTGTTCGGTTATTAGTGATTGCGCAATTTTAACAAGAAACATATTGCTTTAAACTTGTATATATAATTGTAGAACTTAACTCGAAATAACATTTAAGATTGTTTTCTGTTTAAACGTCTATTCACGAAGAGTGTAGGAATATAGTTTATACTTTCTATTTGGCAGTATGGATCTAGAAACTAATGAGGTGAAATGCATGAGCACGTGTTATTTGTTACAGTAAAATATTATAATAGGAAGAAATTGTGGTATCCTCTTCCTTGGGTTCTTTTAATTAAATGACAAAAGTAATTGGTGACTTGTGATACAAACATTCAGATTTATTTTCCGGGTGAAGACGGTGTTGGGAGAAACAAAGAAGCTTCACACCAAACTGAAAAATATGTAACACCGAAAGTTTTTGTTTTTAATTTAATTACGCCAACGGTGTTTAAGTAACATCGTAAAAATTTAACTTTGTCGATTATTACCACTGCAAATGAATACGAAGGAACAACCAGACAGTGTTATATCTGATACCGTATTTTTATCTGTGTAGGTTCACTAGGTGGTTTCAACTCTAATTTTTGTACTGCTCTTAACATTGTAGCGAAAATCTGAAAGTAGTTGTTACAAACACAATGAAAATAGAAAAAAAAAAAGATTTATTACAATTGAAACAACAATAACTAAGTACTATTGAAGAAAATACGCATACGTGAAAGAAGAAAAACTGAGTGCAGAAGTAAAGTTTATAGAATAGCAATTACAGGAAAAAAAATATAGGTAATTTGGAAAAAAAGGACGAAAATACATTGACTTTCGTTAATCTTCAAGTTTAGACTTATTTATAAAGTACACTTGGACGTTTAATCTATTTTAAATTAAATCTGTCTTCGTTGAGAACATCTTCATGAAGACAATTCATTCCACCTCTAAGTACAAACAATTCATTGTATATAAAAAGCGATGTGTTGAACGAGCAAAATCTATGCTATTAAGTTTCTTTCAGTTTTGCCTGATTGAGAGTTTGTTTAGTTCTTGTTAGCTTGCTCGCCATACAACTAATCGATGTGGTTTGCTGGTAGCAGAATATGTCGGTTACTTTACCAACGCATTAAGGTTTGCCTCATCTGCGGTAAAAAAACAAATGTAACAATGTTTTTGCAACGAAAGCACGAAGCTAATTTTGAACGCAGAACGGAAAGTTTTCGTTATGTTACCGCCAGGTTTTCGATTCAAGATTCCACGAGAATTATGGACCAGATTGTTGCTTTCGTTTCATTCTGATTCAAATGTGTGAATAATATTATTATTACTAACATCAGTAGTAGCGACGTTGAGGTAAATGAATTTACGATGTTTACAATTAAAATTTTACGCAAAGGAAGTGATGTATAAACTGTTCTTCTTGGTTTACGGAAAAAAAAACAATGCTTCAATGAGTGGGCGAATGTAAGTTGTAAATTTGTAAATAAGGTTAAAAACATTTGATTCCTTAACTATGCAACACGCGCAAGCTTGGTTAGGAAGGGCGATTTGTTTGGCCGAGTTGAATGAATGGTTTAGCACCAGTAAATTAGCACTTCATACTAGAAAAAATATTATTTTAAAGAACGTTAGTAGAAGTTTCATACTTTGTTGTAGATTTACCCCAGAATTGATTTTGTTGTTTCGGTCGTTTCCGAGAAATCGGTGGCTACCCTAACTTAAGACTAAGCAAGTTAGCGTAGCCACCCCGGTAATTTTTAATTCTCTGCTGATATCATTACAAACTAAGCGGAATATTTTGTTGCTAATTTGTAAATAACAAAATTTGCGACATGTTGGCCAAATTATATATCCCTGTTCTAAACCAAATAAATTTCATACTTTTCATATTCACATCAGATTGCACTACCGATGTCATTGTTCGGGTGGCGATAGGTATGTATATCAAAGACAGCAAGTAACATTAAAAATTGCAATATTAACCATAAAATGCACAATGGGCGGAGAATCCGAACTAACTGATTTCAAACGTGGAAGTAATACAACATCATTTCTACGATGTTAACAAGGCGTCGTTCTGCCGCAAACGATGTTTCGTCGAGTCGAAACATATAGAACCTACGACCGCATAGCCACAACCACGTTCACCAAGTTCTTTGATAAAGACCGTCGCGTGGCTGGTGAAGGTTGTTGTGAATAGAGTCACAGGTGCACCGGTACCAAAAGACTATCTTAAAAAAATATTAGGTTCCGCCATATGACCCAAAAAATCAGAAAACTCAAGTGCCCGGATACCCTTTACCATGCAGTGTACATAATGCCTTATCTGAGGACTTGAAGCTTGTCCTTACCCATCTGTTCTGCTCCCGGAAGAAAACTCATCCAAACTGTTGGATAAGCTTCTTTTAATGTGATTTAGTTTAGTTTTAGTTCTTTACTTTTTAACTTCTAACTTGTTTATCTTTTATTTTGTATTGCATTTGTTTTAATGATGGTGATCTAGTGTAACACTACTGATCAAATACGCACTATTACTAAGTATGAAAATAGGCAACCTAAATAGCGCGAGTGTAACGCCTGCAGTATGCTGTATTTGCCTTCTTGAAATATTTTACTACCACATTTGCCCGTTTGCCCGTTTGCCCGTTTTACTTTAAAAATAGTAAGTCTGCGTTAATTTTGATGCGACATTCATTTGTATTGCGTTAGTGCATCGTCTATTGTAACTTTAAGAGCCAAAAGAAACATTCTATTTTTGCACGAGTAATTCGCTGTGTTTACTCATGAAACATAGCGGATATTCTATGAGTTGCTATTGTTTTTTGTGCACCTCCGATTTCATTCCATTACAGAAGCATTTTCCTTCTGATTAGTTTGAGTTAAGTATACACTTTATGTACCTCACAATCAGTAGTGTCAATGAATTTAACTTTTAGTACATTGTTGTAATATATATATAATATACTGTATGTATATATTACCACGAGTAATTCGTAAATCATTATATTAAACTGTGAAAAACATATAAATAAGGTTTTGTAAGGAAAAATCAGAAGAAATATGAGAACAGAAGGTAACCGCCTACATTTACCGGAAAAAACTACGTTGAATATCAGCTAAAAACAATACTTTAAGTATTTTGATACCTATTTGCTGTTAGTGATTCATATGTATTCTTCGTTAATTATTGGAATTTCTCCTATATGTTTCATTAAGGAAAATTGGAAATATTCAATTTGCTGCTGCCGCTAACATACTACCAAATCAGTCGGCAGATGGCGCAAATACGTCCCAAACGCTACACAATTATTGTGGAAGTTAAGCATTATATTCTGTAATATCACTAAACAAGTATCAAACAAATGAACATAAAATGCCAAATTTGTATCCGTCTTATTAAAGATCAATTAAAATCGATTTGATTAAACTACATAATTGAATTATTGACCTTTCTCAAAATGAATATTAATACGAAGGTTCATTCGGAAAAATAAATAAGAAATGTACGGGCGTGGCCCTAAATCTCTGAAATACTTTCACATTTGTTTCGTATTGCCGGCCGTACAAGTCTTCAAAATGTCACCTCTAATTGGCCCCCTTCCTTGACCAAATTCTGGCTACGCCCATGAAGAAATGATTAAATATTCGAAATAAAAACATAATACTCTACTTTGATATTAATGTGTACGTAATTAAGGGAACCAAATACAAATTAGCTAGCCGGTACGTTACGCCGTTAGAATAATATTTACAGGAGCCACTTGCGCCATAATATGTTTTAAATGAATTAGTTAGGTTCACCGAAAGTAGTTGCTATTAGCGCCATGTGGTGTGTCACTCAGCCAATGTTCGCTCAATCAATCAACCTCTGGCAAAGTGAAGTATTTTTAGAGAAAAGAAATTTTAGCTAACTGAAAATTTAAGTGGAAGAATATAAAAAAAAGGTTGTCTCGAAATATGTGCCCCAACTGGGAACAAAGGAGCGAAGAGATGAGACCACAATTTGTCTTTTTAGTACGAGTCGTCTTTGTGAGAAGAATTTGGCGAAGGGTTTACTTTCCAAATTCAAGTATTGTAAAGCTTAAGTTTTACATTAATTATAAGTTTAATTCAAGTTTGATTATTTCAAAGAACGCGGTTTTTCCTTACGTAACGCGCCCTGGGTAAACGTCTAATTTTGGTTAGTTTTCATTCACTTTTTGTAAACTATTTACAATTTATATATTTTTATTTATATATTTCTTAACTGTCGGAAGAGTGTGTAAATTTAGTATTCGTAGTATTACATACTACATAACTACTATTCCGCTAGTAGTTAGTAATGTAGCAAATATATTCGAGTTTGAATTATTGAATCATTCATAACTCTTCCTTAAATGCTTTCCGTCTACACGAATTCTCCGACAATCTTGTCGCGTTTATTTTAACGTAGTTAAATAGCTATTTCATTTAACTCGACTCGACGATTTAACAACCGTTTAAAATGATGACTACAATCGAGATGAGCTACGTTGTAAATGGAAAGCAGCAATTGCGATTGCCCGGAAACCATAGAGGAGTATGTATTGAAATGGTTGAATGGATACAGAAGTAATTTATTTATTGTTAATGAAAAAAAGAATCATTTTAGTTTTTATACGAGGGTCGTTCAGTAAGTCCTTAGAAAAAGGTAGAAAAGTAGTAGGCTTTTATTAATTTTTGAACATAATCTCCATTTAACTCTATAACCCTCTTTTTTAAACCCTCCAAAAAGTAGGATTTCGGAAGGTCCCTTCTTGCTCGACGTGAATCTTTGTCCGCCGAGCCTTTTTTCAAATTCTGAAATAAGAAGAAGTCACTGGAGACCAAATCTGATGAGCTGTACTAATTCGAAATTTAATTCTATAATTTTGGACATTGAAACTGCACAGGTGTGCACTCGTGCATTGTCTTGATGAAAGAGGATCTTTTTCTTTTTCACGATTTCTTCGCTTAACCAGTCCAATAACGACGCATAATACTTCCTAGTTATTGTTTGTTCTTCTTCCAAGTAATCGGTGTAAATAATTTCGCGTGCATTCCAAAAAACCGAGGCTATCACCTTGCTGATTGATTTCACTGCCTTCGCCTTCTTCAGAGTCCGTTCGCCTTCAAAACCCCACTGTTTTGACTGCTCCTTTGCCTTTGGAGTGTAGAAATATATCCATGTTTCGTCCGACGGTGAAACTCATCAGGATTGCGACGGCAAAGCGTCAAAACAGTCTCAGAGTCGACTATAGGATTACGTTTATTCTCCACTGAGAGCAAACGCGGCACCCATCTTGTCGAGATTTTTTCACACCCAATTTTTCGTGCAAAATTGAAAACATCGTACCTTGCGATATGATTGTGGCCTCAACTATTTCGCGCATTCGTCGACCATTCGAAACCTTATCGTGGATCATTTCGGGGGTAATCACTTCCACTGGATGTCCAGAACGATGTTCATCTTTTGTGGATGTACGGCCACGTTTAAAGTCATTTACCCAACTGTAAACAATTGCTAACATAGGAGCAGATGTGATAGAAGTGTCTAATCACAGCTCGAAACTCACTTCTTTCAATTTTTCTACATAAACAAAAATTCTTTGCTTAAATCGACAATAAAAATGAAACTGTGTGATGGATATAGTGGCTAATGATCCTTACTAGAAACAAATCGTTTTCGATACTACCAACGCCATATCTTTGATTTTCTAAGGACTTCTTGAACCACCCTCGTATAACAATAGTTCCCTCATACCCAAATTGGGTGCCGAGATTGTATATTCATTTCTCATTGCTATAAACAAATGTAGCCCATTTCTTCTTATCTTGGGTCTGCTGTTTTGCTTCCATCCATGTCCCCCCTTCTTTTGAATAACGTTCCCTACTAGATTATCCAATATTTCTTTTGGTCTTTCTCTGCTTCTTTTCTCTTGGCTTCGACCTCCCCACACCCCCTTTACTGAAATATCCTTGCTCATCCTTTGTAGGTGACCCAAAAAACTCGATTGTCGTTGCTCAATGAAATTTTGCAGTGACTGTATTTGAAGATTTTCTCTAATTGTCTCATTTCTTAACCTACCCCTTCTTGTTACTCCTCTCACTCTTCTTAGGTACCTCATTTCAACCGCTTGTACCTTTTATTAATCCTTTAGTATACATTGTTTGCTTTTTGTATTCTTTTATTTATTTCCACATCATTATTCTTTTTTCCTCAATTAGAATTACAATTTTGTTGTTGTTACCTAATCTTGGTTTAATAGAGTTAATAACTAGACTTTATATCAACAGCAACCTGGAGTATCTTGTCGTAACATTTAAAGAAAACGTGAGATTGATGTAACAAAAGGTGATTACAACAATTTTGTGATCTAACCTGCGAATAGAGCTTTGTTAAAATAAATCGCTTTATTGAAGCCGTATAGGTACTGTAAACATAGGCTTTGCGTACATGATGATTACATAATGATCTGAGGTATTACAATGTATTTAAAATATGTATATGGGAATATATTCTTTTAAGAAATGTACGAGCAAAAAATTCTATCACAAATTTACAGTCCTTGATTAATATATATAATATCCCAATTGCGTAGAAAAAAACACTTTCGGTGGCTGCGCCGGTGCATGTTACATCGAAATTGCTCTTATCGAACTTTAAAGTTCAACTGAAGTTTCCAGTACTTACTTAGGCTATTAGTGATTAGTTAAGCTCGATTAATAACTTATAGCAATTTGGAAAAGAAATAAAGTCGCAAATTTATTACTGAACATTTTTCATTGGATATTAAATTAACGATTGTCATTTGAGTTTTTTTTTTAGTAAAATCCATCAGCAGGATGATTTAGTTATTTAACTGATACAAATTCTAATTATGCAAAATTTCACTAATCACTAAATTTTGTCTTCTTAGTCTATACTTAAACTCTTCAAATTATTATTAATTTTAGTACCAACCAAGGAATATTACAAGAATCTCGGTAGTTACCAGTGTTTATTAAATATTCCCAATAATATATGATGAATTATTGATGATTTGAAAGTTCCTCGGCAATCATAATTTTTGCATGCATAAAAAATTTAAGGTTAGATTATTGTCCTTTGAATTGGTAGTTTAATAAAGGCAATATTTTACTTGAGAAAATATTAGTTCTTATCAAGTTTAGTGTTGTTTAGTCTTTTTTTCGATTAAATCATACGTAAAAAAAAGTTAAAGCCATTCTATGTTGCGCTCACGGTAATTTTTTACGTAAAATGTTAGAAAACCGACTATAGCTATTTGTTGTGATATTGTTTTAATTTGTGTAATTGTTGTATTTGTCACACAAAAATCAAAATGCCTAGATAGAAATTGTACTAATTCCTCCTCTGTTAATGTGGGAGGCAGATGTTGATCAGATCTTTCCATTGTCAGATTAGTTCTCACCTTTCCTTGGACGACGTCTCCCCAATATTTTTTGAGAAACGATGGCCTGAAAATCGTCAAAAGTGTGAATAACTGAAAGCCATGTCGTAGTTTCTTGCTCCAGTGATGATTGTATAGATTGTGTATTTTGTATCCCGTAAATGTGGAAGGAGGATTTTCTGCAACGATTTCAAATATTCGACAGGATTCTCAGATAACCCGTTGAACTTTGGGGTATATTTTCCGATATCATTAAATCTGTCTAATTAGATTAAATCCTTCGCCAAATTTGTCAAGAAAATTGTCAACCACTTACATTAACTTTGTTCCAAAATGTATCAATTTGAAATTTCAAGTCGCTTAAAGCGGACGAGGCAATGTTGATGGTCTGACTCACCAACCACCTTCATACGAGTACGAGAACCTTTTCTCATTTTAACCATGTTTAATATTTCAAAGAAAAAGAAATTTAAAATGAAAAATGCAAAATTAAAGTGTCCAGAAGTTGGAGCAGAAATTTATGTTTTATTTTGGCCAAATTATTCTTTTTTTTCGGTACCTGTGATGTCCCAATCTTCAAATCCAAATCCAGAAATCTTTCCCAATCTTGAAATCCTTGCGAATCCTGGTTGGAGTGCTTTCAAATCCGTAGATGGTAAAATTTTATTTAGTAAATGGTCCAAATAGTATTACTGAGTATAATGTAATTGTGATTTACGTTAGTAATTATAATTTTTCGCAACACAAGTTGTTTAATAGACTCTTTTTTCTTACGAAACCTATCACACTTAATGTGTAAGAGGAGGATGAGAACCCAATTTGGGGAAAATTGAAGGAAAGAAGTTACCAACAGTGCTCCGCCTCGCAATTAAAAACAACTAATAAGATCAACCTGTCAACTTGGAACACTTTCCAACCTAGATAAACCATATCACAACAATTTATTTAATAAAATATTTTACGAATTAGCAGCAGATACATCAGAATAACCACAAGTTATCTCGATGTCTACTGGCATTATCCAAAATAAGTAATGCCTTCGGAGGCAAATTCAAATATCTCTCATTTTACTTTTAACCTCAGGTATAAAAAAAAATCACGGCACCATATACGAAAAACATACATTGTAACCTAGCCGCTATTTTGGTCCATGTGCCCAACGGAAAGATATGAACTTCTCTTAAATACTCTTAGCTTATGAGTATCGGAGTCGTTGGCACAGCGCATGAAAGCAACCTGGTCCTTTCGTTTTGATGAGTTTTTTTGGAAGGATTTCCCAAAGCAGTTCAGTCTTGTCGGCGCTGTAAACTTTAGTTCATTCCTGTAATTTTCAAAGAAAATGTTTGCTGGAATGGATCACCTGCAGGTTCATCGACGAATGAGTTTTCGCCAACAGTGACAATGGACGAACGTGTTTTGAACTTCTCTAGCCATCCACGACTTGCCTCAAAGTCATCTCTTGTCATCTGTTGTTATTTGTTGATAAAACTTCTTAAATGTAAGCAACAATTTCACTCTTTTCCCTTTTAATATCATTTACCGTCGATTTTCCGACATCGCGCGATTCCTGTCACCCATTGCCCACTTTCAAGCTTGTTTATAATCACATTTTATTCTGGAACTTATCGCTCCGATTGCATGTTTTCGATTTGCCATGATCGCCGAAACATTTAAAACTGCAATTAAACTGCCTATATGAAAAAACCTTGCACATATTTGTACATTTACCCTCAGCATTCGTCAAGTATGGAGTAAGGAAAGCGGCGGAAAGGTACCCTAAGACTAATGGCACAACGCGACGGGCACTACGCCATCAGCTAGATTAGCTAGATTAGATACGTAAGTATTTAGCAGTTGCTGAAGAAAATGCGGTATAATACGGAAATTATAATAACTATATACCTACATATTGCTTTTTCTATTTTTACTTATTTTTAGATGACTAAAATATTTGACGAGGATATTAGAATGTATAAAAAATTTTAGGTGGAACGTATTAAAAATAACCTTTAGCAAGATTAGCGCCAGTGCATTGACCTTCAACTATACTCAAATTATTTAGTCTTATTTACATTATAAACAGAAACATTTCAATGTGAGAAGGATATGTTTGATATTTATGGTTTGATGTATATCTAACAGCAAAATTCTAAAAAATGTATATGATAAAATTGCTAATAAACCGTTTATTTCGCGCGCTGTATTGTCTGCACTAATATCTTCAGTATAAAAAGCTTTCAACTGAAGGCGTCCGATTCAGCGACTGATATCGGAGATTTTTCTCGACGGACATCAATAATCTATAGCCGTAAGTCTAGGGTGGTAGTTAACTGACCTTCTTTTCTCTTATCCTTGTGCGGATCTTCTACGTGATTTTCGTCGTATATAACGGAATGGAACGTCTTGTTCGGGTACTTGTGGTGCGGAAAGTAGTGGTGAGCCTTCTCGACGTAAAAGGCCTTGTCCGAGGCGACGATCTTGCCTTCAAACACACCTTCTATAATCGACCCAAACACCGTGCTGTCTGGGTCACCTAAAACGAAAAGAAAATTTTGCTATTGAACAAGCGATGTTAGGATAGGAAATGCGCTTCGACAAGCAAAAAGTTTCTTAACTATTCTTGTCTTTATGTAGTTATGGGAAAATATCTAGAATTGAAAATATGAGATTTTGAGCAAATTTCAGGTGTTTAAACATCAACGTTAGGAGTAGTTTTTTATATCATTGCTTTGATTTCAAGTTCTTGCTGTCCCTACATATCTAAATGGTTTAACTTCATTTTGTTCGTACCTCCTTGAGGACGTGATGCTGTATTTTTCTCTGTTCGTTTTCATTTAATTCCAATACTACCTGCTGATTGAGGAACGTGGTTTCTACAGATGTTATTACACTAGAGTAGATACATATAATAACAAAATTCAAAAGTTTCTTGATGCTTAATAGTATTTTTTATAGAAGGCAATTGAGGTCATCAGTAGATGTTAAAAAAATTAATGATTGTATAATTATTAAGGAACGAGCAAAATTGAAGGTTATAAAATTTAAGTATGTCATCTCCGTAGGTTACTTAGTAATATTAATACGTATGTACTAGTTAAACAACTGGAGAGTTAAAAAAAAACATCTTATACCTAATTTAAATTTCAATACATAATATAAAGCGAATATACATGATGTAATTAATGGGATATCAATTTAAAACAAAAATTACAGTTGAATTTAAAGTTTGACATCGTTTATAAGCAGGAAAAGAAATGTTATCAACCTCCTGATGAATTATACTATATTTATTCTCGAGTTAAAAAGCAATGCAGTTTAGCGTAAAATGTGGATGTGGAGGAAGATAAAATGGTAACAAAACTTTTTCGAGATTATTTAAGGAAAATTGATAGTTTTCTTACCCAACAAAAAAATTTTAAATGATTAAAAATTATTATTACGTAAGAACGAATTTTAGGAAAGTCGTTTGCATATATAACTGTGTTCATTGAACTTGGTCTATAATTTTCAGTGAATTTTCGTGAGTGAAAAGCTTTACGATTATACGTTCAATACCAGAATGTCTCCTTCTGTACTAAACAAAGTAAGGGAAAAGGTTTCCTTATTCTAGATATATAAGTTGTGAACGCCCTCACATTCTCATCGACAGGCACTCTTTTTTTGGAAGAAAATTGTGCAAGGGAAATTTGATAAGAAAGAGAAAAATAAGTAGTAGTATTCAAAAAAAGGGAAAGTTTAATAAGATTTATCCAATTTAGTCCAATCCAGTTTAATTAAAAAAATAGCTATTACTCTAACATGAGTGTTTTTAATCAACTATATTTGTTTTTATACTCTACACAGAACCATCTTCCATTTAGTTTGTCCGTTTTCAAGTTCTAAGTGTGTGTGAAATATTAGTTACGTTATCAATTCAACCAACCAAATCGTGGGACCCGGAAGTCTTACAAAGTTTAAGTTGGAACGCATTGGCGAATTCTTTCTCGTGTGTGATTATTGTTTTAAATGCACGGCTATGAGGAGGCATCAAAGAAAAAAATCTGTTATGCTCGGTATAACAGAATTTTCCCTCCTTCCGGAATTGGTATTTACAAAATCACCTTCCATAATGAGTTACAAAAGTTGTACTTTGTTTGCTTTTTTTACTCAAATAGCTAGAAGTAAAACGTTTGTATTCATTTAAATGTAAGCTAAATAAAATTAAGCCCTTTTGTTGATATCAAATTTAATATATTCACAAGGCCACCCCGATTCGCTTGATTTTTGGCTTATTCCTTTAATTTGCTTTATTGGTGAAATGATTTAAGTAGTCAATCATGATGAAAAGACATTTAGGGCGATCGGCAGTACAAAAATATGAGAGGGTGCGTTAGCCACAATGCTTAGGTGATTATTTGTTCTTATCTTGGCGTTCTACTTCTTTTCTCTCGTTAATATTAGCAGGTCTCAAAGTAACATTTAGTTTTAATCATTAATTAATTTAATCGATGATTAAAGCTGCTTAATCGTGACTAATAGCGTCGCAAAATTACGTTAATCGGAGATTAACCGGCATAAAAAGAACTGGTCACCCTTTGCTTGAACTTAACATTAACTAAATTAATAGGGATAAAAATAAAAGCGCATCATATTTTGCGTAGATGATATACAAGTTGGTTGATTGAATTTGTAAGTGCTTTGTCTGCAATATATTTTTGCACGCTTCCAAAGGAAGGAAGAATTGCTTTGAAACCCAAGTCTACTTGCGTGACGTAATTTTATACTACATTAAGTAAAAGTGCATGGCACACGAACAAATTTATGACGTATTTAATTATACCAACTCTTCAAGTTCACTACATTTTGATTTATGCACGTATATGGACACATGGTATGTTATTGATCGAGTATATCTAGTTTAACCTTACCAATGATGTGTCCGTTGTAAATATGCGACGTGTCCACATCTATCTGTCCCTTGGAGCCGTGTACTTCCAGGTTATCGCTGAATACGGTCAGGTCCCGCTTCAGACGCAGCCGAAAGTGTCTTCCGTGGGATCTGAACGATAGATGAACGGCGTGGTCCTTCGATGCGGATCGTTTTGTCCTCAGATGGGCCTTGTGCACTTCCGTGTGATCGTACGATAAAGGTTCGTAATGGTAGATGTATTCATTCAGTCGATTTGCTGAAACAAAACAGAAATGAAGATGTAGAGAGATTTTTTCAAACAGATAAACATAAAAATGTATACAAAAGATCAAGCGTAAAAGATATCGTGACGAAATACACTTCTTTCACTTTCATCCTATCCTCAAAGTTGAGCCGCTTCACTTTGAAGCGTTTTACGCATTTCTTAATTAAGAAATTAGGAACACTTATTTGAAATTAAAAGTTCTTAGTAGTGCGGCACGGCGGCACGGTCGTTCTTCAATGTTTGTTTACATTTTAAACTTTGAATAATTCAAAAGGTATTGAACCGGCTTTAATCATTATTGAAATGGAGTTCGTAAGAGTGAAACGCGAATTTGTAATTAAGGTACGTATATACATTTGCTTACTTATTATGCTTATATGGATGTTTCAGCTTAACAGGACGATTTTCTTGGAAATTATGTTGGAAAGTTACATTTTGTATGGTTTATTTACAATAATAAGGTGGCATTTTATTTTAAAATGTGGGATCTTATGCATATCAAAGGATAGAAATCCTAATTAAACCTATGATAGTGAAAATTTATAGACGCACTAGGTTTCGAAAAAATCGATTATTTCAATTCACAAATCAAAGTAATAAATCGTAAATTACTATTCATTAATTCAGGAATTACACAACTCGAGCAATAAAACCAGATTTTTTAGTTGATAATAGCTACATACAGTAGTGTATTCAGCGGATTCTGGGTAAATCTGTGAAAATTTATAAGATGATTTTAAAATACGCAATAACTTCACTAAACTAGGACGAAATTTGCTACAGGAGCACAATAAAATCGTTGTATTTTTTCAACAGAGCTACAATCAGATGTAAATCTCGAAGAAAACGAATTTTCCACAACTTGTACATCAGTCTTTTCGTAAGCTTTGTTGAAGATCCACCAAAAAAAGGTATTGGTAGACCGGTACGGTATTTACGAAATAAATTTAAAACTTCACGAAAGCTAGTTCACGACTTGTGGCAATCTATCGAGACCGGTATGAGTGAGATGGCACTTAATAAAGGAAGGATTATAAGATCGTATTACACTATGAAAATGTCACAATACTACACATAAGTTAAGTATGAGTGTTCAACTAATACGAGGGTAACGTTTTTAGTTTTTACAAGCGAACACTAGACGACGTTGTTGAGATTTGATATTATTAGTCCTAACACAACAACATTACCTTGAATCGATTCGTTCAGGTTTTGGTAATGAAGCGCCATCAGAAAATACTGTGTGTACATTGCTTTGCAGAATAAGTTAGTGATAAATTTCGTGAAAGTCGAGCAAAATCGGTTGTTGTTCCAAGAAACATCGATGCTGAGCGCAACGTGATACAAGAGGATCGGCATGTGACTTGCTATCAGATAGAGCCATCTTTAGGCACACCTAAGTGCAATGCATTCGATTTTGCATGAACATTTAGGTGTGAAAAAGATATGTTACTGATGGATTCCAAAAGGAGGTTCGTGTCAATTAGTGTTAGGAAATATACGTATATGCTGGGTAATTTTTTTAACTTGAAACTTTCAAATATCTCGAAAAATAAGCCCTTCACGAAAAAAATATCCATAATTAAAGTTTAATCATTCTGCCGATAAAATACTAAATTAATGCTAGAATTAGTCCCCCTTTCTCCTTCCTAGTAGGTGGGGTGGGAAGTAGCTTTGAAACCTTAAATAGGAACCCCTATATTTTATTTAAGATTCAGATTTTAAGGCAAACAATACGTAGTATTTGCTCTAAACATTTTTTCGATTCATGTCGCTGTAATCGATGAAACTCAATTTGTTTCTATTTCTTCTACTGAGAACCTATGCACGTTTTTTCTTCCATTCGTGTTTCCTGTAATTGCAAAAACACAAAATAAACGTACAAACGAAAGAAATAACTTATTTTACTCAGTTCGAATTTGTGACCGTTTAGGTGATATTCATCGTGACTAATACTAGACATACTATGTTGCGCTTAGACGAGCACAAGGCTGCTATTTTTAAACAATCTCGTTTCTATATTGGGAAGAAATTATTTACCTTTGACAGACGCGAATTTTACGTAAATTCGATCCCTTTTTCTTACCATACTTTTGCGAAACTTGTGAAAATGTATTTGTGACGTACTATCTCTGAATATTACACTGACATGAATATAGATATTGCATATGCAATTTATTTAACGTATTCTATGTAATTTTTTATTATTAAATTTAAGTACACAGAGTTAGTACCCACAGTACACAATACAACTTTTTTTTTTTTAAGAACATGTATATTATCATTCTGCATTAACTTTCTTCAACATTCCTTAGATATATCTCGCTTAGTTTTTGAGATAATTGGGATAATTTGAGATTTTTGCGAAATGCCGATATTTCTTTAGGGCCCTATATTGTAATGTAAGTAGCAAAGAAGAAGGTAACATTTAATTACAACTAAAAATATTAACTTTGAGCTATATTTAGCGAATTCAACAATCGTACGCATGCGATAAAAATACCACTATCGTTAAAACCAATGTAGAATAGTGTTGAACATGATTAAATATGTTCTATGAATAATGTCGGTGACAAATTACTTAATAGCGGTGCTTGTGTTTGCTGATCCGACACCTATTACCACTGATAATTTACAGATATAATGGAATGTTGTATTGAAACCCGAATGCATTAAATTATTGATTACCAGCAATTTACCTTAGTGTTATGTAGTCAACAGTTGCGAGTGGGCATAATATGCCATTCTAATTATGTGTAAATGCATCCCGTTCACAGAAATACGTAATTATTACTGGGGTGGTTTTCGCCTGGTCAGTTGTGTTTGTTTTTTCTTTTTTTTTGTAAATACATGTATGTAGTGGGAAATATCATACAGCTTGTTATACATTTATTTCAATTTAAATTGAAATAAACATGAATGAAATTTACGGTCACTATTTTGAAAATCAGCTTCTGTCAAAGATGTGATCGACATGTATTTGACAATAATAATTGGTGGCAGATTAGATAGATAGCTTATTCAAAATTAAAGCAAACCATACTTTGCAATGAAAAATATTCTATTTTTTCAAAATAAAAATATTTTTGTTCACCGTGGACGTCATGCATAATTGACACTCCGATTGTGTCCATTGCAATGTACTCTATGCAGTGCTAACCGGCTTAGTACACAGTATAAAGCAACCTAGATTTTTAGCATGGGGCTTGCTAATAATTTCACACAAAACTCCAACTTCTCTTTATATTAGAATTGTTTTTTCAACTGATATTCATCTTAATTTGAAATTTAGATGCTAACGCCGCACAATAGAATATGTGTGTGTCCGATTTAGTTATCATGAAGTATGATGAAAATGACGAAAATTAAATTAGTAAAATAAAATATATATTCTTATATGTACAAACTAAATTTAAAAGAAGATTGACTATGGCAAATATGAGACTTCATAAAAATAGTGAAGATTAACTGAATAGGTCATTTGCGTTCCCAAATCAATCCATCGGAGATTCGGGAGACCGACTAAAGATTTAAGAGAGAAACAAGAGAAGAAAAACTGAAGAATTAAGGAAAAGTACGGACAGGGTAGTGGAAGTTAACCTATCTAGAGATGGCTAGTTTAACAGACGTACACTCGGTGATATCTTTAAATAAGGTACATTTTTTAAGTAATTAATAAATTAGTGTATATTTCCTATCATTAAAAGCTCATTGAAGTAAATTACTTACGTGCTAAGTAGGTATTTTAGTTTTGTAATAGTATTAACCTTTACGTATGAATTTAATGCCCCTGTGAAGTTATGATCGGAAGGTTTTATGTAAGTGTATTTTTTGCTTTCACAAATTAATACTGCAAATTATGCACTATTTTGAGCGAGTTAAACGGCTTCAATGCTTTTGGCTAGCTAGATCAAGTAAATACCACGCAGTGCACTGCCTGCAAGTTAATACTTTTTAGGAGTTTATTCTCTTATTCGATTACTAAATCTACAATTCTATTCCTTCTAGTTTCAAGCTTCTACATTTACATTTCCTTTACGTAAGAACTTATTGCAGTTATCTTAATTATTTCATTTGTGGGCAAGGTTGTGTAATCTCTTTGTTTTTATTTTTTCTCTTGTTCTCTTGTGTATATATACTATATGTTAGATTTGCACCTTTCAACTTGTGTCACTTATTTTTTAGTTTAAGCTTTCTTACTTCATTTCTTTCTCCTTAATTAAGTTAAAACAGCATTGCCTGGCAACCAAAAATATAGACAACACGTGGTCTCGATGAGAACACTTCGTGTAAAAATTTATGTTGTCAACAAAATAGAACAATGGCTAGATTGTGTATATTGATAATGTCAGTTTTTGTAAGACAGCATGAAATTACATGTGTGACGTATGTATTTACAATAAAAATAATACAACAGCATAACAATGAACATTGAATTCTTTTTACAATGCATTTTTTGTTACTTATATAATAATATAATATATCATACAGAGATTGTGATGAAATATATTTAGCCTTAACCTAATAATATTTGGATATTATGTGTTTGAACTAGGAATTTGGAAGATATAGTAACCCGCAATTCCATCTAGCAGTACGGCGCCAACCAAATATTGCAGTCAAGTACGCTTTAGCGATTGAGGTAATTTAATGGATTCATTTGAATATAGATACGGCCAGTTAACCTCCCAGAGCACCGTAGTGGGCCTACATGATCTAAACGTATTGCAGCATTTAACTTTATTCTCTCTCCATCCTTTCCTTTTTTTGTACTTCAATCCAATTAAAAATACTTAAATCCAAAATATGCTTAACCAGAACTTTGGAGTTATGGTTATGGACAATGAGAGGGTGAGATAGATCCCACAACACTTAGGCCATGATAAAAGGTTGCTATGCACCCTCTCTATCCTGGGGGTCCTAGACCTTTAACCAACCCACTGCCTTGGCATAGGTTAAGGCATTCCCTACAGGAATGGCCTTGGTGGCCGCAAGATGTAGCCGCTCGTCACCCACAGCCTTTCTAATTGTCGTCAGCACCTGGCAGAGATAATGTTCGTCTTCAGTTTGGCATGTCAGGTCTTCACCTAATCCCATCTTCTAAAGGTGCCCCTTTAACCGCAATGTCCAGTCAGAATCCCAACAGCCATGCGAAAATCACTGGTAAGTGTCTTAGTGTTCTTCATTTGTTCGGATACGTCAAAATGACTTTTAGCGGTACAGTAAGAATTAATTTCATTCCATTTTTCTAAAGAAATTTTCACGGGTGTTAGCTCTGAACCTTTCACAAAGCGACAAACACAGGGGGTCGTACGGAGGGCTCTGGATCGTGTATGCTTGAATCCTTCCTGGCCAGTGTATCTGCTTCTTCATTACCAGGATTTGCATTGTGATCCTACAGTCAGAGCTCTGCGACAGTGCAGTAGTAAATTAGACATTATTAGTCGGTTCAATGTTGATACTACTTGTCAGTGAACAGGTTGATGTTTCTGTCGATAATCTTACGCTGTATTAGAAATACCTAAATCCAAAATATCGTCCGGCAGAAAGCTGGACGGTGTTTTGTACTTTTGTACAAATTGATTGATGTTGATATTCTTTGTCTTTAATTTTTTAAAGACAAACAATATTAAAAAAGCTGTCAATTGACTCATCCATCAATACGTAAGATATATCGAATTGTCTATGGAAAGCATCATGATCCCGCGCAATACAGCTTTTGCCTATCTTAATGACAACATGTACAGTACAAGTCTTTAGTCTTAGGGCAAAGAAGCGAAAGGAACTTTACCCAAGCTATTGCCGTCCTTCGCCTGCCCCCAGGTAATATCAGGGAGGTGAATAGATGGCGGAGATAGCAATAGTTTCGCTTCGGTGTCCTAAGACTAAATATTTTTAGTCCTCGTGTAAGGTAAGAGGCCATTACTGCATTGTAACCCAGATACTAAAGCAAATAACTAATTTTCTGCCTTATATTGTAAATATATCTTGGTCAAATTATCATGGTAGTCTTGTACGGAAGGTGCAGTGTAGCAATTCTGTGCGATTTCCGATTCTTGAGTGCTTTTGAATTAACGCACAAAATTTCGACAAAATCAAACGAAACATCATTAAAAATAACAGACGACAAAAAAATCCTTACGTAGTCACGACTGTCGTAAAAAATAACCTATAAAAAATTGACCCGATACCAATAATAAAAATCTGACTTCCGAGCGTCTAATTTTATCATAAGTACTCACTACCGCGAAAAAATTAACGAGACAACTCTACATTAATTCCGTTTCAATTAATCGCGCGTTATTTCGGTGATGAGCGGATCCTCTTTTCTTCGCATAAGCTTTTTTGTCACTTAAAACGAACACTACGTTAATAAATTCCGGCTTTTCTTTAGCGTCGAGGCCGCCAAACAATAGATTTTTAATTGCGTTTAAGTTTCATTGCCGTCTGAATAATTAACGGTTTTGAAGGCACGGCTCTTGTCGCGAATATTTTATTTCATCCTCTCTTAACCGCTTCCCTCCTTAGCCTTGCCCTAATCTCCGCTCTTGCACTGAGGGAATAAATGGAAATGTCGACGAACGTTTTTGAATTTATAATCAAAACACGTAGGAAATTTACTATCGCGAAAGGAAAGACATTGCCGCGCGACCAATACCGCCGGCGCTGCCACCATAAGCGGGGGTTAAATGAATTACGGGAAAAATACGACCCGTTCCTTATCGTTAGGTACGAATCTAAAGTCGCCTGCCTTACAAGTATATCGTCTTAGAATGTATCGTTGCCAACCGGGCGTAAATACGCTACTGATTGATGCCCCTTCATATTTTAAATAGTGAATGCATGTGAATTAGAAGCTATAGAGAGAGTTTCTTGTATCCTCATCTTCTTCATATGCATACATAGAGAGCTACACGTAGATTTGCGATTTGTTTATTTTAGTATGCAGATGCTGAAAACTGAAGACTTCCTTGAATAGCGAAAAGTTATTGAATATTAATAACAATGCATGTCTTCACATCCGATCAGACGTTTCACCAATAACAGTAACATCAGTCGCATACCTATTTGCATACGTATTTGGTACCCTCTAATTTTATATCAATCAATAGAAAGCTGGGGACTGCAATAAAACAGCATGTATGTGAGGACAGGTAATGTGGGTCTCAAGTTTTTGGCCATTTAAAACAAGCAGTTCTGTGAAAAAATTGAAATTTCACGTAAAGGTTTTCGTCGATGACTTTTTACAATTTTAGTAATGGTCTAACATAACAACCATGTCTCGAATGGCTTCCTTTGGTAATGAAGCACTATTAAAAAAGTCAGTTTATAACTACTTTGCAGAATTTCGTCGTGATAGTGCTTCTATCAGTGATTAATTTCGTGCAGATTGACCAAAATCTGTTGTTCTTCCAAATAACATCGCGCGCAACCTGATTGGAGAGGATCAGCGTGTAACTTATTCAAAATAATTTGAGTCAAGCACAAAAGGAGTTTTGTGTCAATTGGTGTAAGAAAATACCGAAACAGTTCGAAAGAGGAACTTCAAAATTCGTAAACGACATCGGAACAGATGACGAAACTGGAATATACTTATACGAGTCGGAAACTAAGTAACAATCAACTGCTAGTCTTCCCAGATAAACCGAGACCAACAAAGTTGTTCGTTAAGTAAGCACTTCCAAGAAAATAATTACATATTTCTTTCGTTGTGCTGGACATGTCGCAAGCACTACTTTAGAGGATCGAAGAACAGTCAATCCTAAATGGTATACAATCATTTCTTTGCCATAAGTCATCGATGAAATCAGGAGAAGCAATTGACGACGTTGCATCATACTTCATATTTACAATGCCAGTTCTAGCACACAGCAGCTTATTTGAAAAAAATAATATCGAATTAATGTCTCATTGTCCGTATTCACCTAATCTATTGCTTAACGACTTCACTGTTTCGTTCTCGAACGTCACATAAAGAGCGCACGGACAGCGATTTTTATCACCTAAAGAAGCCTTCAAAAATCACTTTTTGAAGATACCTCCTTCAGGGAGGAAAAAATATTTCGAAAATTTGTTTGACCGCATGCAAAGGTATATAAATCTTAATGATGATTATTTTCAAAAGCAATAAAACATTTTGTACCATTTCTTCCTCTCATTGTTTTTGACAAAATTTAAAAGGTATCCCCCATATATTTATTAAATACTGTTCTATGTTAATAAATTTTATTTACTTTAATATTTATTTCGGCAACATAAGAATCTCGAAAACATCTTTGAAGATGTTTTACCAATATAATTTATCGGTTATCGCAAACGGCTGATTGCCACACTTAATGAATCACGTTGTACAGTCAGTTGGTATGTGGCAAAGATATTTTCTAAAATATTAAAACTCGAACGGATAACCCAACCACAAGAGAATTACGGGAGTTTCAAACACAATTTCTTGCATAATTCAAGCGAACACTAAAGGTATCGAGTCGCTCGGGCCCCATATCCCGAATTTATTTAATATTACGGCATAAAATGTACATGAGAAGCCAACTAAAGGTGCGTACAAAGCTCTAGCTTTATAAGGTCCGTCTACGTTGGCTTGGTCAACGGTGACACTGTAACTAAAGAGATGGGAGGTGTTATATAACTAGGTATTACGAAAGATGATTGTCAGTGTCCCTTCCGACTTTCCGTGGACAATTAGATAGATTAGCCACCTCATATATTCAAGTGGTGTTTGATGATTATGAGAAGTAGTAGACATTTCAAGAAGCATCGCATTCTCGTGAGGAATAAAAGAAAAAACTCAAAGCAGTATGGATAACTGTCCAGAAGATTTTAAGCGTAACCATAAGTTTTTTTTTCAAGTTATTAAATGGAATATAAGTATGGCGAATATAGATTGCGATTACGATAGCTAGAGAGCTATATAAATGAAGTCTGCAAACTATTTTTCATCATATCGTAGCTCTACAAAAAGTATTGGGGTATATATGTATGCATGTTTCACTGCATTGGATCACAATAATACTAAAGCACATATAGCGGAACGGAAATATCAAAAGAACAAAGCCAACATGTAATATCCGAATTCGCATTTTTTGTGAGTATCAAGGGACCTCTTCGATTGGCGCTTTTGACAACTCCATTACTGAAAATGGCCTGTAATTCGGGAACCCGGTTTATTGCTTGATTTGAATTCGGGAAATTTTACATTTTACCCCACTCGCGAACCCTACTCGTCATCGAAACAGTGCTGGCAACACATTCACGCCCCATTAAAAAACATTTATTATAAGTCGATAAAAATGATGTATCCGGCCATATAGCATTGCCCCATTTACCTACATACAAAACGTATATAGTTCGCAGTCAGATCGGCGCACCAAAACCCGTTTCAAACCGAGAGCAAATGGATCGTTCGAATTATATTCTTTATACTTTTACGCAGATATAAACGCGCGCACACGGAAGAAGAGAAAAGCATCAGGCGGTAGATCGGAGGAGAAAACGCTTGCTATATGCGTTGTAGGGGGCGCTGGTGTTGCAGCTTTCTTATTCCTCGCTTTCGTTTGTTTTCGCTCGCCGCACATTTCAGCACGACGACAGCGGGAGAAAAAGCGAAACGATAAAATAAAATGTATCTACGTATGTATGCGGGCATCGCACGCTTTGTGGAAAAATCAGGACATGGATATTTTTGTTCAGTACTTGGAAACAAGTTAGTTGTTATAGTAGCCTACTGAATTTTCGTTGTTCGGCGAGGGTTGATTTATAAAAATTAATCAACCCGCCTAAAGTAAAGTAGCGCTCACATATGATTGTGCGAAATTAGTGCAACACGAAACTTCAACATTATTTTTCAATTTGCGTTTCATGTTTACTGCAGAAACTGTTCATAACATATCGTGTAACGTTTTTCTGTAATTCCGAGTATTGCAAAAGCAATTGTTAATACCAACAGATGAATGTAGATTAAGTTATGACTAAAGTTCGCCACTTTCCGTGCGCTTCACGTAATTAACAGATACTAGACGGACTCGTGTTTTGTCAACTCTTGGGGAAACCAGTAGGCAACGCGAACCCATTCTCATGAGACGAATAAACACGAGTCTGTGCTAGATAACCGTCAAATTAAGATTAGAGATACAGCAGTGTTTCTCATATGGTGATCGAAGATTTGGACAAAGGCAACTGCGCGTTAGGTGTCACGTTTGCTCGCTCAAGACGAAAAATGCATTCAAATGAACATTTTGAAAGGCCTAGTGAAACAGTTTAAGTGAGATGAATCATAGTTTTGGCGTCGATTAATAAGTGTAGATGAAACTTGGATACTGCAGCACACTCCTGAAGGCATAGCCGTAGATGAAACACTGGACTGCGAAGACATGGGAGTATCGTTAAAGGAAACTGAATTTGATCAAAAAGAACTTGTTTCTGTCTTAGGCTAGAAACTTTTCTCGTACCACCTAACGTCGCTGCTACAGTATTTTATTTTTCTATTAGATATACAGTCGTTAAATCATTTTAGGTTGACAATCGGTATAAGGATTGGTAACACTGATTTTCCCGTGTAAAAATTCCAATCAACAAGCAATTGTGAAAAACTCAATCTCAGTGATCTCAGAGCCTATACATGACCACATTAATAGCCTAATGCATTTAAAACAGTTCTATTCATGCTTTATTGTACGTATTGCAGAGAAGTTCATTTAATATAGTCTAAATAAAATTTTGATACAAATATTCTGTACTTATCTGTACCGATAAAATAGCGTAAACTATGCATGGTGAAACCATGAAATAGTTGCATATTCTGTTATGTTGTGTTATCGATGTTTGTACCTTCGATGATTTTTCATTTATCTTACTTTGTATTGGTGGTTTTGTAACTAATTTCAAATGATGACTAAAGTTATGTACGTTGAAAATTAACATTTAGTTAATTTATTTAATTAATCAGGACCGCGGTTTGCTGATTACCATTTTCACTTTCTGGTTCAACTTAACAGATACTGGACGATATAGCGGTCATTTTACGGTCACATAGAACCCTCATTAGATATACAAACGTACAGCATTTCTGCTGCTGAATTCTGTTATGTAAACTACGAATACTAAGAATTCTGCATTCAATTTAATGAAATTTACCCCTCGTCTAATTCATTTTGTAATCGTAATGTACATAGACACTGCATATAATTCTATTTAAAGCTCCTTCGTGCTTTTAATTTACTAAATGAATACTTTACTGTATACAATACAGATTTTTATCGGGAGTAGAAGGTCTAAACTTAATTAAAAGTAATGGTTTTATGTACACTTTTAAGTTAATTGTATGTATGTTTGAAACAGATTCAAGTAACTCCTAATAATTTCCTTTAAGAATTTCTTTACCTAAGAGGTGAAATCAATCATTATGCATGATCTAGTTCATTACAATTAAGCTAATAACGCCGTTATTAACTTTCTATCCTTAAACTCCAACAGCTACACACAATTCTACATGCGTACCGTCAGAGAAACACCGCTTTGAAACAGGGACCATTTAGAGCAAGAACAAGTAAATATTTTGACAGTTTGCTTTGTTCAAAGCTCATTCGCCGAACAATGAAAGGAGCCGAAGTCGAAACGAAGGTCCAGAAAACGACGCAAGAAGCGGTGGCGCCAGCATAGCAGCATCTTTCATACGCCCGCGTACTTATATTTAATGAGTTGGTTGCCGTGCATATACGCCCGGAATTCTATTGTTTTTCTCTCCTTTCATCGTTTCGCTTTTCTTTCCTTTTCTGAATATTACGATGATATACAACACAGCCGTATTGCGGGTTGGAAGTGGAAACATTGCGAATTCAGCTAGAGATGAAATTGGGAGAAAAGATTGAAATTTGAATAAATCTCTAAAGTTGGTAACTATAACAATAATGCACCTTCTTGGAAAACTTTACTATGATACACAATTGCAATGGTGTTTTTCTGTAGTCCACTACAAAAGCTTATATGTCTACAGTTTATTGGGTCCCCATTTGCTACCAATTTTTTAAGTTCATGTGTTTATACTTTTTTGTACTTACCTCCATGAGTTGATCACCACCAGTTCATTGGCAGGCGTTAGTATATTATTAGACATTAGTCTTTCCGCAAGTGAATCCATAAGTTGTGGTAGTGGGGCGTTGTTTACTGTAAATTGTTGCCGTATTTACAACTGCAACAATTTATAAAATATCCTTTTCCACCATTTTTAATATTTAGGGATAAAATCATGTCAGTCCACTTTTTGACTTGATAAATCCACACCGCCCATTTCATTATAGAGTACTACTGTCCTTGGACAAAGTACATTCGTCTTTATGTTGATGTCACTACAATTACTTAGCACTTTAACCTCTTTACTCTCTTGCTACTTTGAAACTAATGTTCCCACATTATTGCACAAAAACTGATACTCACTTCTCTGCAATTTCCATTCAGATTTAAGCTCAACGTTGCTTAGGTCAAGCAGGGGCCGACAGATTACCTTAAGGGAATTACAATTTCATTACGCAACCGTAAATGTGCACTTTACGCTTAAAATTTTAGTTTTTTATCTTTTTAGTTTCGATTTCAATATGTACCAAGTCGAATTATATTTTAAAAATTGTTCAAATTTACAAACAATTTTTGTGTTATTCTAGTTATTACCTATGGAAGCACGTTTGCATCCTACATGACCGTTTACGTAACAAATGGTAGCCTGGCCTGAGTAAAGGATATTATCCATTAGTCGTACACTTTTTAAAAAACAATCAAGTGCCAAAGTACACGAATTGATGAAATAGGGTTTGCAACAACTCTCTCCATCAAAGAGGTGTTATTGACTTGCTCCTCTTGGTTTCAGAACAGAATCGTCCTCATATCTTGATTCCACGTTTTATTGGTTTTAGTGAGAGGTATTGCTTCAAAGTTGATCGGTCTTTGAACCATAGGTTGACCCTAGATCTATGTAATAAGTTTTTCTAGCATCGGCACTTTTTTTGAGAAAATTTAAATATAGTTTTGAAATGTAGCTTTTTCTGGATATTGGACTTTTAACAGCTTCGTTACCCAAAGATTGATTACTTGGTCAATAGGCAGAGAAACTGGGAACTTTCGCGAATGTCATAAGAAGCAATTGCGGGGGCGGTGGAAGTGGTTAGCGTGTTGTGGTAGCGGTCTCGTGGTATTGGTTTTGAACCCCAGACTGGTCACTGTTAAAGTAAGGTTTTCTTTGCTCCAATTTTGGCAAATGCTGAGGGTAAACATCTCAAGGCGCTCTGCCGGTGCAGGCGTAACAATAACTCATGGCCGATGGTATGTGAAAGCGTCAATTATTATTATTACACACAACATCAACTTTTTTTCTTATTTTTATAGTTGTAAAAAAAATTCGAATTCGTAGTTTTTATCTTCTTCTTTTCGATGTGGTGTGGCTTCAAATCTAGGACTAAATGTATTTGGGATTGCACTAAAGGAAGTCACACTAGGGGCAGGATTATGATGTACCTATATCTTTTTTTTTTATGTAGTTCGAGGTTAGAATCAGAGGATGCACTTTTATTACTGCAACAATCTTGGCTTTTTTAGGAAACATCGTTATCAACAACATAATCTTTATCTGCATCGGAATCGGATACATAAAATGTCGGTTAGTTGCCTTTTTTTGTACATTTCATATACGTTAATACATTAATTTTTACCTCATAAACAGTAGTTTGCTAAAAGCAATTTGGTATGGGCAACTAGGACAAACAGCCAATAATCAAATAACAAGTTTTTAGTTATTTTATCACACAAAACTGCCGTACACCTCGTTTTTAGAGCTTATGTAATAAATACCATTGGGGGAGCCAACTATCTTTTATGTGCAGATAACCCACTGATCATATATTTTCAGTGTTTGAGACGTAACGTGTGGTAGCGAAAGTTGTACATACGAATACAATCGTGTGATCCTTTAGGGCAAAAAGGCCATTTTAAAAATGGACTCAATAACTCAGCATGCATACTCAAATTGTTATTACGTTTCGAACACAGTTCTCGAGTAACGGTTTTCTAGGCGGTAGTAGGATACACAGATGTTCCGGAAGAACATAAACTAGAACATACAAATTTGATTAAGTACAAATACGATGGACGATATCTATTCTTACGATTATTGAAACATATTTTCGCACGCCCTTGCTTTAAAGACGATTCCACTCACTGTGTTTAAATGAAAGTAAATTTAAATATGTAAATGCAAATAAACGCGCATTTACCGGTTCCGTAGAATAGATTGTGTGTGCTAGAATAAAGCTTAAGTTACAGTATATCACGTAACGCATGTATTTTTGTGAAGATGAGGTCTACATAAAAATTTGAAAGTTTGACCTTGATTTTAAACTTTAAAGAGTTTCGGTTTGTGTGAGCATTTGCGAATGTAATTAAAACACGCATCTTAATAGCTGTATATGACATTTTATAAGAATGTATTCTTATAAAACTTTTGGCTTTATCAGCAGTTAAACTGCATTTCGCGTATCACCGGGAGCGATGTTAACTTTCTTATTTTAAATAGAACATCCTGTATATGTTTACGTTTTTTGGAAAGGCGAATCCAGCAGTACAACTTATACGTTAACTTAAAAAATTTTATGGATGCAGCAAAAAAGGATTTGGCAGTCTGGTTTTGTTAAGTAGAATTGGGTAGGAAAAAGAACCAAATTGTTTTTTGTGAATAATCATAACAATTATCAATTTTAACTTCTTTTGGTAATTATTTCTTCGAATTAATTAACTAACAACGGTAAGGGTTTGTTTCAATTAGTTTCCGATAGAAAATGTTGGTTTCCGTGTGGACCATGTAAGTTAGACTTCAAGTACCTGATTTCAATATTCTGTAAATTTAGCAACAATTACCACGGAGTGGAACATAACGAACACTGCCCTTGTACAGACAGAAATATTTCAACTTTGCACTAAGTAGGATGGATAAGATAAGATCTACAGAACGAGTAGCTTTAACAGAGCGTAATACGATTTAAATTATTGTCCAATTTGTTGCGCAACCATGGCGAGTAAGATGATAATTGTTGCCAGATTTATATAATATTAAAGTTGACCCAGCAATGTTGCATGGTTTATGCCGAAGCTATCGTAAACGTAACAACACAAAAAATATACGTATATTGCTTATCAAAAACTTTGGGACCTCACGTATATACGTTAGAACTAATTTTAGCAATGTGCCATTATCAGCCAGAATCTAAGTTAATATTACACATCAATATATTCATATTTAAACGAAAATGTGCGGTACAGATAACCCCTGTAGTTAGGTTCATAAAAAACGCCTTGTTGTGCACATTCTGTTGTACGAAGAACTAATACAGGGTTAGGTTCCAAAATTAAAAAAAAAAAACTAATTTAGTTTTAAGTTTAAACAGACATTTTTATTTTTATTTATTTAGGCAATACTTAATGAAAAGTTACAAACATATTGCATAATGTCTTCTTCATCACACGAGTGCGATTTCTTTTCGGCGAAATATCCTCATGTTCTGCTCTTTGTTCAGCAGTATCTATAGTTTTATTCTCGAATTTTTGCAAAAAATTTGTTATTTTAGGTTGTTTGCTTTTGGTTGAGAGATCTCTTTTAAATTTTGTGCTTCCCTCAATAGAATAATCTTCACTTAGAAAATGCAACTTCAGTTGTTCGGCAAAGTCTAGGCTTTTCTTTATGCTTTTTTAGAGCAAAATCGTAACTTCATTGTTTCCATTGGTACCATCACCCTCTGAATTAGTTTGGTTTATTTTAGATGCTATTTCCAACAAACTGGCTACATAACCTTTTCTTCTGCCGCTAATTCTCGCACTATCGTGGACGAACCATTGTTTTCGTGGTATAATGCAGAAAACGAAGAAGAGGAAGAAGAGCTCGTACTATTTCTTGTGTCACATTCTTCACGAGGGAGTACTCATGATATTATCTATACCCGACGGGAAAAAGGTTTCCAAAATATGTTGGTTCGAAGGTATCTTTCACAAAACGGAAACAAAGTTCACTTTAGAGGGAGTTTTTCTTGGCAAAATTCTACAGAACACGTGCTTGTTATTAAACTACAATCAAGCTGTCGCGACGACTCTTGCGGCTAGACTGGCAGAGTCTTGCAGACGTCGCCACGCTGAAATCAACTTATTGGCAATGCGTTCATATTTTTCAACGTAAAACCACTGGTTGTTTGTTACAAAGTCGCCAGGGTCGCGCAGCTATAACCGTTGAGTCGCCTATTTGACACTCCATTTTAAATTGTAAAAGTAATGACTTAATATCAAAGCATTACTTTTTTTCAAGCATGGGTAATGTACAATAAGGATATGTGAACCTATGGCATTAAATACATCTATTTATTTTTTCTATTAAACGATTGATTAGGAAGAACAACGGTATTTTCCGCTTGCAATGTGAGTTGGTGCAGCAAGTGTTCGCAGATCACATTACAATAGCGCCACAGCTGAAAAAGAATGTGTTCTTAAAAGAAATTAAATGTATTATTGTGCATGAATGAACTATATAAATCAACAAAGGATCCTCACTGCACAATAGCAATCTAGTAACACGTTTGCCAAATAATCTTATCCATTATGTTTTCAATGTACTTTCCTGTTATCTTAGTATTTTTTAATACAGATACAAATAGAAAGTAAAGTTCTTTGTTGAAAGGCTACACTGGCTATTATACAAATTAAAATGAAAAACACAGGATTTACCAAACAAAAAATAATAGCGCCATACGTTCTATATTATATTCAACCCTTCTGTCCTAAAGCTCCTTTTCAGAGAAATACGTAGCAAAGGAAAAAATCTCCCATTAACAATTAAGAACGTTTAATATATAAAGAAAGCTTTTTATAACCGCATTTCAGCCATTAAAGTTGTAACATGATAGACGAATCTGTATAAAAGCGCACGCGAGATTACTTCTGCGTTAAGGTGAATATTTTGTTTCTTGCATCGTGTAACTTGAGACGGGAAGCCTTGTTTTACCGTTACCGGCGCAAAGATACCCGCCCAATGAATCGATGCCACCCCGACCCGACCGGAACGGCAAAAATCAGAACGATACCATGCACAGAATTAAATTAGTATGTATCAGCATTAATGGCGTAACAACAGACGGATAAGGGTGGTCGCGTGCCTTTCCCACCTGAAATCGGTGAATTGTTAACTGAATCTGGTCCGTTAATTTTGCTTTTGGAACGTACGCTACAACACGTAAACATTTGTTTCATAGTAGGTATTATTTAATGTAATAAGTAAAGTTCACCACTTTCCGTGCACTTCACATAATCAGCAGAGACTAGACAGACTCGTGTTTATTCGTCTCACGAGGATGGGTTCATGTTGCCTACTGGTTTCCCAGAGAGCCGACAAAACACGAGTCTGTCTAGTCTCTGTTAATTTAGTGAAGCGCACGGAAAGTGGAGAACTTTAGTAATAAGCAAAGCTGGTCAAGCCGTACGAGAATACCTCACTGCTAGCATAGCCGTGTTTATCGGTTGAAAATGAGAATGCACAAAGTAAGGCTTGCATAGATGCTGGAAGGTTTCACAACGTTCCGATATGGAATTCTATTTGTACACATACGTACTTTCGCTGTTTTATATATTTCTGCTTGTTTTTGAAATTATCCGTAGGTTTAGATGCCAGAACGATAGGCATGTCCATGAAAGCGACAAAAATAACGTATTTCATTCATATTCGCCAGCTGCATGTGTCATCCCGTACGGCTTGACTGGCTTTCATCATGAAAAACATACGTTTTGGGCGCATTCTTTTTTAAGTTTATTAAATCGACTGAAAACGAAATAACGAATACCATACATTATCGAATCATGGAGTCTAGTAAGAACGATTTACCTTGATTGTTATACCTTCCATTCTTAATTCTTATTATTATACATTTATTTTTTACCTACTTACATTTTTTTCTTAATCCTTTCACTGCTTTAGACGAATAAATTATAATGCGCATTTGAAACCGCAGCTGAAATGTCACCATAGCGAAAGGGTTGAATATGACCCGAGGTGACTACTTGTGATACTCCATGACAGATGATAAATTTTTCGCGGTTTATCTAGTGCCAATTTAAGTTTTTAATGCTAACTACGCTACTGATTACTTTATGTATATGTAATATGAACAGTTCGATGGATTCATGGCACACGTTGAATTCCATGTTAGATAAAGATGTAAAAGTGTTTCTAAATATTAAACAGACTTGTTTGCATTGGCCAATATTTGCATACGTACGCTTGTGTACATTTGAAATGTTGAATGTTTGAAATCATGTCGCTATATAAATAGAAACATCTATCAAAATCAAAATATTTTCTTGTTGTATACATACGTAAAATGTTAGTTTCCGTCTAAAGAAGGTAGTGATACTTATTAAGCTCTATAAATGTTACGCTAACATCTATTCATCTCTTTAATCTTCGAATGGGCGCATTGTTGCACTTTATACAACGGTAGCAGAATTTTTCATGTTGTCGGCTACTTGCGCGATTGCGGGGCGAATTACCCCTTCCCAATCTGTCTCTTACTATTCCTTGGGAGATCGAGGAAGTTTAGTCTTCGTTGGTTCCTTTTCGGCAGTTCACTTTTTCTCCATCGACGAACCCATTGTTGCACTTTGTACAACACGCGATCGCTCTAGTTACTATTTCAACCTACTATTTTTTTTTTAATTCGTATTTTATTACAATTGATATGGTATAACTATTGAAGACATTCCACGAATTCTTCAAGAAGTGACTGATGAGAAGAACGACAATACTTCTTATAACCTGCCTTTCTATTACCGTTTTCATGAGGCAATAATGGTACTTAAGTCGAAGATTAAGTACCATTATTGTTATTTCTATTACTGTCGCGCTCAATTGAAAAAGTAAATTTGATAATAAATAAGTACAACTTTCATTTGCCTTCCATTTTCCCTCATTTGCCATGCAGCATTTAAATTAGACATTTGACAGACGAAAGGATTGTGCAAGAAATTTATCCCTTTTAAAATTTAGCGATTTATAATTTAATTCTTGAGAAATCGTTGCACCCAATAAATCAATGTTTGGATTTCACTGCACCATGCTCACTAAAAGTCTGGCACATACCTTTTGCGAATTTTCGCTAGCTTTAAAACATACTTTACCAGAATAAAATTACTTGAATATTTTGAAAATTATTCTTTAGCGATGGCGTAGCTTTATACAATTACGTGAATTTTCAAGAGCAAATCATACGTTGTTGCAATCATCTCTACAGGATTTTCATTTCGGCATGTTCTTTTGTTAGAAGTACTTTTGAACAGCGGTGTTTTTAAATTTTATTATTCCTCACATTTTTAATATCTACACTTAATAGAGAAAGGCGATTGAATAATCCAACTTATCTCCCCAATTTTACATCTGGGCCAATTCAATTATGAAGAATCGTATTTTTTTTTATCTCAGCTTGGTTTACGTTTGCGAATGTAAAAAGTCTTTCTTTGCTCTTTTTTTTTATACGGAAGGAAGAAAAGCTAATATAAACGAGGGCACATTACACCTAACTTCGTATCGTAATATGTACGCATATTTCTCTGGTTTCATTCTATTCGTATATTTTTCGAGCATTTTGCTTACAGCCCATCAGTTATGTTATGACTCATAAAGTAGGGTAATAAGTGCGAACTTTCTCTCTAGCGTTTAACGTGTTTTTGTTATATTGTCGAAAGGCACGATTCACCTTGAAGTTGACGCGTTGGAAGCGGACAAAACCGCATATACTCTCGGCCTGTAGGTTATATTGCTGTTATGAAATTGCGAAAATGCAGCAACGGAATTTATTACGGCGGGCTATAATTATTTCTCGGTTATTGTTTACCGAGGAATTATGGTTTTTGCGATAGTGACCCTCTGCGACTGTGGAAAATTATGCTTATATAGGGAAAGGTAATTTTTGTCGCATTATTAACTCAGATCGAAAATGGTCAAGAACGTATGAAAACAATTTTCTGACTTCATTGTGTATATCAGGAAACATACATTTAGAAGAGAGAACGATAATTCACGATTGCAATAGGAAGAGAACTATTTGATTTTTAATTTGGAATTGCTCTTTTTTTACAGTGACTTAAAACAAGATTTTGTTACAAATCTGCTAAATCAAACTTTACACCTGCAGATGTTATAATGCGGATGCGGATATTGAATATGTAAAATGTACAGTGGGTCCATTTTTTTAAACACAGACACAACGAAGGAAATTATTAACATTACCAACATATAATACATATACAAATTGTATATAAAACTTCATACATTACAATCCAACTCAAAATTTCAAATGACAAACCTTTTAATTAAATTAAACTGAAAATTTGAAACCAATAAAGCATTTGAACAAATACAACATATGGAAAAACAGAAAAACAATTTTGGTAATGCTGTTAACATTTCGTTAATAAACCATTATTATTAAAACACTTTTTAGTCTGTTTGCCATAAAAGTAACTAGCTTTTGTGACTTCAGATGCTATTTGATCCCTAGTTTTCTGAAAGAAATATTTCAAGTCTGTCTTATTTGAAATAATTTTCTCCCTTAATTCTAGGTTCAATATATGCCAAAGGTTTTCTACCGTATTTAAAGCTGGACTCTGAGAGGCACGTCATCAACCATTTCTTAAACATGCGTGATGTGTGTTCAGGGTCGTTGTCTTGTAAAAACATAGTTACTTTGGATCGTTTAATTTTTCTATACTTTTTGGAATTTTTGGCATCTAAAGTTGCTTCAATAACATGTAGCTGTCACACCATTGTATAACATACTTCTCCAAATCATGACATGGTCACCCTAAATTTTCTTTGTGTAGTACTGTTCTCGGTTTGCGCCAAACCATTTGTGGTCTATCCAATCCGAAAATATTGAACTTACTTTCGTCCGTGAATAACACGTTTCGCTAAAACTCAAGAGGTTTATCTTTAAAAGAATCTTCATGGTGTACGCGTTTTAATCTATTAGCTTTGCTAATGAATGGCTTTCTGCGTGCTATACGCCCGTTATAGTTGGATTTTCTTAATACTTTTCGACCTGTTTCTGCACATACAATCCTTCCGGATGATGACTCGATATGACTGGCTAACGATCCTGCACTAATTCTTGGATTCTCCTTCACCTCACTCAAAATTTGTCTCTTCTCACGATTGCTTGAAATCTTTTTAACAACCACTACGAGTTTTATTATCGACACTATTATTTTGCTTCTGGTTTTGGATTATACAGTGTGTTCTACGAGGTCTTTTTACATCTGCAGCTGTTTGCCGTAAACTTTTGCTCTGCTCTCTAAATAATACAATTTCTGTTCTTTATAATAATAGTAATAACGCACGTGAAGCTAGTTAACGGCAATAATATTTCACGTTAACATATCTCAGTCCAGGAACAGTAACAAAATATTGAAAAAAAAATCTCAGTTTAACTGAGATATTTGCACTAAGAGATCAAATATGCGGTATCAAAAAGTAATGCTGAATACATTCAACACAGCATGTACGCAGGTGGGGTGAAAAACTCCCAGCTTCTTCTAGAGGTGGCGCAGAGCCATTTTGGCGACGTCACTGTAAAACGTTATCTTATTACAGTAATACTTCAATATTTTAGAATACCGTATTGTGTTGTTGTTATTATGGGAGTTTATGTTTTCAACTTTTCAAGAAGTGACAAATTTTTTTATTTAAGATTTATTTCCTGCAGGGATTAAAGCAAGGCTAGACGTTACGTTAGGGAAGTATGCTCCTTACTGCTTACGACCGTAAAAACGTGGATTGTAGCAGATGCTGGGCGTTCTAGAAAATCAAAATCCACCACAACCGAAAGAAATCTTAAAAAGCATCTTCAAAAACATTATGAATGATAGCAGATTGGCACTGACGGAGATAGCCGAGATTGCTGACATATCGAAAGAAAGGACGCATCATATTCTAACAGATGTCTGGGCAATGAGAAAATTGTCAGCAAAGCAGGTGCCGTGTTTTCTAACGCCAGACCAACAACTGCAATGTATGGCTGTATCAGAACAGTGTTTGGTTCTATACCGCTCCAATCCAACAGACCTTTTGAGACAATTTATTAATGTGGACGAGACTTAGATCCACCACGCGAGTCTAAGCAACAATCACTTGGGACACTAAACTTTGTTGGTAGATCGCCTAGATTAACGACGAATATTATACTAACCATCCTGAATCAGTTGAAACAAAAAATAAGCAAGAAGACTAAGTTTTGTAATAAAGAAAGTACCCTTTCACCAAGACACCGCTTCCATCCACAAGGCACTTCCTGCACTTGATAGCTGATGTGGCCCCCTGGCAGTACAGCCTCTTGTCAAATCTGAAAAAATTCCTTGTTGGGAATTGTATATCTTTAGAAGAATAAAGTAGAAAAATAAAGTATGTTCATATATTTTTTATTTTCCTTGCTAGGTCGGAAACTTCACATCCACGTACTATTTCCTTCGTAAATTCAGAAACGTAAGCCACAAATTTATTGAAACCCAAGTGGTAAAGCGTTTTTAAAATAATCACCCTTATCTAAACCTTTTGAGTGAGAGCATAAGTAGTGAGTTAAACATAAAGGCAAATATTGTAAAAAAAATCTAATTACTTTTGTATATCAACCTCATTTTGTTTATTAAAAGTTATCTACAGATAGCTTTTATCTTGTGGATCCTAATTTATTTCCATAATAAAACCTACAATCATATGATAGTGTAATGAATGAAGTAGTTAATAAGAATTTTTAATTGATTTTTGCACCCGATTGTAGTATCAAAACGATTTAAATCCATATGATATGTATGTAAATTTATATAAAAAGACACTAAATACACGAAGAAGGGTAGAGGAATGTACTAATAAAATTGTACATTTACCACAGGTCAATAAATAGTTGCATTAGAACGACCTATTTTCCACCTCGCAAATTATACTAAGAGCATTACCGGTTAGCTGGGAAACCTGAATTAAAATAATTAAAGGCGATTTCTATTACATCTATTGAACACATAAAACATTCGAAATTGAATCAACGAAAACCATATATATGTCTATTGCAAAAAAGAACGAATTTAATTTTGCTCTAGTGTTTTTATTCCATATATGCAAATATCAGATTAATGCATTATGAAATATAAACCCTGTTTAATCTAGAATTACGGTATACAAAGGACTATTGTATGGATTTGGCGATGTGTATGATGCACAAAAACCATATTTGCACATATTTAATTATTGTTGTTTCTCTGATTGTAAAACCGAGTAATGTAGCCATTGTATGAAATAAAATAATGTAAAAGTTTGATCAGATTGGTTGGGGTGGAGTTTACGTTTAAGTCATCTGGTATTGACTGAATAATATTCAGTCAAATTTGTTTCAGTTATATTCACAATTACTCGATGACCGCCGTGTTTAACATTAACAGTGAAGTTTCGTACAGATTTTGGTGAGCGAAAAATGGTTTATATAGGGCTCTTCAACAGTCCGTCCTAAACCCACTATTTCCCATATTGTTATTTACGCTAATAAAACACAGTGATTATACGTTGTAATTCGGGATGTAGATGCACGCTTGCAGACTTGATAGGGGTAATATGTATTAAAATACGCTTTTGAAATTACATTTCTTTTTTGTGGTTGAAGAATCGACCACAGTTCATTTAGGACGTATCACTCTCTCAAGCAGGTAGTGGTTGCGAAAAAGATTGAATCTAATTTTTAAAGAATAATTTATTATTGCAATAGTATCAACATTTGCGATTGGATCGAGGGGTTCCACAAGCAATTAAAGTATATGATAGCGTGTACGCTTAAAACCTACCATACTTTCGTCTACTAGATGGTGACTTGGATCAAATGTCGTTCAAAATCTTTCTTATAAGTGGCTTATTAGTAGATATATTTTATACGATTTAACAAGTTTTGTACCTCTTCTATTGGTTGACATTTTCGTTGCTGTTTAGACGAAAATATTTTAGAACTTTTAGAAATCTTTTAAAATGTTAGCGATACGAGACACAAAAAATGTTTCCTCGGAAGACCAGTACAGGCGTACGCTAGGAAGTTTATGCAACCCCATTGTAATCAATACGCCTATAAAATCTTTTACCTCTTCGAGAGTAATATCAAGAATAATTCAGGTGAGCAACGAGATTAGATTGATTTAAGATGTCGAAAAGCACTTGATCGGTCAAAAACTTCGATAAAATGTCTGCATGTGTTTCCAAATTTATAGGTTCCAAGCAGTTTTGAAAAAAGAAAACTACTGACGAGCAATTTTGTGGAAGCATTAACATTTGGCTCAAGTTATTAGGGCCCGGGACATCTTCCATATTCGTCGCAAGAATCCTCGTTGACCGATATCTCCACACAATGAAATTTTTCTAATTCCCTCAAGTTTTGAGACGTTTACCTCTGATATTGATTATCTACATTTTTTCCCGGCCTAACATAATCGGGATCTGCCACAGCATCTTTGGAGTCAAAATCAAATGACTCAGTTCCTTGACTTCGAGTGCAGACGATATCAAGTTTTGCTTTTTTTTCAATAAAATTAGGGGCAAATCGTCATTGGGATCCTCACCTGCGTTAATATCAAAGTTGTAAGCTTATTCGTACGAAATTCCGTCCACAAAATTATATGCCAGAAGTCAGCCAGTCGTCAGTCAGGTCAGGTCAGGTCAAGTCAGTCAGTTCGGAAAGATTTTTTGCTCGCCATTTTGTAATGTAAAATGAGCTCAAATTTATAACAGAAACCGCACATACAAAACCACACGTTGAACATCTTTAGTGCAGGTGGTCGAAATATCGACCGCAATCCTATAAAAGGTTAACGCGAGCAAAATCCTAACGAATTATTACAGCACTAAAATTCTATCGATAAAATAAATAGATGCTTAACGACATGGCATTACCATATTAAATTACCGATATTAATTTTATTGTTCGTTTATAGAATTTCCGTGTTGAATTCTCCATAAAACATGCTCTAAAAGTTATCAATACATCGGTAGCGTTTTGTTCAAAGATAAAGGCTCAAATCTGCGAAACGGTTTTTTACGCCTGTAATTACGGTACTCATAAATTTATTAATACGTTCCGAACAGAGCTTACGTTATTAGCAGCTAATAATATGTATAGGAAGGGGTTGTTTTATGTGGGCACTAAGAATGGCCTAATGATATGGTGTCATTGACTTTAACAACCAGTCAAGACTGTTGGAAGGATTCCAATCTAAGCGGATAATTTACGTGCGAATCTGCGACGATATAATTAGCTTAGATCGTCTAACATTGGGATTTCCTGCAGCTTAAAATGCACAGATGTATACATGAATTACATGCGATGATTTTAAAAAATGTTCAAGCTATATGGTGTTCCCCTTTCTGTACATTAAGGCATTTACCAGAAATTTTTACTTCAGAAGTTTTAAAGAATTATGTTCTAACGTTAAATACATATACATTTCGGGGCACAGTAAAGGGATACTTCAACAAAGTGGGAAAAAATAAGGCAACGAAAACATCTGAATGAGGTTGAAAAAAACTGTACTGGAAGTAACTGAAGAAGGATGCGAAATAACATGGATAGTAAATGGAGATATAAGAAGAATGTATCACTGGACGAAGAAAACAGTAGTGAAAGAAAAAAAACGACCATGGAATTAAACTAGCCCTGGATACATGAGTTCATAAACCAACCACCTGGTTCTGCTGTATAGATGACCTGAAGTCATGGCAGGGAGATCTTCCTTCGCCATCTAAACAGCCTTCACTCAAACACCGCTTCACTCTAGAGGTTGAAAAGGACGGGTCACATCACTGTACAAACAAGACAATGGAACCCTCGACCACACTGTCCTAGCAAACCTACTCACACGGGCAGATGCACAAATACTCAAACCACCATCCTGGACATAGGAGAAGTATCATCAAAACTCTAATCGAACAAGGTCGTGTGACACTTGGAACAAGACTCTTACAGGTAATAGCTACTTACAAACCGAAATAAAACGCGCAGGTAACTCGTGAAGAGACTACGGCACGACACAGAGCAGTATTTAGGAAAACATAACGTTAAGACGATCTACCACCATGCAGAGAAACTCGGATCAACCAAGGACCAGAGAGACTCCTTGTAACTGCACTAGTATTTACAGACATAAATAGAACAAAACAGAACATTTCGACTCGAATAACGGAACACAAAAGATGTTGTGGGTTCGGCCGCGTCAATAAATCAGTAAACGAAGAACACTAATTACAACGGGACGAACACTTTATCAACTTCGAGAACATATGGAGATGATCGACATTACACGCCATTATTACACACGACTATACCAAAAACAATTTTAATCAAAAAGAAGAAGTTATACGCGTCAATAACATTTGGGCCACGACCCTGAAAATACTAAAACACTACGATACCCGAACCACAACGACCGATAGAATACATGGAGCGATATAGGAAGACACCCAAGAGAAGCGAGACCAGAAACCAATCAGCCCACATATTGCAGAACGTTTCTTCTGCACACCACTCATCACACTACTATTGCAGGCTTAACATCGTCCTGAAGATGCCAACGTCCGGAAATACCAGCCCGGAAACACATGCTGTTAGTACAAATTTAGACACTGGCCGTGAAAGCCTACTGTTATGGAATTTAGTTTTGGAAACAGGGACACATATCATTATAAATCAAAAAGAAGTGTTCCGAACATAAAAGAATGAATGGCGGGCTAATAATCGAAAAATGAAGGGCACATATTGACGAATTCCTGGACGGAAATGAAATGCCAAAAAATAAAAATAAAATAATCTCAAAAATAAGTAAAGAAGAAATCATGACGCAGAGAAAGACCTAACGCTTAAAGAAATGACAAAGTTATAAATGACATTGCGCAAGACTGTTGTTGAAAATTGCCATCGAATGTGCTTCAAAATCATCATGTTAAAGTTCGAGGTCAAACGCTTAAAACTTTAATTTTTCGTTTGGTAATTTACATTTTGAACACTTTGTTTGAAACTCCGCAAAAAATTTAAATAGAAACCAAATTTATCAATACCAAGGCTTATAGAACAGCAGATTGCCTGGTACTTTTCAGGCATTTTTTGCTTCAAATAATAAATACTTAAAGAATCTAAATGATTTGAGCCGTGAAAAGTTATGGGCAGCAAGTAATCTTGAATCAATACACATAAAGGCGCCAATCAGTATTTTGCACGGCGACGCCATAAGTTCATAGGTGCTTGCGTATATTGTTGCAACTTTTGTTACCACTAGTTAACAAAATCCTTATAGATAATTATTACAGAGTCAACGGCGATTTATTAAAAGAGCCTATTGTAATTACGCAATAATTTAAATATGCAATAAGAACATGAGTTCTTTTACATGTATTCTTGGAGTTTGGTTAAGCTGCTTAAGTTCCCAAATTGCCCTGCAAATTTTATTATTTATATTTCAAACTTGAGGTAGACTACGAGACTAATATCAACATAAATGTTTATTTCCCAGAAATACAAGTTGACAAAAATTGTTTACCAGTGCTATCGAATCAAACGTTATCCAAAATATAACAAATTGCGTACATAAGAAGGAAATTGGTCGTTCTTCGAAAATCTTAGTTAAATAGGCTAAATGCTCATTTATGACGATAAGTGGAAGTACGGTTTGTATTCCCCAACCGTTATTTATTTAAGCAAACAAACAACGTAACCTGTTAAACATCAATCTCCTGGTGCGCCAATTCCTAGTAATCCCAAAGCTCATTCAATTTCCACTCATTTTAGAGTTCCACTTGGCAGGCAATCAATGCAATGCCGGTTGACTTCATTCTGAAGCTTCCTATATTGCTGGTGTACTTTTAGTAGTATTTATAGCAACATAGATAGGAATAACAAAAAATAACATCCTTTTTTAATTACAAAATTGAACTAAAAATATAGTTCGAGAGATGTATAAGCGTATAATAATAGAATAACAAAGAGGGCACGTCGTTTTTTCGTATTATGTTGAAAAGGACGGCCATTTCATTCGTTCGCCTACGGCCTATAACGAGCTTGTATTGTTGTTGTTGACGTCCTACACTGAAAAGGATCTATGCAGAGTTTAATTTTCCTTTGTTTGTTTTCTCCCGGTTATCGATTCCCATGCTAATCGTTTTATTTTACAGTTCAGGGGACAGAACTCTTCTCTCTGGCGATTAAAGCTAACTGTGCATTAACTCAATTAAGTCCGCGTAATTACTACAGAAGAGAGTTGCTGCTCTACATGGATGAGGGCGTGCGGCGTACAGGCTGGAAAGCGAGAGGAAGCAGGAAAGTTATTGCGATTTCGTTCGCGACAATCTGAAACAGAAATTATCCGAATTGGAGATTATCGGTTAAAAAATTATGGCGTCCCACTTCGCGCGGCGTTTTGCAACGTAAACTAGGTCGCGTTAAACGAACAACAGGTGCAAAACTATTCGATTACACTCCACATTTGGTATACAATACGCCTGTCTTTCTATAGGTACAGAGTCATCTATAATTAGGATATTGTATTCAGAAATTTATCGACACCGGGTGTGGATCCTTTGTAGTATTGTAAACATGTTGTATACGTGGAGAATTGTTGGAGACAAAACGAAAACGATGTTGGTTATTTCGGTTAACAAAGTGATGGAGGACAAAAAAAAATAGCAATCATGAAATTTGTGAGTTTTAGCGGCTGTAATAGAGCAGTTTCGTTTTAATTTGAATCGATATTACAACCGTTTACTTTCATTGTCGTCGTAACTTTTTTGACTGATGGAATTGTCTTCGCGTTCTTTTGTACATTCGCCGGGAAAAAAATCATTTTGCCGATTAACCTTTGGTTTATGGCGCGTAGTGATGTATCCGACGTCTCATCTATAGTAACATGACGCCGCAGAAGTTCGCTCGTATTGCCCTTAAACAACTCCAAACGTTGGTTAGGAGTTATCAACGCTATTCCTTTTTTGAGCAATCGTCAACAGACGCGAGCTTTCTCATACCCCATTTTTCGTGAAGGGCATAATTTAAGATACATCTATAGAATTTTTCACTAAACAACAAATGGCATTTACGGTTCCATTGGAACTATCAAAATCACTAATTGTGAATAGCACAGAATGGGGTAAAATAGAAAATCGCATATGCCAAAATTATATCTCTGGAGTTTTTCGCCGCTGAACAGGTTTCAAAATACCAACTGCACACAATAAAAATAACTAAAAAATAAATTAGGAAGGGACAGTGTGGAAACATCTTCAAGTAAAAAAGAACATAGAGAAACCGTAACAAATACTTTTAGGATTAAGTTCAATATAAAAGAGACAATAGGATAATGTATCGAAAATTTCAAAAAATTAGGAAGAAATGAGGATCAATTCAATACGAAAAGTCAAGCAATACTAGAAGTTACTACACAGGATACGATACATTAGAAGAAAAAATGAAGTAAAGGTAAAGTGAAATTCAGGAATATTTGTAGTTACTGGTAAAGTGAAGACAAGCGTAATATGTCAAAATCGAAAGCATTCGTATACACAAGTGAAAAATATAAAAATATATAATGTATGCCTTAGCTACCCAAGATATACGGTCATATTTTACTAAGTATCGATGAACTAACTGAAGTGAGATAGAATATGGTCCCGTAACGCGTAGGTAAGAGCTTTCATAATGTTTACTGCAATGCATGCAACATTAATAATTGTAACACAGAGAATACGGCTCCTGTGGTATTTAACATCTGTTTCGTATTATCTATTTGCGCTTTCTTTAGTTTCTCTTATTTCTTTTGTAAGAAGCTATTTTCGGAACTATAGTGAAGTAAATCGTTTAGTTTGTGGCAAGTCTTGAGATGTTAAAAACCTACACAAATGCTTAAAACGTTTCTTTGTAGGTTACAATTCGAGATGCCCGATAGACGACTTAATTCTTGTTTGCCAACAGTTGGTTTGTCGTTTGCTAGTGAAATTCGAGAAAAAATAACAAAATGGAAGTCGTCTAATATCTGTTGTCATGAGGTAAATTACAATTGTTTAGTGTACAACATAAAGCACAAAGGAACTGCACCTGCTGTTTCTTAATCCAATACTCCAAAACCCTTATACAAGTCAAAAAACTATCACATGTTCAAAACATGTTCAGAGAGGGTCAAATAGATGTTCGTAGAGTAATTTATGAGACGTACAAGGTTAATAAGTTAATTTGCACAATTAAACTGCGGTTCTAATTTAATGTATTTTCACAAATAAACATGTAACATGGGGTTTAAGTTTAAAAAAGATGATAACCGCGGATCTCTTATGGAAAAGAATCATATCTATATTTTTCTGTTTACTTTGTAACATAAATAAAATAAAATTGTGGAAATGCGTTTAATTTACCATTGGTAATATACATTAGACTAGGCACATTCTATTTACGACATATCTTCATGTCTCTTGTTTCAATAATTTCTACTTATTTTAATTTAAAAATAGGAGCTTTTCGATATAAGATTGTTACGGGGGTGGTTCAAGAAGTCCTTTGAACATCTAAGAGATGGGGCTCGTAGTATCGAAAGTAGTTTGTTTCTAGTAAGGATCGTTAACCACTAAACAGCTGCCAAAGTCTCAGTTATATCCATCACACGGGAGTTTTGGGAGGTGATTAAACACTTATATATATAAGGCTTAACACCAAAAGAGATCAAAGCTGAGTTGGATGAAGTTCATGGCACACTTGCTCCTATGTTAGTTAGGTAAATGACTTTAAACGAGGCCGTACATCCACAAAAGACGAACATCGTTCTGGTGTCCAGTGAAAATGACTAGCCCCGAAATGATTGACAAAATCCACGATATGGTTTTGAATGATCGACGAGTGAAAATGCGCGAAATAGTTGAGGTAACAGGCATATCGCAAGATATAGTGTTTTCAACTTTGCACGAAAAATTGGGTGTGAAAAATATGGGTACCGCGTTTGCTCTCAGTGGAGTAAACGCAATCCTGTGATCGACTCTGAGGCTGTTTGGACGCTTTTCCGTCGCAATCTTGACGAGTTTTTCCATCGACACATAACTATGGACGAAACATGGAAACACTACTACACTCCAGAGACAAAGGAACGGTCAAAACAATTTGTTTTTGAAGGCAAGCGGGCTCCGAAGGTGAAGGTGAAATCAGCTAGTAAGGTGACGGCCTCGGCTTTTTGGGATGCATGCGGAATCATCCACACCGATTACTTGGAAAACGACAAATAATAACTGGAAAGTATTATGCGTCGCTATTGGACCGATTGAGCGAAGAAATCGAGAAAAAACGTCCTCATCTGAAAAAGAATCGCCAAAATGATGGAATTAACCACCCATTATTCACCCATTTGGGTCCCTTGCCTATTTTGAGGATCTTCCGAAATCCTACTTTTCGGAGAGCTTAGAAAACCTGGAGAAGCGCTTGGAAAAATGTATAGACTTAAATGTGTGATTATGTTGAAGAATAAATAAAAATCTACAGAAACTGCTTTGTTTTTGAACGGCTCTGGTATTATAGCGATAGGTACATTATTAAATTAAAAAAATACATCTATTTAAAATATTCACTTAAGTTGCGTAAGTACAAATGAAGTAATACATTAATATATTAGGCTTCGATCGGTAAATACTAGAAGTTTACTATGTATAATACCGTTGGTAGCAATTCCTCAGAATTTGTATTTTAAACTCAAAGTTGACCAAAAATTTGAGTTACGAAGACAAGAATCGAAAGAAAAATCTATTAAAATATACTCGGTGCGAGCACGGTTAGTATATCTGAATTTGTTTCAAACGTGCGTACATCATAAACAAGTATGACGTAGCCATAAAAATTCGTTATTTTCACTGTAAGTATTTTACTTACGAAGCCAGGGCGATAAAAAGAGCGAAAAAGATATCCAAGATGGCTCGCAAGATATCGAAAACGAATTGTCCTTTTAATTAATTTTGAATGTAATTTGTAACTATCAACGCTTTATATTTAAGTATCCAGGCGTTTTTTTATCATTCTACATATACATATACATATCTCAAAATACTTTAGTTATTATCTAATAACTATTTTCAATATTCATTCTTAGGACACCTCGATTTAAACAAACATTAATGTAGATATAAAAAAGATTGATTTATCATTTTTCACCGAAATATTAACTTGCGTATTTAAGGATTAATTAATCTTACTAGAATCTGAATGCTTCTCACTGTACGACGTTTTATTGAGTAAAGAATTTCCCCCGAGGTCATAGATACAGTTGCAAGGCATGACTACTTGAATATGTTGTTTTAGTTTGTCAAAATTATTCATTAGTATTTGTATCCTTAGCTAATAAATCCAATTGAACGGTGTGGTTACTTATATTTATTCCATTAACGTTCGCGTGGAATGACATGTATTCAAAATGAAATAAAAGGAGACTTTTGTTATTCACTAGTAGCATCAATTTAAATTTCATACTCTACACGTAGAAGTAGAACAATGCACATACCGCTAGGTACTATTACAGTTTGTCCATCGCAATAATTCTTAAATATTACCGGAATTAATCGACATAACATCAGAACCACTAATAAAATGAGTGATTAAACTTGTTAATGCATTTTACGCGAAGCCGAACGTACTTAAATTTAAATTACTACGTCATCTATCGCATGAATCACGTCTATAATTGCAAGCGCCATGTTTAACTTGCGTGATAGCGAAGAATGCAACATATACATAATTTACTAATAATTGGATACGTCCGCGTACATTGGTGTCTGTATTTACTCGTGGATTTGTGAAGCACGTATCATCGTCATCGCAATTAATCACCGAGTTCATAAGAGTCGCAGAAATTCAAAGTAATAAGCCCGAAGACATGATAATTGCCCGCGTAGTTATCAAAGCATGTTAATTTCATTTTGTACATGAGAGTAACTGCCTGCTTTTAACGAAAGGAAACGATTTAATTTGGTGCAACCTACCAGATCCTGATTTAAAACTAATGGAAGAATCACGATCAAATGCAAACAAGAAATTGACGCATGCGAAGGAATATTGTTTTTATAAGACATTTTATTTTATTACAATGGGCCAATGCATCTTCGGACGTAGGATAATTCTAGACAGTCTCCATACTTTTGTCACAACATGACCGAGCCGAGCCGTTATTGTTTACTTATCGCACACGATCAAGTCTACACTGTGCTCGTGATCAAGCGCCATAGCCGGCAAATCCGATGAATGATAGAGTTAAACAGATTAAAAAGATAGGGTGTGCAACGCTATGGCTCGGGTTGGACATGACGTTGCTCTTACGTCTTACTAAAAGCTGTGGAAGTGTCGATACGGTAAAGTTCATTATGTTTATGCATATTTTGTTAGCTAATTTCTTACCCAAGAACTGATTTTGTTGCTCCAGCCGTTTTCGAGAGAACGATGGCTACGCTAGCTTCATATTAAGCTAGCATAACCCCTTGTAACTTTTGACCTATTGCAGATATCAATAGAAACTAAACAACATATTTTGTTGTTAATTTGCTTGCTAAGAATTGACGTTGTTACTGAAGCCGTTTCGTCGAAAATGATAGCTACCCTAGCTTAATATTAAGTTTAGTACTAGGATTGGGGCAAAAAAAAACAATTCTTGAGGAACAAATTAGCAACAAAATAAGTAAACCAGTTACTGGTTGGTGGGCTTATGAAGCTTAACAGACACGAAAACCAGCCTGCACTAATTTTCGCCTTCGTATTCAACTTTGAAAAATCTGTACTATGTTCTCATTGCTAAAGTTCGATTTAATAAAATGTTACACAAACTAGTGCAGTAAATTCAGTAGCGTACTTGAAGCTTGTGTTTCTTTCAGTGAAATGTGACAACGTGGAGAGAAAAAGTTTCTTTCGTTGCTTTTGCATGTAAACTACTTCATACACTACAAAGTGAATTTAACGCCGACAACTTACTCCACATTGTTTGTTTTTAAATTTACAGAATTGGTAAAAATTAGAGAGAACCTGTTACAAGCTATTCAAAACGCTACTGCTGTCAATTGGAGCAGATGTATTGATCGCAATGTTTTGTTGTTTCTTAAAATATTCTCCAGAAAGGTTGACATATTTTTTCAAAGAACGCAAAAAAATTCTTGAAACTTAGGTCAGGGCTGATACGAAAGATGATCTAATTACTCGAAGTTTTCTGCTCTAAAAACTCGTCTTTTGAGCTTTAGGTTGCAAAGGATGATTAGTCGTTGCGAATTGGTTTTTTGGAGTGCGCCCTTTTGATAAACAAAGAACGATTAATGCCGATTGGCATTTGATTTTCAAAAGGGATGTAGTAGCATAACTTGGCTTCTTCTTATCTTGAAACACCCACATAGCGAATTCACATTTGTTTTCGGGTTGATAGGAATAGATGCATAATTTGTCATCACTCACGACGCTATAAACGCGATGTCACATGTCGCTCTTGTTTAATCAGTTGGCGCACAGTAGAAGTGTTTCCTTTTTTAATGATTGCTGCCATTGGTGGTCTTGGGATCGTCGTTGAGATTGGTGCGTTCACGTTGGAATTCGTGGTATCAGCGAGAAATCAGTTCGACGAATTATTGAAAGAATTTCCCAAAAATTATAAAAAACTATTCCGCGAATATTTTCTTGACTCAATTCCATTTTTTGAGTGACTTTTAAAAATTTGATGTGGTCAAATCACTTGTCGTATTGTGATGCTTTGTTTTGATGATTTTGTAAGAAATTTATATATTACAAAATTTAATTACATTATCCGAAAAAATAAATAAATTTCCTCTGTTAACCGCCTTGCAAAATAAATAATTACATTTAAATGGTTTTGCAGACATTTTAATGTAATGTATATGTTTTCATTGGTGTATTTAAACCATTGCATTTTTAAGTATCCCCTTTAAAATTAATGAACCTTGTGTAATTGTGGTCTTTTTACTTTACTCCTTCTATATAAAAAAAAAACAGAGTACAGTATTCCGAAATTTCGCTTTGTTGGAAGACTCCATTATTTTGTTTTCCATTGACAAAGATAAATCCCTTTTCCAGATTTTGTTTTACCGTACGACACCTTTCGATCTACTACTCTCACATTAGGTGACTCTTCTATAAATTATAACCGGATTCTGGTTCAATAAGAGGCTACGGTTCGTATTCCTATGTACTCTTGATGTAGAAAATTTACATTCTAAACTAACACTTAGATCTCTGTCCTTAAAATATGGGAGATATTAGCGACAAATGTGGCGAGCGTGTTCACCGGAGCATATTGGGCATCAAACAATAATATTTAAAGCAAGAAGGGGGTCTGCTATTCTAGCGTAATGATGGAAACCCTCGAACATCGAGCTAGAGAAAAAAACTGAAAATGTGACTCAAGCAAGAAAAATGCATAGCTGTTTGAACGCAATGTTTTGAGATCATAAAATTATGCTCTTATTAAAAATAAAAAGTATTTAGTTTTAGAAAGCAGACACGTGGCAAATCATGGAAAAAAAAACTTGAAGCCCGTCGAGATATATCTTTAAAAAAACGCTGTATTAAAAAGACACAGTACGAACAGAAAAGATATGGAAATGATGCAAAAAAAGAACGGGTGCAAAAGAATATCATGCTTTCTTAGACATTTTAGTTTAAATAATAACAATAAAGATAAGAATTGAACTATTTTTTATCTTTATTGCAATTAACATCATGAGCGAGACCTAGACATCTTTCGACATACATATGAAGTGGGTTTGCAAACTTTTTTTTTTATATCAAATCTAACTTGGTTAAAAACACTCGAGGTAGGATAATAGCCGCATATTCTGCGAATATCCAAAGATAACTCCGACATATCCATTCAGCTTGAATTTAATGATAATTTCAAGAAAAAATACGCTTGATTATGCACTATTTATTGGCATTTAATTAAACAATAAGCACTAACAAGCAGTTGTGTCCTCGTCCGTTTTCTATCCTCTTCTATTTTATTATTGCGTATACTATGGAATTTATTGAATTTTCAAAATCTATTACACTATTACATTCTAACATTAAACATTTGTTAATAGGAGTATGTTAACTTTTATTAACAGAAAATGTCAACGTATTTAGGGAAATAAGTTTTGTAATTAAATATACTATCAACAGAAATAGCTTCCTCTTACAATCAATAATGACCAATTAGTGATACATAATGAACAACAAATTTGTTTAATAAATAAAAGCTATAAAAACATAACATTTCAATGTTTGATAATAATTATCTCCGTACTTACAAACTTATCATCCGACTCATTCATAACAAGCGAACGGTTTAGTCACACTATTATAAAAAGAATATGCTCATCTTAAGATGTAAACAATGTGTACGTTTAAGCAATTCTTGTTAACATATTCGTTAATAGTTTACTCACAGTGGATCTTTTAAAACAAACAAAAATCGATTTAAATACATTTCATGTTTGCCTTATCTAACACATTTGACCATCAGAGACCCTTCACTTAACGATCTAGTCATTCGGACTAGGACGGGGAAATCGCGAACGCTATTTGTAGAAAGGCAATCCCGATTCCTTGTACATCTATATATGTATTTTTAACATCAGTTTCGTTCGCATGACACGTCTTACTTTTTTTTTATTACATATTTACATGTAATAAGATTAGAAAATGGAAATATGTAATACATATTGCTCGAGTACCACCCCTTCCACACGCCACTGCACCATCAGACAGCAACGCCGCTGTCCCTGCTGCGACTGAATCGAGATGAAGTTAATCGTAGGAGGAACGCAGGGCATCGTAAAACGTAAAGTTATTTGTTGTTAATAAGAGAGATGAAGATGAAGAGGTACGGAAAATCAGTTGTTAGATGAGGAGTCCCTGTACTGAAATTAGTGCCTGAAATTGTTTTAAATATACACAATGTATAGAGATGAAAAATAGCTTAACATAAAATGTAATTACCGGGCAAACAAAATAAACAAAATATTAATGCGTGTACATAGTAACAACGGAAGCTATAAATGAATTCATATTTTGCAAATTAAATTTATCTGTTAGTTCATTTTATTAACAGTAAATTTAATTCAGCAGAGAATTATAGTTCATGAATATTTTATAATAATAATAACCCTTTATCGTTTGTACAAAGAAGTATAGGAAACGTCACAATTGTTTGATAAGTACATGGTCCATGAAAGTTATGCGAAATTATCGCACCAGATATTCTTCTACATTCCATTAAGTATTTATAGATATTTTACTTACACGAGTATGCTTTTTATAATGGATGGTAATTTGCAGGACCGCTTTGACTTAAACTCCTTATACCTGCGATTGGAAAAGTCGTACCGATTCCTGTGTGTCGTGTTGAAGCATCCTCGAAACGGTGTATTTCAAAAACACTTGCTTATTTTTGAAACAAAAAAGTAAACTTCATAAATATAAATTCGAAAGACTGTTGAAAAACTATGACTTTTAAAGTGATTCCTACATGATTAATATTTAGACCTAATATGGCACGTATGATTTTCTTTTAAGATATCAAAATACGAATGAGATCACTACTGCTTCCTCAAACGGCTATGTCGTATCTGATCCGTAAACAATAAGGGACAAAACAAACAGTGCGCAAAATATCATCACTAACAATATCTCTTAATTTCCTAAGAGCAATAGAAAGACTGCTCAAGTTCTTGATGATCTTTCCATTTGAGGTTTTGGTCTACCCTATCCCTAATAATTTAGCATTAAAAACAATAAGGTAGGGACGTCTGTTAAATTTGGTTTTAAATAGAATCACCTTCGTTTTTCCTTGATTTGCGCTTAAGTTATAGCTTTTTAGCCATTTTTCAACATCGTCAATATATGCAAGGTCTATCACTTGTATGTAGGTCTTTATAGCTATCAGTCTCTACTAGTAGCATTGTGTGGTGGTTATGTATAAAAATATTATCAGTGCATACGTATATCATTAAAATATATTGAAAACAGGAAAGTCCCAAAAACACTGTCTAGAGATACATCTTTCTGTTCTTGTTATTCGATAGTATACGAACAATTTGTTCTCTATTGGACAAGTAACTTACCAGACGAGTGCTGTACCCTACACACTATAGCATTCCAACTTTCGTAATAGTCTGCTATGAGTGAGCTTTCGACAAGTTTAATAATAAACTACAGACAATTTTGTTGTTTTATAACACTGAGAAGATGTCTTCGATGAGATCAAAGAGCGCCGTTTCTATATTTTTTTTAAGAAAAATGTTGGAATTTACTTATCAATTGATACTTCTGGAATTAAATAAGCGATTAACTATTATAGTAGAAATGTCTTTCGGGTGATGTCGTGTAGTTAATATTTAACTTGACGTTTCGCTGACTATCCTGTCAGCTTCTTCAGAAGATTTCTAAAGACTGCTGTTGTTGTCTTTTGCTGCTCGTTATATATCCTATTTTTGTTCCGCTTTGCTGATCCATAACCGTTCCGTTCCGCTGAATCGCGTCGTTCGTTGTATGACGACTCCGTAATGCTAACCTCCACGTGTTGCTGATCTTGTATCCATCTTCGCGATTGAAGTTGTTGGTGTTCTTCATTATTTCTACGGATTCGCGTATTATCCTCGGGTAGTAGTGGCTGGTCCTGGCTAATATCTTGACGTCGCTGTAGCTTATGCGGTGGTCTCCTTGTTGGTGCAGGTGTTCTGCTACTGCAGATTTTTCAATATGCCTAAGGCGTGCGTCTCTCTCGACCAGCCACTACTACCCGAGGATAATACGCGAATCCATAGAAATAATGAAGAACACCAACAACTTCAATCGCGAAGATGGATACAAGATCAGCAACACGTGGAGGTTAGCACTACGGAGTCGTCATACAACGAACGACGCGATTCAGCGGAACGGAACGGTTATGGATCAGCAAAGTAGAACGATTATGGAAGCAACAAAGCGGAACAAAAATAGGATATATAACGAGCAGCAAAAGACAACAACAGCAGTCTTTAGAAATCTTCTGAAGAAGCTGACAGGATAGTCAGCGAAACGTCAAGTTAAATATTAACTACACGACATCACCCGAAAGACATTTCTACTATGGATTACGGTCGTGAAAGACTACACTCAACGATTAACTATTATTTTTTCAGATAGCTTTGTAAAACTCGTTACTATGTCTAATCGGCAATATCGTCGAGAGCGCTTTTTTATAGAAAGGTAACGCACATCGACTTCAGAGTATTCACCGGCTTCAAATGAAATGTTAATCGTATGCGTTAGCGGAACACCCAAAACAACAGGACACTATTTCACAAAATTAGCAGGAATTCCATTAATACCCGAAGGTTGAGGTTGGTTGAGCCCCAGGCGTTGCCCCAAGTTCTCCTTCACAAGTTGTTATGTCGCTATTGATACTATACAATGTAGATTTATGAATGCTGTTGCTATAAGACTTCAAGTGGTTGACTTTATTGTTAATTCACATTCACGTCATACTGATTAAAAGAACAAATTCGTTATAAAAGACGAACCTGGATGTTCTTTAAAATAAATATTTGGATATCGCGTTCAAGTGGCTTCTGGTGTTAATATCGTTTGCATACCATGACATCAGTCAATAAAACATACTGACATTGCTGTTCTTAGGTGTTGATTCAAAATTTTAGGCATCAGTACCTGCTTAACGAAATTGCATAAAAATAGAGACAATATACCGTAGTGCTCACGTCTCTACGTAAATAGCGAAAAGGAAGAATATAAGCGGAGTGTGCTCCTACCCACACTCTCCATTTTATATATTTACGTAGCGGCTTGAGCAGTACGGTATATGATTTATATATGAAGTTAAGGATAATGCAAATATTTCAGAGTACGATGCTGTGTGTGCTAAGAAAAGTGGCAAACAGTTTTTGTAAACTTTCGCCCAAATGTGTCGAGATGGAAGGAATTAGATTTTTTTTTTTTTTTTTTTAATTTAGGCTGACATATTTACCATTACATCACTTATTATCGCAGTAAAGAAATAATTCTTTTTTTTTATTTCTACTGTAGCATCAGATTTTGACAAATGTTTTCGGTGGTGTTATCGTCGATCAGCACAGCGAAGCTTATACATCCTTCTAGCTAAGATGTAGAATTTCTTTCACTTTTTCCTAATACATAAACTATTCATATTACGTAATTCTTCCTTGTTTAGGCTCGAAATTTTTAATCAAAATTTGAGCCTAGAATTGTCATGATATGTGCTTTCGCCGTTGTAATAACAAGCACACTACATTAACATTAATAACTATTTGGAGGTGATTTCCAAATGGAAAACTTACCGTTGACTACAAGTAGCTATTTAGACTAAAAATTTTGAATACCGGACCCTGACATAACTATACATTTCTCGCTTAGTTTTAATGTTAGACACATACATCATCATTACACCAAACCGTTATAGATATAAATCTCCTATAGAGAGTATTTTTAATGTACTATGCAAACCCTACTATTAGTGTATGGACAACCGGCGACTTAGATTAACTTATTAGCTCTAGGGGAAAAACGCTCCAATACGTCCTCGACAACAAATCCGAGCACAGACAACAATTTTACATCCGACGGATTAATTTGAACAGAAATAGAATTTGCCCGACTAGTTGGCTTCATCGTCTAAAAAAACTGGTTCCACGTATGTATTGAGATGTACCAACAGCATAAACATGCGCGCATAACGTATGCCTTCGACCGAGGTAATTCTACCATCGAAAATGAAACAGAAACCGTACGAACTCGACCAGAACGGACGAAATAGTAGATGAAGAAGATGTGGAATATTCACGTTCGCATTAAGTACCCTCCACTACATTCACGCGAACATGGATAAGAGTTAAGTAACGCCAAAGAGAAGAGTAAGATTGCCTACATACATAGGTATTTGCAGATTGTGCCAGATGGTCTCCGTAGAATTCTCTGAAGAAGAAACGAGCGTTCAAGAGATTCACATTTACATTAAAGCACTTTAGCTGAATATACTTTAATGGCAAAAAAAAACTTGTGTACATACCAATATAGGTAGTTTGCTTTACATCAAAACGTAACCAATTGGTGACATGTTTCTTTGTTTTGATCGATATTGATTGGTATGTTATATTATTATATATATATAAGAACAATAAATCGATTTGTATTATCATTTTTTTTGCTTTCATTGTTTTTGTCAAAATTTAAAAGATATCTCTCATATTTGTTACGATAAAACGAAGAAAATTCAACTTTTGGCAATGTTTTATTGTAGACGTGAAGATGAAGGACTAATTTCTTCAAGCGAACAAAAAAGTTCGAGTGCACTATAATTCCTAGAACCAGCTATACATTTTAAATCAAAACGCTTCAATATTTCGAATACCTCCACCCCTAATTTGAATGATATGAGCCAGGTTTAACAATTTTTATCATCTCGAAGAGAGGATCAACAGAATCTGGAGTGACCAGATAGTCAAAATCCGATTTGCTTAACAACAAAGAGGCGATTGAGAACGGCGGGACTTATAAAGAATATAAAGAATAAGATTAGAGTATGACCAGAACACATACTGATTGAACACTAGAAGATTGGGGTTTTGTAGACTGAAGAATCCAAGTATGAAGTGTTTCATTATTGACGCTGGATTTTTATCAGATTTGATGCAAACAAAAACGTCATTAGAGAGTGTAGTGTCCATTGTAAAGTTTAATGGTAGTTCCGTTATGGTTTCAGGATTTCGATCTATCTGGGTTAGGTTGCACTGTAAAAATTACCGGAAGGTTGAACAAAGTGAATTACAAACATATCCGCAAACGTAATGCTTTGCCATTCGATCTGCGATTAATCGGTGAAAACTTTATTTTTATGCAATATATTGACACATAGCACACCTCTAAATTATGTAACACATACTCCAAGAAAAAAGGATCATAATGGGACTGTTAACTCATGTCGTTTGATCGCTGCAATAACTGGATCTTAACTCGATCGAGATTTAGGGAAAAACATTCGATCGGCGGATCCATGACTACTGTCTGACGACAAAAGTATATTTGTGGTAACTTCATCGTTATTCACGGGTGAACGCAGATTCCGAAATTCTTACAAAATGAGTGTCTCACCAACTCCAATAATGTGCAAGCTTCAGTAAAGTGAAAACGAGGATAGTTCTACAAAAAATCAATTTACTCAAAAACAAGTTGCACTATGGTAAATCATAGCCTGTTGCCACAAAACCATCTATATATATATACAAGATTCGTTAACGGCTCGTGTTCTTCCTTCTACCGACATATCTCTCTCGTCATAAAGCATTGTTACACTGACTTCAAAGCAGGACTCCCTAAATTTCAAATAAACTCAAGCACTTGTATGAAACTGCGAATTTGTTAGACAATACGTATTGTAAGTATTGATATAAGTATATCTGCAACTAAAATATAATACGGGAAGTGAGCTAGAATCGATAACAACTTACAGCGTTTCATAGTCGGTAGGTAGTCGACTATACAAGATTCCTAAAATGTATTCGAAATTAATCTGTTAAGCAGCGTACCAAACTTTGAGAATTTCCTTTAATCACACTATCCTGAGGCGCTTAAACTATTTAATGTTATCTAAACGTCCTCTCCGGTTCAATTGTTTGCTTAATAATGGAAGGGTACGAACGTTCGTACAATATTTCAGATACAAGGGTTCTTTATTCTTCATTTTCATCGTGTACGTTGAGCAGTTGAAGTTGCCAATGAGGTATCTTAATTATGAGAAATATTTACAACAATATCTTTATCCTTTCTCCTGGTTTTTCAAAAGATGTTTTTTTTTTGAGTTTGTAACGCGTTTTTTTTAAATGTTTTGTTTTAATTCATACTTTTAACTAATAGTTTGATAACATTTTATTGTTAACTTAGATTCTAAGTTATTCACTCTCATAATTCGCGCACATGTACGTACACAAGTTACATGTAAAGTACCATACAAAAATTCAAATATGTGTAATTGGACTGTTAATAAAGGAATTGACGTTATTATCCCAATGTCGAAAACATAGCTTTCTGTATTTCATATATGTACATATTTTTAATTAATTATTGACTAACAGTTAATTGTCATCAGAAGCCGTAAACAAAAATATTTCAAATGTAAAAATAGAGACTTAATTCAAAATTCCAAACTATTAAATGTCCAGCAGAAGAAGTGAACAATCAACTCCCATTCCTGGATAGTTTAGTGAGACACAACAAAAAACTAGAAGTATATATGTACAGAAAGGAAGCAAAGACCAATAGATACATTGTGACCGATTGTAACCACTATGGACAACATAAACTGGTCGCGATTAGTTTCTAAATTACTAGATTAGTAAAATTCCCTTTGAGTATAAGTAGGTACAGTACGCAAAGAATTTATATTAAAAAAGAATGTTACAATTTACAATATTTACTCTCTCATAAACGTCGATGAAAGTCCTGTATAGGCACTATGTAAAAAATTCCACATCCCCAATCCCGGCAGAAACCCACGAAGTTTGTGAAACTTTCCTTACACGACATATTCAAAGATAGGAATGTATGTTTCAGTTCGCGAAATATATTCAAAAAATTGGTTGGGAATTTATAAAATTACATGTTATGACTGTGATAAAGCCTTTATTGGTCAAACGAAAAGAGCGATAGCTACCAAATTCAATGAGCACATTAGGTGCTACAGATACAGATGGATAGAATCGTCAAGTGCAGTACAACACAAACAAAACCGGGCATAACATTAAATTAGAAACTGATTAAGAACAAAACTTCACCATTTTAATGAATAAAGAGGACGGACCGTTGTCACACTCAAGTCTGTTTCATTTATTAAGGCGGACGCATGTTTTACGTTTCGTGCCACAGTGACAAGAGACGCTTTCGTCCATTTTTCCATGTTTTGGTGTAGGTACAGGTCGCAAAAGTAAATACTTAATAATATTCTTTCTCGAGAGTGCGGATGGAACAGACATGTTAGAATTAGAACTATTTGCTCACATCATTCGGTTATACGGTAGGTAATGGAGATCCACGCATCCCCGACGACATCCGGACGTCGATACATTAGTGTTGTGTGTCAAACTCATTAATTGAAGGGACTTTACGCAGACTTTAACTTCCCTTCATACTTTATGCAGGTTTAGGACTGGCAGTTCAACAGTGACATGTCTAAAACTTGCGCTTACATACCGTTGCCAAAACTAGCAATAATCAATTATCAATTATTTATCAATCAATTTACTATGAGCGTTTATTAAAGTTTTGTTACGTAGTTTGAAGACTCCAAGCATTGTTTTAGTACTAGCAAGTAGTTTCCTTTATTTGGTCTGAACTATTCGACCAACGTGAAAGTCGACAGCAGGCGACTGCCCTTGTACTGCACACAACGCTCTCCGAGATTTTCGACATCAGTACACATATGTACTTCGTAAAATTACTGAAATCGGAGCGAGGTTTCAAAGATTCTTTGTTATCGTCTTATCATTTCCATTATCATAAATGCACCATATTTTGTATTTATGTTTCAATAGGAATGGTAAGTATTTATGGTTGCGTTCCAGTATCGTTGTATGTTATAAATACATACAGAAATTACCCTGAAACGCAATGCGATCTCGTGACTGTATAGACAACGTAATAAAAATGATTGATACGTTACGAGTCCATTTACGAAAAGAGTTTGTAACATTAGGGAAAACGACGCGAATACACAATGAAAATGTTAATTTAATTTCCACAACCTCTAAACGTTCGGCGACACGACCGGGCTAGGATACCGCTCGCTTCTCCCCTATTACCTACCTCGTTTATGACCGCTCAAAACTCATTTTCATTTGAGCCATTAAGGAGTGCTTGTGCTGCTGTTGGTGTTGCTGTTGTTGTTGGGTCGCGCGTTGTGTTTTTAACGCGCTTACGCTTCCCTTCGAGCGTCATCGTTCAGGAGCACGTGCAAGTGGATATCTCCTCTTAACCGGCAGGACGTTTATCTGCCGCCACCGCTCCTTTTTTGTGCGATTCTTTCGCCGCGCACGCCGTTTTTCGTTTTTAATTAGACTACGTGAAGTGATTAAGCGAATATTTGTTGAAATTCTCCCTCGATTCCCCCTAAATATGAATGTATGTGCGAGGTTCGTATAGGCACCATAATACTACAAAGCGCACAGTTTTGACTAATACGCTTTTCGTTCGGGAGGTTTTGAGAGTTAAGTACATATATGTATGCATATAATCCTCTTAGTTCGTGGCGTGCTACGTGGGCCACGTTACCTGGATTTGAATATCTTTGTGTATTAAAAGTTTTCGTCTGGCTTTCTGGAAGTTATCGTGTGTTGTAATTATTTTAATTAGTGTCACATAACAGTATTTTAGGTTCATTAGCTTATGTGAAGGCTATTAACACAACTAAATGAAAGTAGGCAAAAATAAGTTGGCAAAAATTAAAAAGTTCTAACTTTTTAATTTTTGCCAATACAAAACTTCTAATTCACGATATTCTAATACGATTTTCAATATAAAAAGTGTTGTAAGTATGGATTTTGCCATTAGAAACTTGCGTTTGATCTGAGTTATGTGCCCATCTGCAATTCTAAATACCTGATGAAAGGAGGACTACGGAAGAAGCAGTTCACCAATCCCTGTTTTTTTTAGAGCATGCTTGAACTTAATGCAAATACCATACAAGTCACTTCCTAAAGCTAATGACAAACAAACATTAGACAATGGTTGCGTTGTTTCTATGTTTACAATTTTGAGCAATAGATTCTAAATAAATTTAAAATTAACAAAAGAGATTCTAAAGAAGAACAAAAATAAAGCATTAATAATGTACTAGTCGCAATAAATAATAGAAACGTATTTGTATTGCAGAAACCTGGCTTAAAATTAAGAATTACTACAACATGTATTTATTAATTAGTAATAAACTTAACCTTCAATAAAATTTTTATTACAAAGAATACTCTATCAGGATTTACACGTGGTTGCGGTTCATTTATTATATATTCAAACAATTTATTAGAATATCTAATAAAAATGATATCTATCATTTCTAATATGTTTGCTTCGTCTTTTATTTAGCGCGTATAGTTTCTGTGTATACATAAAGAAGTATAACCCCCTATTTCTAATAGTAATTACACAAAAAAACACTACAATTGGATCTATTATTGTTAAGGCCCGGCATATATATCAGGAGAGCTCGATAATTGCCTGGCCTCGGCCAGAGATGGCGTTACCAGAATTGAAATAATTATTTTTCGTAAATGTAACCTTTGATGACAGCCACTTAAAGTGAACAGCTTTCATGTTATGTTAACAACCATGAAAAAAAAAATCGAATATAGAGCAGTGATTAAAGATTTATTTTTGAAAACGAAACGAACGATGAGATAAAAGTGAGACTTAGTGAAGTTTATGGGGACTCTGTACTTTTGTTATCGACCATAAAATAACATCCAGGTCGTCCAATTGAGGTCACCACATCAGAAATGGTAATGAATGAGAAACGATCAAAAGTGGCGAGATTGGTGAGGCTAGGGGCATCTCAACTGACTCACTTGAATGTAAGGAAGCTTTCCGCAATATAGGTGCCGGTGCGATTACTCACAATCGATCATAAACACACACGTGTATCAACTTCAAAGGAATGTTTGGCGATGTGTGTGCTATTCGAATTTTCGGGGTCGATTCATGATTGTGTATTTATCACAGCATATCAGAAACCAAAGAAAGGTCCAAACAGTGGGTTTTTTTGTGGCTAACCAACGCCAAAAAAGGCCAATGCCGCTTTATCTTTCAACGAGATTATGGTCACAGTGTTCTGGGATGTACGCGGCATAATCCACGTTGATTACCATCAAACGAATTAATGGTTTTATCCTTTAAAGCAAGTATTATAGCTACCTATTGGATCATTTCAACAATGTTGTGGCAAAGACGTTTTTTGCCACAACATTGTCTATATTTGGCGAAGAAAAGAATTCTATTTCTTCAAAATAATGTGCGCACGCACACTTGTGTCGTAGCTATAGTAACATTCTATGAGTTAGTATACGAAATGCTTCCACACCCAACGCATGCGCTAGATTTGGTCTCCAGGGATTACCTATTTCCGGATATGAAAAAATGGGAAAAAGATTTGACTCAAACAGCGACATGATTGCAAAAACAAACAAAGCCTACTCCGTATTTGCTAGATGGGATACAAAATATAGAAAAATATTATATAAATAATATTTTATAAAAATATGATAATATGAGATAAAATGAGCTTCACACATAAAAATGTTTTTTTCTTGCCAAGGCCAGGTATTTATCGAACTCCTCTCGTAGCACCGAAGTAGAAGATTAGACTATTTTCTACTTCGGTGACAATTTTAAGGTTGTAAAATTTAATGAAAAATATAAGAAATTATGATCTTAATTATTTACTTAATTTTCAGGTCTTAAATAGTCCTTATATTTTTCTTATGTATTATCTCTGACTAGACCCAATAATCAGTCTTAAATTAAAATTGCGTATTTAAAATACCCATTAAAACGAAGATGCATTACTTCCAGGTTTGGAAGACTTAATGTGAAACCAGTTTCCCATCATCTATTTGTTTCTAATGAAATCATTCTATTGTAGCCTGAAGCCATTACTAGCAACATGTTTTTAAACTTTTACACTTTCGTAAAGCCAGGTGAATAATCTCCTCGTCCCGGGGTGTTTTCTGTTTTTAATTAGATTGATTAGGTACTTCACGAATATTGAACAAAAAGCTATGAAAATATTAACAGAAGGGTGGCAAACCGCATATTCTTTTACGCAAGTATTAGGAAGAAGGACCTTTTGTGAATTTCTGGTAGTTTTTAAGTATATTTTATTACAACAAAATTATTTCAATATCTTAACAACAACTATTGTGTGAACTTTCAATACAAAATTGCTCCTTTTACAACGTTCTTGGATTTTTTTCTGTGTAATAAGGAAAAGCATCTGAGCTACTGTGTTAAACAAGATTAGTATCCAATTGATCAGTGGGGAAATCCAAAAATAACATTATCCATACCGCTCAATCCGAAACAGATTTTCGTCGGAACGAAGACTTTGGGCGGCCAAATCTAGCCAAATCACCCAATACGGCGTATATCGCGCCTGCTATTAAAAATCCATCAGAACAACAGAAATTCCGGCGCTATCGGAAATTCATGGCGGAATTCGAATAGCAGCTAACCCGAATCCAATATATCAAAAAGCGCAGATTCTAAAATAATATTCCGCGCGTCACCGCCGAAAAAAAAACGGAACGAAGAAAATAAAAGCGGACGCATGGTTCGGTCTCTCCATTCGTATATGTGCGCTTTTTCCCAGACGAATGTTATACGAGTATCTACACCCAATTCCGTCGATGTCGAAATGCAGTGATACAATCTCCATTAAGTTCCATCGGGATTTACGACCTTTTGGGCGCTCAGGTATTCGATGCACCGCGGAACCATTCGGAAACTTTTTCGCGATTTTATGACTGGCGGTAAAAACGCATTCAGAAGCTATAAACAAGATTTTCGTTATCGTTAGTGCTTCGTTCTAATGGCGAGCGAACCGAAATATACACATCAACGTCGACAGATAGCACACAACAGTATAACAGTTTGTTCCTTTTTTATTATTATTATTACCAACCTTCGTAATTCGTGCTTTTAAATTTTGGAATTTCTTACATCAAAAAATGCCTAGAAACAATAACCAAATAATGCTTCTAATATAGCTACTCATGGTATTGGCGAAATCACTCATAGCAAAAGCAATGTGCGGGAAAAAACGCTAATCAACGGACAAGTTTCTGCCTATCCGGCATCATCAGCGTTGTTCTGAGCGTATTCTTTCATTGTTGGTTTATATCACTGTCCTTCGAAACGATCTGTTACTATGCATTTGGACATACGTTATTTATAAACATATTCTCACTATTTTTTTAAATAAAATATTTCGATTAAAAAGAAGCTAAGATCCATCTCTAAATCCAAAGATACTTTTGCAAAATGACATTCTAGACATTTCTACAAAAGAAAATTACCACAAGGATGTAGAACGTTGCATTATAAAGAATTTGGTTTTCCGGGTTGAAACCGCGTCGTAATTGCATGAGAATGCCGACGTTTCGCTCTCAATTGTATGGAGCTTCTTCTGGGCTGCTGCATGTTGCGTGAAGAATTCTTCGTACCTAAATTCTTTAAAAGAAAACAACGACCGCGGATGTCTACCACACTAATTTGACTACATTTTAGACGTTTCTTAATGAAAGAAAATCTATATCTATAATTCGGAACAACATGCTGTACAACAGCATAGAACTAAATGTAGTGAACACTTTCCCAGAATTTTAATTTTTTCAGGACACAACGGTCATCTTCAACAGAATCATTACTAATCTTCAGTATTGCTTCCTTGACTGAAAATGATGTTCTGCACTCAATTAAGAAATTGAAAGTTGACAAGACCCGCCGTGATGACAACATTTCCGATTTCATAGTGCGTGATTGTGGCTTCTGTGATTATATACTCATTTACGGTTGTATTCAATTTGTACGTTCATACAGCAAACAAGCCGAATTACATCAGTTTTTCAAAGGAGTGATCAAAATAATGTAAACAATTGTAGACCTATTAGTGTCTTATACGATTTTTCAAAAGCGTTTAACCACCTCCTTTATTGTGTAACATGCAGACATATTATTATCAGGCTTTCGACACGCTTTTTTCTCGAGAAGGTCAATGGCCACAAATTGGGAAAATATAACACAGTACATTGGCAATGCAGTGGATGTTCCTAAGCAAGTGAACGTTATATATACCAAATTTGTTAAAGCACTTGATATTATCGATCATTCTATATTATTTAAAAGTTGATTGCCCGGGGTTTCTCAATTTCTCGTATCTCTGTTGCGATCTTAACAAATAGAAGTGGTTTCGTATCCTATAATGACCTGTTCACCTCCGGTATAGTCCCAGGGTCTAATTTACGTCCTTTCTTATTCAATGTTTCTATATTACACTGATGACTTACCGACGACTGCGAAATATTACAGCATTGACTGTAAAAAGTAACTGGTGTACAGAAAATAACATCTCCCTGAACATAAACAAATGAGCCATCGTATATTCCCTAGTAGCACAGACGGTTGGCGCAATCATGGAACCATTGGGGAACCATCTACTTTCGTCGTGCACCGACCTTTGACGAACATTCCCTGAAAATTGGCTCACTGTTGTCTGTCGACCTTGGCGTTACATGTTTGCAATGCTTAGCAACTAATCTCCAACCGACGCTGTACCGACTGAATTGGTTCAACATCCACTTGCTTATGTCACTCAAGTATCTACTGCCAAACGTGACTTAATTATCATTTCCCAATTGTCGATCAATGCTTAACTCATTTTGCTGACTTAGAGCCAATCGGTACCCAACGTTAGTAAAATACTATTGGTTTTAAATACATTACTACTGTAGCACTAAATACACTTTACTTTTCATTAGTACCAAAAGCCAGGACTAGTGTGCTGTGTAAATCTCCGCTAGAATATGTGTCCAAAAACTCGTAACCATTAGCATTCTAGTAAGTAGATTTACTGTGCTTTGAAAATTTAATTTTAGAATCAACAAGTACATCTGCGTATGTGCATTCTATTAGTACCTTTTTTTTTTGTTTTTTCTAAATCGTTCCTTAGCACAAGTCCTGTGTCAAAACTTAGTAAGAGTGATTTGAGTATTAATAAACAAATACACACGAATTTAATACATTCTATTGTAATTTAAAAATCAATGTTTAGATGTAATTTACAGCTAAGGGCGAAGCGATTTTACAAAAATGATTCTCCTATAAGCCAACTAAAAAGTGGTTTGGTGGGTTTTGACAAATTAGGGCAAAGTACTGTAATAAAACAGAGCAAATTATTTGGTTATGTATTCTTGTTAATCTCTTCTACTTTTTTTATTTACTATGTACAGGCTGAGGGGGAACGGACCAAACTTCAAGAGTGTACTGCTCATGAAAATAATGTTTTATTTTATTGTTCTGATATGTGTCAAGGTAAAAGTCGACACTTGGAATACAGTATTAGAAATACTGCAGTTGATATTACAGGCGCAATCAGCAAGCAATCAGGCGAGCAACATGCGTCCTTCTTAGACGAAGCATAAAGTTTTTTAAGATTTATTAAAAAAATGTTTTGATTAGAAAATGCTAATGTATGAAATGTATGAAACCCTATAACATGAAAATCGAATAAGAACGTATGAGTTTCTTTACGTTATTTTCACGTGTACAATACACTCTTGGAGGTTAGTCCGTCCCTCCCGACTTACCCTGTTCATTATCCGTATATTTATTGTCCGATAATTGCCAAATATGTTATATATAAAAGCAAAAATCAGACTTAAAATGACGCGAATTCACTGTTAATGCGATTACCATTAATTACGTCATTGGATTATACTGCGGATAACGGTTTTTTGTTTATTCAACCTACATGCTTTTAACGATTTAAAGCAAACTGCTGTCCATTAGTTATTCCAAGCAGTTCTTATTGATGAACGCATCTTTTTTACTACAGAAATGATTGTATTGAAACGAGGTAAAGAAAGTAAGATGTCAGAAATCCTTCAACTAGTTTAATTAGGAACGTTGTTATTTCATCTGACAAAAATTCGCAATAATTCATCGAAAAAAAAGGAAATTCGTGGTCTCGCTTATTGTTTTTTGCGTATGCGAAAAGTATTCAAGACAAGTTCCCAAATTTTTCACGTCAACAACTGATTATTACCTTTTACATATTATCGATTGTGTTTCTCTGTACCGCCATGTAATAGCGTATTAATTAGTGAGTCATAAAAAATGCAAACGCGTTTCCGCTGTCTGTTTGTTGTAAATGAGGCATCACGCTATAAGCAACACCTTTCCTATTAGACACCAATCTCCCACGGATACCACTCGAACCGTTACAAACGAACTTATTTATTACACTAAAATCTCGTCTTCTTCCCACATTCGCGTTGCCCCCTCGCGTAGACCCGTTAAACTAATCTATCACATCTACGAGATGTGTATTTTTCTCGCTACAAATTGGGTTAATTTATGTATTGTTTTCTTTCTCGTCGGACCGAAAGAGGAAATTCGCCCGGTTAAAGATGGAGAGGAAGCGCTCAGATACACAGCACGCACACGTGTAAGTGAGATTTATGTCCCGCAGCAGAAGCGAACGTGTGGTGCACGAAGCCGTCCGCCCTTACCTTTTCCCTATTTTTTCTTCCTTTTTGCGAAACGGTCTCGTTCGACGAATTTTCGATCTTCCGCTTCGTCAATGGACAAAAAAGAGTAGGGACGATAATTTGATTTACATTTATGGGCCGCGACGGACGATCGATATATAGATTATTGATTAACGCATATCCCAGACAATTTTCGCGGATGATGAATAACAATTCAACATTTAACGTTAAGAATGCATTCGAGCGAGCGATGCTAATGAAAATACGTTAACAGACTTACAAATTGACGCATTGACGTTCCGCATTTTTTGCAATACAAGTGTATTAGCAAAATAAATGTTATAAATAGCACAAGGACTATAATTAGCTATCCAATAAAATGAGATGGTAATTCCTCATACATGGTGTCTGTCTTATTCATCTCAATTTGCTGATTTGATATGTTAAGAATTCAAACTTCACGTGGGACAATGATTCTTCTGAACCGAACGATGTGTTGGTCGCAATTGCATATTCGTGTCAGTTTAAATAGAAGCAACAAATTTCATATAAACCAGAGCTTTTGGTAAATGTTAATATTTTCTTCTCGTATTCTAGAGGCCCCTATGGGGTGGGTGCACTCATACATGTATTTCAGCCCTGTTACTAGGTAAGTATTTAAATAACAATTTTCCGAATCGCTGGATTAACAGAGATTCTTTTTATGTTTACTCAACGCAGCAAACCACCGCGACCGAGTAATGCAACATAGTTTTCGTGTGATCTGGAAAGGCCCCAGAATTCTTGAGCAAGTTCGTTCGACGACGTGAAGCCTGAATTGCTGCTGAAGGATGTTGCAGTAACTACCGTCTAATCATAGTGCATTTAATGAACCGTGTTAATAATAAATTGTTACTGATTATTTGCAATTTCGAAATTCAGAGGTACGTTTTTTCATTTTTTTTTTTTTCGTTTCAATTTGTCTACGCAACTAAGATACGCCCTATATACACAATAACAAAAAAAAAACAATGGTTGCTCTTTCTACAACAATAATACAGTAAAAAAAAGTGATATTTTGTTACATAATTAACACTTCAAGAATTTACATTTCTTTTGTCAGGAAGACATGTTTTACTTTAGTACAATTATTACGGCTACTAGTAAACGTTTCTAAAAAAATATATAACACTTACCATAAGAGAACATACTTATATAAGTGTACAATCTAAAATGTACGTTCTGCATATTCATGTAATATTCATTCGACTGGCGATTATTTGGATCGATTTAAATCCAATGGTCCTCTAAATTGAGATTAGGGGTAAGGTAAGATAAGGGCGTACTGGGGATATACGCTCGCGTGTCGTTTGTGTGTATTATAGGAAACTGTGCGAAGGGATCGTAAAAGTTTAATTGATCTAATTAAAGCGAAAATTAGAACGCCAGGGAGACCTGTAAACTTTTTACTGATACTATGGGGCTTGGTTGTGATAAATCCTGCAGGAAATTGAAGGAGTGTTTGAAGCGGATGGTCTTTTGAGTGAATTTTAGATGTAAAATCATTAAAAACTCTTTCGACAATTGTAATCTAGTTTACTTTGAATATGGTATCTTACACACTGAATTTTCTTCCATACATTAACTTCTCACATATAATTAACTAATTATAATATATGCAATTATGCAATGTTGTTACAACTAGTTTGATCTCTGGATAAAATCTATAATATGTTAACTTCGGTATTGGTTTTTATAGATTAGTCACCCAGCAGCCTTAAACAATAATAAAATAAACACCTGATACAATTGTAGAGGTGTTCCCAAATATATCGACGAATTATGTGATTAGAGTATCTTTAATTAGATATTCTCACCTATAAGCTTTTACGTCATTGTTATTATTTTTATATTTCCATAAAAATAGATTTTAGCATTTATTCGGCAAATATATAGTGTCGAGAATAATTATAATTTGTGTAGCGGTATTATTCTAGTCTGTTTCTCTTAATTTGTCATAAGGATAAAAGCTTAGTAATCATAGTATCATCATGAAGTAGTAAGAAATGATATTCCTGGCAGCACCACAAAGGATGAGGCTGACCGTTGTAATCGCGATTCTTCATTAAATAATCATTCATAAAAGTCGTATGTATGTGAAAATTATCCGAGAGAAGGTCGTTGATGCAACAACATTTTTCTTTTAAAAAATGCAAAAAAACGCAGGTTGAAATGTTTCTTTCGATTTAATGCACTTTGAGAAAGAAATAGAAGAATGTCAATGGAAACGTATAGTAACAGCAGTTGTTCTTCCAACAAACAAACACAGTTGTGTTGACAAAAAAGGCAAAATTTAATTTACATTACCGTAACTGGACTGAAATGGTTAAACCAATACTGCTGTTCGTAAAAGTAAAAAATCCCAATAAGAAAGTTTCTGTTGATTTAAAAGCGACCTTTTCTGTATGTAAAATACACTATATGAGTGTACAATTTTAAGTAAATACGCAGTATGCAGACAAAATAAAATTGGCCCATGTATATTGCCGAAACTTTAAACGAAAATTCTTAAAAGAAAATATATTAATAGTTATGATATCCTTGTGCTGTTCTTTAGTATTCAGACTAGAATCAAGAGAAATTTATATACGCATGTATATTACTTGCACTATTATATATCGTTTGCATGTATTCTTATTCCTATTATATGGTTTTATATTATAACATGGAGGAAGTATTCATCATGAACATTTCATAAAGACTAGTTTCCTACCTAGTTATACCGCTACTCTTTTTTCAATCAGCGTGTTTCGCATAAATAAACAGTTATCCTACACACCATACTCGCACCGCAGAAAGGCATGATAACCGTTCCTAAGTGCATGAAGTTATATCATGTTTTGTTTCTTTCTCTTTATATTTATAATGTACTCATTCTCGATTAAGAATTAAATAATAAAATACACATTAAAACAACCGAGTTTCTTTCATTTCAAGCTCCGTAAAACATTATCATTGCAACTATGTAACAAAACCGACACCTCCACCAAAATCGCGTGCTTCCCTATGTGATAAAATTAAACACGCGCGGGTGTCGGGTAAAACATAATTAATGTTAGTAGATTGGCAGAAAACATTTTTGTAGCTAACATGGCACCACATTCAAAAAGAAACTGCATATTCGATTTCCTTTAGAGAATAAGTTAGTGTGCGAGACCCTGAATGCGTCGATTCCTACGGTAGAGACCTCAAATTGAAAACCGGAATGGTTGATTAATACAGATTTGGTGAATTAGATTAAACCTTATAGCACGTAACGCAGATGGTCCGAAAAAAATTCAGCAGATATCGATTTCCTATAAAGCAAGCGCCATTGAACGAGATAAGACGGCCGCGAAGAAGAAAATAAAAAAGGCGCGTCATAATCGCAAACGATACGCAAACTGCTGCATTCTACGCTACAATTTCGATAAGATATCCTTGCTTATCGATCAAATTTGCGTACCCTAGCAAAACATGATCCGCTTTGAGACCGTCGACGACCGGCTTTATAGGTACGAAACTAAGTTTTCTCCGGCAAACGGGCTCGGTCCACCGTTGACGAAGATAAAGAGAAACTGGAATATAAGTAAACGAGCAAATAAACGCCGTTAATACACTCCTACATATCCCAATTCTTCGTTTTTCATGTGTCTTGTTTGCTTATTAGATACAGTGGCGCAACAAAATAGAAACCAAACCAAAAGGGCACATGCTGTGCTGTGTGGGACAAATTGTTTTGAAAATAGTGTGTAGAAACAATTTGAGGTTTTCAAATTAAAATTATTTGTACTGCGTTCAAGCTTTCAATTTCTACTGCGCACGAAACTTGATTGATTTGGGTTTCCTAAATGGAACATCCTGTATTTTACTACATATTTAGACGGTTCTCTTCAATTCAGGTCAACTTTCTATCTATCTAGTTTATTTGTTAAGATAATCAAAATCATTTGAGATTTTTACGAAATACCGTTGCTTTTATTAACGGTTGATTGATATCTTAAATGTTTTACAGGCTACAACGATAATTCAAATCTTACTCGATTGAATATTTCTTGGAGTTTTCACAACATATCGAAAATTGTTTTGTATTAACTATATTCTGCAAGATGGTCATCGTTGCCATTTTTGATTCATATAGATCAATAGATCTATAATGTTGGGAGAGCGATAACAATGTTGTCTTTTGGGTTACATTTACTTCCAAAACAATGTTTTTAAAGCTGCAATATCAACAAATTAAATTAGGATGAAAAACAAAACATTCTCCAGTTGTGCAAAAAGATACAGCATAAAACACTAATTGTTTGGCGCAGTGGTCCAGTGGTAAAAGGGCCTGCGCCAGACTGGGCAAAGCTAGGCGCTTTGTCTTACAGTTCTTTTAATTCTTCTTCTTAAAATTAGATTTGTTTGGTGAGTTCGGTAAAATTCCGAGTCACCATTCGCATGTCGGAGAGTAATTGCCTGCGCTTCACCCTTTGCAGCAAGGAGGCGATAATAAGAAAACCATGAAATACTTTACATATTAAAAAGACTCCTGAGGTTACGATAAATTTTAAGGATACCCCGTTGGGCCATCACCACACGTAAAACGCTGTGGACACGATAATTCGACCTTGATAACGGTGATAATCTCAAGTGTGATCACGAAGAGACAGTATTAGGGAGTTGGAGCCAGGCCCATAAAATATAAATACTATTGGTAAAATGAAGAAAGATATGCATTTGGAGTATTTGTCTTATTCGATTTAATTAATTATGCGTTACAATTGCAGGCTCTAACATCACCTAACAAATTTGTTCTAGATTCTACCTTCAGATTTTTAAGAAAAGACAAAAAACTATTTTTTGTCTTTTCTAAGAAAGTATTTCTTGACAAAAAAGTTAAATTCAATGCAAACAATCAGTTATATTTAAGTACTATTTATTTTGATTTTAATGCATTAGAAGAAGGAATGCACGTTAAATGCTAATCTTTCACTTTTTGGTAGCGAATTAGTAATTTCTAGTTTTACCATATTTCATACCACATTATCACAACTAAACTTCAGCGAAATAAAACAAATACAAATACGTCCAACTTTGGAAATTTGAAAATCAAAAAGAATGGAAAAAGTTAACAATGTTGATATTTCTGGAACTACTTCATAGTATGTGACGTTATTTTCTACCCAATGGGAATAGACAAGCATATTTAAATTTTGTCCAGAGCAAGCACACTAATTGTGTTAAGAGAGACAACAAATTGGAAGTTCTCCTGGGATTTGTGTTGAGAACAGCTCTCTTTCTGGTGTATGTAACGATCTTGAGGGAATAACTGCTGAGAATAATACATGTATTAATGTACAGCTGGACGATAATTGTTTGTTTTACCAAACAAATGTAAACGTAATTCAAAATAAAAGTAATAGTAGCATTTTCTTGTTTAATTCTGAAAAATAAACCGTTCAGTTATATAACACTGAACCTTTGTAAAAGTGAAAATGTGTTTTGACTTAATTACAATCACAAATTACAAATATGGTTCTACGGTATGGTACGATATATTTGTCGTTTAAAAAAGCATATCTTAACAATAAGCGATATTAGTTTTAAAGTTAGAGCATCTACTCTATACAAGCTTATTCAGGAATCGTAGAATTTTCGCACTTTTTATTCTACATATTTTTCCGGTCGTAAGGTCCGGAAGTGTCCTTAGATACTTTTTTGACAAATTAAATTCAAAAAACACCAAATAATAAAGTTTACGAGTATTAAATGTGGAAAGAGAAAACTAGTCCAGAATTGCGACGTTTTCGTATAAACTCTAGGTTTATATATTACGTACTGGAACTCTAGGAATTTTTACTCACTAAACTAGACTTTTACTATGTATTTGTGGTAGAACTTGAACACCGAACACAAAAGATAGCAACGCAGCCAAACACTTGTTACTTGGATGGATATTTGACTAAATGAGCTTTTTTTTACGATAGTTATTCTTTGATCGCGGCTAATTCAGATATCTATATCTTTCGAATTACAATTTTTATATTAAATTTCAATCTAATTTTCTTATTCCAGAAATGGCGTAATGCATACCATGCGAGGACGCAACTAAAAGATTCTTAACTATACTGACAAATAAGCATGCCTATAGAGCGAAAATTATAGACAAAATAGTATCAACTTGACATATAATAACTATGCTACAGACATGCATAAAATTCAATCCTTTTGTTTGCGTGTCTTTCGTACCTGAAAGCCTACGTAATTCCAGTCGATACGCAACGTTACCGAACACCACTTTGCGTAATCGAAAGTGCCATACCATATATGTAACGTAACGTACAAACAAGATTTTTTCCAAATACCGTGAACCATTTGAATTATATATTGTTTGATAATTATGTAATTTACAATTAGCCGAATTAACGAAGTGTGAGACATGACTAGTAAAATTGCGCAAGAAATATTTCGTTGCGCTGGTCAGAAAATTATCGAATGGCGAACTCAGTGAAAACGAGAACGTATTTGGACGAATACTGTCAGACCCGTCTAACAAATGATCGGATTGAAAGATAACATACTGTCTCGGAATCTATTTTTATATGCAAGAAGTTTTATACACGGTTATTCAAAATTGTAGAAGAACAGGTACGTAGTGAGTGGATCTGAATTAAATGCAGTATATAACTTTCATAATGGATAGCTAGTTAACATTAATAAGAATAATAGTATCGCAACTTAGTGTTTATTATCCATGGTACGAAAGAATTTAATAACGATGATAGTTCCAAATGCACTGCTTTTCATTCGTTAGCTTATATGTGTCTACTGTTTGGAATCTCCACTATTTTAAAGACATAAACTGAATCGAAAAAATGTGGAAAACATTCATTAAAAACTTCAATTATTAATTCAATAAATGTAATTACAAAGTTAGCTTCGAAAATTATAATTTACCCATTTATTTCTCAACATAATCTCCTTGTAGCAAATCCAGCAATGTTCCATTTCTTTAAACCAACTAAATGATAGGATTTGTCCAACTCAAAAACTCTCTGTCTGTTTCGGCAATGATCTCTTAATTTTACGTAAATCGCTTTCCGCCAAGCTATTTCTTGAAGTTTGGAAAAGGAAGGATGTCACAGGTGGCTAAAGGTTCTGAATATGCTAAACGGAGGCACCAATGCGTACCGTAATTGGACTAGTCTTGTTGTCGCAATGCTGGAAGAAAATTTTTTCTTCGCTAGGTGGGCCCTTTTTCTTTTTAGTTCTACATCAAATCGGTCCATTTAATCAACACATTGCTCCCGCGTGATTGTCTTTCGTTTAACTTTCCCGGTAGAATCGCCTTCGGAGTAGTAATGTATCCATGTCACATGTACATAACGTAGCGGAAACTTACTCACATTACGCTGAAACATATCCAACCATAGGTTTGAAGTTATCACGCGATTCCGTTTTTGGTCAATCGTCCCAGACACGATACGATAGCATCCTCATTCAGCTCAATTTTTCGTGAAGAATGATTCGCATGTGTTCAAATAAGATGCTTACTATATTAGCAATATTTTTAATAATCATATCGTTCACAATGGAACGACCTGGCCGCTCTTTATCAAAGACGGATATTCAGCCACATCTAGATTCATTAAACTAATAGTTGAGTGTAGGCTTTCACGACCGTAATACATTGTAGAAATGTCTTTCGGGTGATGATAGTTCATTAAACTAGTCTGTGAGGGCAGTCATCGAAAAGACAACTTCTCTTTAATTTCCGCCCGAAAAAAGAAATCGAATCACTGACCGGTATTGTGCTTCTTCCATGATTTCATACAAACACATAAACTTGCTCATTTTCAACACAAGATTAGTCGATGAATCTCTCCAGAGTTCTTTCGCTATTTCAACCAATAATATAGCAATTTCGTCATATTTATTTGCCTGCATACCTACAACGTGTACTAGAAAAATTTTCTATTTTATTACATACTGCGTGTTCGCCTATTATTAGGACTTTGGAGTTGTTAATCCTCGCAATAGTCGTTAACACTCGTATTGTAATTATCACAATTATTTATGATACTGCTTTCTCTGAATACATCAACGTCTCCATTGTTTAAGATGCGTTAGCAAACCAACTGCAGATGATAACAAAATCCTCAATTATTATGGGATATGTTTTTCCATTGCAACCGGTTATTCTAAAACTCTTTTGAACCAAATAATTTATCCAAAACGTGTTTTATAATTTTCCTTTTCTTACAAAAAAATTGTTTAAAACAATAAGAAGAATATTGAGAATTATTATTTTATAAAAAAACATTGTAGTAATTGTAATATTCAAAGTGTGTCTATTCTATTTTCTTACATTTGGGCAAGTCTTTTTAACCCTTTTTGTTTTTGGAGTGGAAACTTGGCGAATTAGTTTTGACAGTTTCCAATTCACCCACGGCCGCCTCATAAGTACGAGCACCTTTTCTCGTGTAGACCATTATTAATAATTAAATCTAAGTAAAATATTGATGAAATAAAATAGCAACATTTTAGTGCAGCATATTGGTTAGCAGAAATTGTAGTGGGATTATTTTGAATAAAAAAAAATATATGAGCTTCTCAGGAATAAATGTTAATTGAAATACTAAATGAGTGGAACCTAAATAAATTTTGTAATTTCCCGAATAGAGCTAAATCAAATCAAAACAATTTTTAATGGCAAGCTAGTTTACAGTTTTATCAAAATCTAATTCCTTCTTACCAACTTTTCAAATTTGCAGTTCCCCCAATCGACAGCTGTATTTATAAAATAATGTGATTAAATGTCTTGAAATCTTTGTGCTTATTAGCCAAATGAATAATTTTTTGACTACTCACAGTAGTTCCTTAAGTGATAATGTTGTTCTATGCCCTTGGCGAAAGTCCCGCTGCGTTATGTCTAAATGAAGTCCAACGTGTATTTTCTCAAATTTTCTTTATAATATATCAATATACAATGTTTATACTTTAACCTACATATACTTTGATATTCATTTGTAACCTTCAACCATTGGAAGAATTTTGAAATTTTTCGTTCAGCGAAACATCATTTTATCCTCATCTTTTCTTCTTTTGAAATCCACAACCAAGGTTTACTTACGAATAAAATCGAACAACAGCCCTTAAATGTCTTTCGCTACAGGTTAAAAATTTTTTGTCGATAAGTTTCGATTGTTAGCAAATTGAATAGTTTTTTTTTAATACTATATGTGAGTTCACTCACTAATACACAATCCATTAAATTAATTTTGAATGTTTTGAATTTTGTTAATCGAAGAAAGGTGAATCGGAGACCGCAACACTACTTCATCAAGTTTAGAAGAGTTAAAAAAGCTTGCTTAGATACACTTTCAAATAATGTAAATGATTTATTATAAGTGTGTCACAATTATTTTATCAAATTTGATGAGCCACACCGTTTTCCTTTTAACAAAAATGAAAAAGGCAAAGTATGCCGGAGTAATACTGCAAATAGATAATGCAAATGTGTTAAAAAAGAAACACTTGCCAAAACATGTGTAACCATTACACATGTTTTGCATGTGTAATGGTTACTAAATTCACTACGTATCAGTTAATGTTTTTCTTTACTTCAAAACGATAGATTTCTATTTCAATGAAATAAATTCCTTCTTTGATCTTCGAAGAAACTTAAACAATAAGAGCAATAATTGTATTTTAACATTTACATCAAAACGTAAACTTTAAGTCTTTATTGATGGTTTATGTTTTGCTTTGAGTTTTAACGCAGCTATAGCTACAGATAGTTTTGCAATTACCCAGTAACATACGTTTGACTCAAATTGTGTCACAAGGCGTGTTTCTAATGCAATGATATTTTCAGAAACTCCCCGCATCTTTTTTATTTTTACTAAAATTTAATTTTTTATTTTTTTCTTAGCAAATATAAGATATTTTATTTCAAGCGATTTCAACTAATCGGAGAGTCGGTGGATTTAGATATAATCACCGGTAATGAGAAGTTTTTTTTTTTTCTAATTAAGATTAGATTTAACGAACAGTTTCCGGAGAAAACCCTTGTTTAATCCGCCCGCGTGGATATTTGCTGCATTCGCATTTTTAGTAGGAACCGAGGCCGGGCTATAATCGATGCGACTACTTATTTCTGGCCTACTTTTATATTTAGATCTTGCAACGAGAAAACGCGAGTTGGAATTCTGTTTTGACTGCATTCGGATCGTTTGTTTTATTCGGTTCACAAGTGAATGGTCAGCCTAAAATAAACCGTTGCGATGTAGGTGGAATTTTTGAACGTCTGAGCATTAATTTGTAATTAGGTTAATTATCAAGTTTTGATTATTAATGTACGATATAAAGATTAATTTTATTTTCATCAGTTTCAAACATTTTTAGCATTTTATAATCTGGTGATCATTTTTCTTAACAATTCCAATAAACCCCGGACACTATAGTCAAGCACTGGCCAGTACCAGTACTACCAAAGAAAATCCGATTAATTTCAACCGCGAAGACAAATCTTTAGAAGCCTTCTGAAGAAGCTGAAAGTATGATCAGCAGAACGTCAAAACACAATGAAATAACAACACCTGGAAGATTATTCTACAGAAGGTCGATTCACACACAACTGTAATATTCCAGATGCTAATAAATGGCAAAATCTAGAATTGGAGAAATTCTCGCTTTTAATTTTTACCTAGCCAATCACTTGATGAATTATTACATGTTTACCTAAATTCGAACAAGTGACTCTTCGATATTAATGTTGTTTCAAAGAATTAACTGATTCTCACATGTTTTCCTTTGTTTGCGTTTTTTATTACATTGTTTTCGGCTTACTACACGGATAGTTTAGTTTGAGTATTCAAAGAAATGTAAACTTGAATCACGTATTTGCTCTTGCGGAGCTCCAATACAATCAAAAACTTTTCTATTTACATTGTTTTAGATTTCAAAATTAAATTTACACATTATTCCGATGTTTACAAAAAAAATTGTAAATATTTGTTGATTAAAATATTCCATTTCATTTCAAATATTTTACAAAAATCAGTTATTTTATCGTACTGTTTGTTTCTATATGTTCGTATGTTATTTACTTGTATATAATACTTAATAATATTCAATTGTAAATTCCAATCCAATCAATCAGATATATCGTAAATCAGTACGGGAAACAATCCAAGTCGCTACTTCTCACATACATATGTATTTTTAACGATGAATAATACATTAAGAACTTAATCAGTGTGTTTTTCCTGTTTTGTTATCCATAAATTGGACTAGCAATTAATCACGTATTGTTCTTGTTTTTCGTGGAAACTATTGAGCTTGTAGTAGTGCTATGTTTTATACTACTGCTATATCGCTGTGAGGTCTAACCTTGACACAAATTATATGTGCAAATACATTTAACTGTCACAATAGCACGTACTGGAAAGTCTATTACGTTTATATAAAGACAAGTTCAGCTTTATTTTCCATTAGCAGATAAAAGCGAATGCAACCAGTTATTTTTATACACAGCAGGCCGTAAGTCTCGAAGCAGTCCTAATTTAATAAAGATATTGATACTAGAATAACATTATATGTTTTATTTAAAGCTACGCTATGTACCAGATAAATTTATAATTTATCTTAGATAGATTGTTTTTTTTTTGTGACAACGGCCTAATGGAGTGTATAAGCTTTTTAAAGCATGTCGTAACTTCAGAAGCCTTTATATGTAAAGTGTTCCATTGTTTTATTACTATCACCCCCTTACTACGTAAAGAGTGAATTAATTGTCCTCCAAGTGCAAATAGTGACTCGGGAGTCTACCAGACCCATTAAAAAAATTCGATACTAGTGGGAGTCTAACACAGCGCCTAACTTGGGATCAATTACGACATTGGTCGGGTTAAGATCCAGCGATTGCGACCGCCAAACCAACACTCCATTATGTACCTTTCCTTGCAGATATGCCTACGTAATTTAGAGATGTGCTTCGGGTCGTTATTTTGCGTCAATATACATTTTTTGCCGATCAATCGCACATTCGATGGCACAGCATTGTGTTCAAGGATGTCTCTGTAACTTCTTTTCCTTTTTAACGTTTCGCCGACTTTTACAATATCACTTAGCCCAGATAGATATAAACATTCTCACACCATGCTTTATAGTGGGTACTACATACTGCGGTGAGATTCTCTCTGCAGCAAATCTTCTGACAAAAATCCGACGTCTACAACTACACATTTCATACTTAGTCTCGTCGTATGTGTTCTGGCACAATCTAATCAGTGTCTTTTATTTGGCGCGCGTAGGAATGACGCTATCTGTTAAACTCAGCACGGATTTCAGATACTGTTTTGTGCTGCACTTGCAACTCCCTGACCATGAATTGCCTCGAAATCCGCTAGTAGTCTGGTATCTTTTGACTGTTTTTTGCAGACCTTTGTAAGAAATGCAATAATCTCTCTGTGCTTTTAAAGTTATTGGTTTTCCTTTCACCATAATAACTTTGATATTTTGTAATTGGATTTTGTTTACACACTTTCAAAAAATGTTGGCATTTCACCTTTCACAAAAATGTATAAATATAAAAAAACAATAGAAAACATAAGCAAGTGACGTGAAAGAAGTGATCAAATTAATTTGTTCTCCATAGCTGTTTATAATAATCACATTTGCATAAGAATTGAATTTCGTAGTCAAAAGTTCTTGTTTTGCATTAAGACTTAAAAAAGTTACACAATGACACACACAGCTTCGCGATAGCTAAGAAGTAATATGTGCGTGCCTCAATATTAACTTTCTATTTTTTTGATAGCAATACATATTTATTTGATTTATTTGAAGTAGTACCAAACTTATGGTCTGCAGTGTATATAAAATGCAAGCAAATATAATGTGTATACACGTTTCGTTGCATTTTTTTCACGCATTGTGGAGCCTTTTAATTCTAAAAGGAATGATATTTACAAGCAAACTATTAACATAATTAAAACGTAATACAAGAAGGTTGTAAGCCCTTAAATAATGTTAGTTCAAGCAAATGGGATGTTTTAATTACAGTTGACAATCTTCCTAGTAATTTAATGATAAGGAATCTAGATTCTTTAAAAGCTGATCAGAGCAAATTAGCAAATAAAAAGTAAATAACTGACTTGTACGTTATATGTTAGCCGTAAAATTTACAATCACCTTTTAATTTACGGTGATTTTGACGCGATCACATATTCACATTGTTATAGTTTCTCATAATCGGGTTTAAGTGCACACGACGCCTACGTACTAATTGGAAAATGATTTATGTAGAAGTTATTACCACCGATTTATATTCGCCGAGTTGGTCAATCGTAATAATGGTGGCAATTTAAACCGGACGATTATTTCATTAATAATACGTTTAAACACCACGGAAAGACTCGCTTAATTCCACGAAATATTCCTTTCAGCACCCCTTTTTTCCTTTGAATCCGAAAGGTATTTGCTGTCACTCAACCGAAATAAATCATATTCCGACGGTAGGAATAAATTCGAGAAAAAGGAAAAGATAATGGCGTAATTAATCTTGCGTCGAGTTCCCTTTAAATCTTCATTTCGAATTCTCCAATTCGTTCCCTTTTTTTCTACTCCGGCCCCGTTTCCTGCAATATTTCTTGAGAAATATATCAGATTCTACGCTGCTCTAAACGAAAATTTAATTTTATTCGAGTTAGGTTAACAATTTGCGGGTGTGGTGGTCGCGCTCGCTTGCTACTAGTTAAGTTTTAGTTCACAACTAAATGAGGAAGACAAACAGAGGCTAAAGTGGTTGACTATAAGCACGTTAATAAAGCAACAAAGGAGTCATCTGTCGACAGCATAAACTTTTAATTATGTTGTTACACATTGCAACTGTTCTAATTTGGAGTTTTAACGATCTATGGCGACTATTACTAACTTTAGTGGAGATGCAACAAAATAGTACGCGCTAAATTTCTGTTTTATGCAAAACTTTCCGTAAAAGCAAATTATTTTAATTTTATAAATGTGAACGTTGTACAAAGTGACCAAAAAATTGAATTACGACGTAAAAAGAGGTTCATTATCAGAAAATCAAACGGCTACTGTAGTAGGCTGTAATTTTAAACCGAAACCTGCTATAACACTGAGAAACTAGATAAAATATAATAACGCAAAAAAATTGAGCAGCTGCCCAAATTTTTTGGCCGTTTTATTTTTTTTTAACGTACTGAAATTTGGGACCCTTGAAACACCGCAAGCACTTGTCCTAATACGCATTGTTTGGCTTAATTTTTATTTAGTATAACATTACGCTAATGCTCAGTTTCATAATAAATATAAAGTGCCTTTACATTTAAAAGTCAACTTTAGCCATCTAATGAACTAATGTTAAAATATCCTTTACATTTAAACTCATTATGAAACCGGCCGTTAATATACCCATAGAAAGTTATTATGAATAGCAGGCATTAAATTAATATATTCATTAGTTAACGCCACATAACAATGATACTATGAAATCTAATTAAAATTTAATTCGTGATTAAATTATTTACTGCTGACATTTGTACAAAGGAAATTCTCGATAATAGCGGCTTAGTTATTTAAATAAAACTATATTATAGATGGTTACATACCTGTTATGTAAGTTATATTTTTATTAAAAATTTGATTTTAAGTTTAAAATAGACAAGAATCAACTTTAACATACTCTATACAAAGCAAGTAATAGGTAAGTGGTCTTTACCTATATTACTTGCCCTATATAAAGTATGTTAACGTTGATTCTTGTTTATTTTAAATTTAAAATCAAATTTTTAATAACAATTTAACTTACATAACATTCGTGATCAACTGATTTAGAATTAAAATAACATTTTGGGTAATCGGCTGCACAAAATATGTACTTATACGATTATCTATTCCATTTTTAAAAAATTCTTGCTAAATCTAACCAAATAATTTATTTAAATTATTTGCACTTCTTTTCTCGATAACATTGGTGATTGTCAAATTGTTGTGTGTAACATATAATTTTAACCACAAATTTATTTAATCGATGATTAAAGTTGTTTAATGAGTATTAGTCACGTCAGAAAATTAAGTTAATATTTAATGCACTTATAAACACTGCAATGCACTATAAACCTGGGGCGAATGAATTAAATTTTCGCTAAAACTCGACAAAAATAAAGAGGTGTCGAGCGATTCTACAAGACGGAAGATTTGCTCTGAAATACAAGTTTATGTAAAGCAAGACAAACGTTTACTTTTTTTCCTAAATAACCACTGCGTAAAATTGACTACGAGCGTCACTGGCCTAGATTCATTTTAAATTTTAAACAAACTTCAATGTTATATCATACGCATATTGTAAAACAGTCTGAAATGCATGCACGCGACCTAGTTTGGAAATTATAAATACAATACCTATTATATTAATCATAATCTTGGCGGCATCCTTACTATCCACTTTGCATATAATTTACAACGTCGTATTTATCCTCAAGCAAGGCAAAATACAGAGGCCATGGTTTAGCGTGGGATGTTCCTCAAATTATGAGAAAACATTTAGATATATATCCCTCGCGCCATGCATACATATGGTGAAGGGCTGCAACTCGGTAATACAATACACCAGTGCACATGGTAGACGATATTAAGTAACATATCTTTCGAGAAAATTGGAAAAATGAGTTAAATTACCTTTTAAACGTGTCTAGACGTTGGTATGCTGAGGCGTGCTACGAACAATAATTCTTTACATTTACAATGTATCCTACTAACAAGAATACATGTGAAATTTTACTCACATTATTGTGTAAGTTAATAAAATATCATACGCTTGTGTACATAGATAGAATTTCATCGTTCAAATTGGTTTACCAACTCCGCCTTATTAGATTTGAAGTAAGGGTAACTGCCGGCTGTAAAATAATAGCTCCTACCAGGGGAATTATAAATACATGTTAAAAATCATCTGCAAACAAAAGCAGTGATGTTGGAATAAACGGAATAATTTTGAGTTTTAGTGAAAGTTTTACTACTACTGAGTTTTGAAATTTTATGCATTTAAACAGATAAATATTAAACTATGATTAAAACCAATGTTAAAATAGCTTTCTCGTGGTATTGATGGATCAGCGTGGTTCCGAGAGTATTTTAACTGTACTTTGTATCGCTGCCGCCTCGTAGTTAATGCCACATTTCGAAACGACGAGATAGACATTTCTTGGCGCACTGTAATGCCAAGAGACTTATGCCTGCTGTTTAGAAAGCAGCGACATAAATCAGGTACTGTTTCCCAAGCCATCCTTCGAGCAGTTCTCGAACTGCTTACCACGAGATGGCATGCGCAAGGAGCGCTTTGGGAAATTGCACATGAAGAAGATTCCCACAGGCTTACCATGATATATATAATAGAACACATCAGAAAATGTCTAGAAAATATAAAAAGAAATATTGGTGAAATAGCTTCGTCATGGTATTGATTGAATCATTTACAGCGAACGCAATGCAAGGAGAGAAAAAATACACTACCTGCGAGAGTATTTTAACTTTACCTTGTATCGCTGTTGCCTCGTAGTTAGTATCACATTTCGAAACGACGAGCTAGACATTTCTCGGCGTCCTCTTGTGCCAAGAAACAGCTGTCTGTCGTTTAGAAAGTTGCGGCATAAACCGGGTGCTGTTCTCCGTAAATGATTCCATTAATACCATGAGGAAGTTATTTTAGCAATATTTTTTTTGTTATTGTTTCTAGGCATTAAACTATGGGATGTGGAAACGGGTTTACCAAAAGTAAAGCGATATATTTCGTAGGGTTATCTTTATTAACTAAATAAAAAACAACAAGACTATACTTCGAAACGATTTCAAAGAGAGAAATTTGTGATGTAACATATTTAATAAGTAGGCTTGGCAATTTGTGTACGAACAATACAAAAGATTTAACATTAGAATGTTACAACATTTACTTTTTCCTTAATACCTATCACCTAATTCTTCTTTACTTAGGCTCAAATCGAATGTGTTTTACTTACTATTATCATGGTAACCAAACTATACCAGCAAATGGAACCATTTGGATGTAATTTTTTAAAGTGCATGACCCCCGCTTAACTGTAAACATCTCTTTTACATTTGAATGTTAGACATATGCATCATTATAGAAAAGCATTAGGGATATAATTTTCTTATACGGTAGATACAGAAAAATATACGGCGCTATTTAGGCAAATTACGTTTCAATTTGGTTGTTTGAATTTGGTAAAGTTTGGTGTTCAATGCTGAACATCCTGTATATTTTGAAAAAAAAATCAAAAAATGGAGATCTGCAGGTAGCTTCATTCGAAAAAAAAAACATGCCTGGGAGATCATAATGACAAAAGATCGTAATAACAGACAATAAGAGAGGATATCACGTTAAATTGTAGTATCAAACCAATGAAATGGAAAATTGTTGTTAACGAGTTCAAAGGTTCCCAGTAGAATAGCTAACAAAGAGGAATCGACCAGATCTATTATAAAATATAGAGATGCACATGTGTGTTAGTTTTTTATAATAAAAATAGAATAGTAATTATTTATGGTCAGTAACTCAAACGATAATTTAAAAACCACATAAGGTTGTTAAAATACTTTTGCCCACCACTGTACACAATCATTTTCCGGTACACCTTTGATAATTTACAGGACCTCTTCGTCCCTCCGTTTTTTAACCACAATTATAATCGACGAGTCGCTTAAAATGTACGGAATTCGACGATAAGACACCCTAGCCGGCATTAAATGTCGACGTACCACCGATAAATCTTCTTTAAATTACATATAAGCATTCCGTAATGTGATAACATAATGGATATTACGTATAAATTCGCCGATAATAACCAGAAGCGTGGCAATTAAACGCTGAATTCAGTTAGGTGACGCCTTTGTACCGTGCAATAATAACAAATAATAATACCGATACATTGACAGTGCTAGCACGTACGTTATAAACGTCTGATGGAATATTTTGAGAATGCAACGTGCATACATTCATAAGGGCTGGGTATGTGCATATTTAAAGTTACGAGAAAGAGATGGTAAAATGTACACAATTAAGATTTGTAAGTCGCATATATGAGATCTGGAACAAATATTTAGCTTTGAAACAAATGGAATGTAATACAAATACCAGTGATAATGATTTGATGTTTTACTGGTGGAAGTAAAATTGTTCTTTTCTTTAATTTCTGGTGTATTTTTATAGAATGTTCTTACGGAACTTTTCGTACAAGACGGCCCACGAAGCACGATTCAATGGACTCTTTGCATTCAATTTATGAAAAAAAAAAACGCTTTACATTACGCCAAACGAGTGAAATACACGCAAAAAGTTAGGGATGTATGAACAGCTACAAAATGATTTGTTCTAGCATAATTTTTGCAATAAATTCAAAGGATGCGAACTATTCACACGTTGTTCGTACAATCTATTAAGGAAGATATTTGCTCAACACCATAGCTAACATGTAGAATAAATAAAGGACATCTATTCTCACATTATATGGCATACCAAACGTATTGAAATTTTTTTTTCAAGAATTCAACAATGAGGTACCACGAATGATCAAAGGAAGGCGTTATTCATACCCAGCCACCTAACTATGGATGTAAATATGGACCTTGTTCTGCGTTTATTAACAACCTCCACTTTCATCGGTGTCTATGGTCCTGTTTTTTCCTGAATTTATGAGCCGTTGAATTCATTGTTTCATAAGAAAGAAATCTCACAAAGTAAGATCTGGTGATCGAGGCGCCCATTCTATCACCCAATTTCTTGCAGCTGTTAGGGAACATTTCGTTAAAAAAAAAAGGCGGCAAAGCTTTAATCACTAATTACCGCCGATCTCTCTTAAATAATTTCTTTAAGGTTCTTGAGCAATACTTGTACGGTATTATTTTTTTCCATATAAAATAATACATAATGCCGCATCAGCATGGCTCCCCGTTTTACAACGACAGATTTACGCTCCTTTACTCAATATGTTAGTAAAATCTTGGATAATCAAGAACATATGGATACTGAATACACCAATTTCTCTCGCGTGCTTTGTACGATTGTTCACAGACTTCTTTTACATGATTCTTTTGGTTTTGTCCCGGGTTACGCCTGCTAATATCATATTTAACACTCAGATTAAACTATGTTTTCTATAACGGTTCTAAATCGTTTGATTTTGTATCCACAAGTGGTGTTCCGCGTGGGGTCTTCTCCTTTTTAACTTATTTATAAACGATCTCTTGCAATCACTTACCATACCTGTTCTGTTTTGGTGCATGCAAGTTATGTTAAATTATATTGTGCTGTTTGGTCGTGATGAAGCTGATAAATTGCAGCATATTATTAATATCTCCTGGGTAGCTGATCAGTGAGCTATTAAATGCTATTCCATATCCTTTACAAGGAAAATTAAGCCGTATCAATATACTTACACAATGAAAAACTGAACTCTAACGTAACGCCTGTTGTGTGGCTTTCCTTTTTACGTCTTAACAGCTAAAGCTTCCAGCTGAGCGGATTCAACGCCATTCTTTGAAGCTTTGCCATGGAAAGATGATGGAATTTATTCGCATTAGGGTGTATCTTACCGTAATCTGTTTTATATGCATCAAATGGACTTATAAGTTATCAGCTCTAGAGCGCTCGGTACCTACAGAAGCTTCTAAACAACAAAGTTGATTGTCCTTACTTGTAACGTTCCTCGTCTGGCGTCCCGCCAAGTTACTACTTCGAGCACCAATCTAGCACATGAAACGTAATGCCAACATATGCTATTCGGATCTGTTTTGAATTGGATAGATTGTTTTCCTGGATGTACTAATTTTTTTCTTCTTTTGAAATTTTATAAACTACACACATATATATTTTTTGTTGCTTATCCTGTTGGGCACATATATTATTATTAAACAATTTATACAATATTGAGTTAATAATGAGGAAGTGCCCCACCTTGCAGCAAAAAGTCTAAGTACCTATCTCCACTAAGGTTTCCGTTGGTAAATAAAGGACGAGTAATATGCTCAACGCAAATTTTTACTCATGGGTTCATTTTTTGTGATCCTTGGGTATGGCGCTGGGTCATCCAATGAGGATTTTCCTGGGACCAATGTCGACAATTATCCCTACTAAGTATCATTAAGAAGAAATAATACTTCTTCGAAAAAAAAAAAAACAATGCTGTTAATTAAATCTACGTCATTGTTAATTTTGTCCATCAATTCGCAAACTCATCTTTGCATAATTCTTGAAGTACAAGGGTGAAACTTGCTTTGCTTCCATATGCGATATAGCGAACCTGAACTTACTTCTTGATTTAAAGTCAATTGACCTGTGGAAGAATGTGGATTTTCGGTAATTTTTAACAACACGTCTAATTTTGAAGCAAGTGTACACCATTCTCTAAAAGAATATGAAGCCATGACGTCGATGTATGCGACCACAATGGGGGCAAATATATCCTCGATTAACTTTTTTAAATCATTTTATTATTTAGTACGTTACGTAAAAGATTAACTTAATCTATAGTAGAAATGTCTTTCGGCTGATGTCGTGTAGTTAATATTTAACTTAACTAAGTTAAATATTAACAACACGACATCACCCGAAAGACATTTCTACTATGGATTACGGTCGTGAAAGCCTACACTCAATTAACTTAATCTATTAAAATGCTTGTTATAAATATAGCCTCCATTTAGGTTTTGACAAAATTAGTGTTCAACGTTTAACTGGTACTTATTTTAAATTTAGACATTTTTAACCTTGCCGCCCAACTTCAAAAATTCATTTCACCACAAGCAACAGTACGCAGTATAAAAGAGGTAACCTGGAACGTACTGATGGCAAGCATAAAATATGCTTAAACAACCCAAAAAGGATTTCGATATGGATCAAACGAAGATAAAAAATATATTCTATTTCAAGTTGCCGTATTATGTGAAAAATGGGAATAATTGTAGTTATTTTAGTAGTTAAGTACCGCTCCCTCACTATTACACCAGTAGCTGTTTATAATGAACAAAATCCCGACTACTGAGAGGCTTTACCTTAACTAATTCACTACGGAGAGTTTCTACTATGTAGAAATTACGTCATTTCGTATAATACCTATGCATACATACAGTTCACGGTGTATCTACCTTTTGTAGAGATGGATTACGTTTATTTGCAATGTAAATACAGGGATTTTAATACGTATATGTATGCGTACATCTACTAAGGCTCCGTTTTACAGAATTAATTTTCAAAGCGATGCACAAACAAGTCATTCGATAACATCACGTACAAACATTTTCTGGCAATCAAAAGCGTGTATTTGCCGGTCGTAACCAAAAAGAAAAAAATACCGCAAACGGTATATAATATGGCAATAATCGCATTTCTTTAAAATCTACCGTTTCGTTCAATCTTGTCAAAATGCACGAGTAGAAAATTAGTTTAACATTTTTCATATTCAAGAGAAAATTTAAATTTTTTTTTGCAAGGCGGTTGATCGAAAAAAATACGTAGTTTTACAATCAACGTTTGCATTTATAAGAGATATGTGCTGATCATGTGTGAATATGGGTTTTTTATGTGGTGTGCATTCATACTATTATAACGAGGGTAGCGTCTTTTCTTTTTACAAATGGCCATTATTGAGATTTGATATTGTTACTTCCGTCAATTTGACATTTAGTAGTGTTAAAGAAATTGACCAGGTGAGCGTTTAAAAAAAATAATTTTAGAAAAAATAGAAATTTCATGTGAAGTAATTTGATCCAAGCACGACAAAGGCTCGTATCAATCGCTCTTACACCGATTGATATGAGCCTTTGTCGTGCTTGCTCAATAAATCCGACAAAGGAACTTCAAAATCCGTACGCATCGTAACAGGTGATGAAATTTGGATACACATCTGTACGCACCGGAAACTAAACAATAATCAACTATTTGGGTGTTTCCAGATGAACCGAACCCAACAAAAGTTGTCCCGTTCACGGAGCACTTTCTTCTTTCGCTGTACTGGACATGTCGCAAACACTGTTTGGAAAATCGAAGAACAGTTAAATGCTTTACAACAATTTGGTTCCCAGAGACCATAAATGGAATCAGGAAAAACAATCGAAAACAACGTCGCATCAACTTTTATCGTGACAATGCCAGGCTCTCATATAACACGTGATTACTTAAAGGAGAAAACATCGAATTTATGTCTCATTGCCCGTATTCACTTCATTTATCGCATAATGATTTCTCTTTGTTCTCGAATGTCGAATAAAAATACGTGGACACCTCAAAAAACTGCTGAAGCCTTCAAAAACCATGCTTTCTAGATATCACATTCAGAATGGAAAAAATGTTTCGAGAATTGGTTCGAAGGTACACAAAAGTGTAAGATATATACACACATATAATGGCGAATGTTTTGAAAAACAATAAATTGATTTGTACCAAAAATTGTTTCTTTCATTGTTTTTTGTAGAAACTTAAAAGGTATCGTTCGTATTATAATTTCGACATAGGAAGATTCTTTTTGTCACTCCGACCTAAATAAATCTATTTTAACAGCACCTCGGTGGAAGTCTTTGATGGACGTTAATATTATTCTAGGAGCTTCTTCTTTCAATTCAATAAATGTTAAACATGAAGCATTAATGTCAAAGCAACACATTTGCATAGAATGTATTCAGCTATTTCCAGACTTACTTGGCATAGACTTTATGTTATCTGTAGCATTCAGATAGTGACGTAAATGAGAGTTTAAGGACAAAACCGTACACATATACAATATACACGACATATAACGGGAGTATACGAGAAAATCAAAACCTTGTCGATTTAAACAAAATTGTATTTCTCCTGGCACGAAATAAGAAGACCTAAAACCAAGTATATTCGCTACATATTACTAAGGTAAGGTCACTTAGAGACCAAGTACGTTTCGAAATTTCCTATCGATATCTACGTAGCAGAAAGAGGCACAAAGCACCGCTCTATCTTTTTAATTAATTAGATACGTTTTCTATTCAGTAGTATCTCAAATACATTGCCATGGCACGATGAACTTCAACTTTAGGTAACAAGCAAAGGTTGTCACAAATAATTTCCAAATACCTACACAAAAAAACGTATGTCGGAAACTACAACACATCATTAAATTAATACGCAAATAATGGCCCATAAAGGTACTTTGGATATTAATCGCGTTTTACAGACTGTATGTTCATTTAATGTCGAAAAAGCCAGGCATTTATAGGGAACCAAATCCTTTAATGTCAATGTCAAAACGTAAAACTTAGTGTAAGCAACATATAACGAACGTAACAGCTACTATTAGTAACCCAGCCATTCACGGATGTAATAGACGTTTACACACATGAACCTTTCCCATTGATAAAACATACTTTTTTTAAGCTGGTCACTAAAATCTACATGAAATGTTGTTATAAAACATCGGTTACAAAAGGTGTGCAAAAAAGCACCTATATTACATACGTTGTACATGATAATACCGTGCGAATTAGTCTACCCAGATAGATCGACCAATAAGACATATTGTAGGCCGCATATGACAGGACAGTGTCAAAATATGTACTACAGATAGAACTCCTCTTGAATGAGCTTAATTCTTTGTAAGAGTTAACTTAATCAGATATGGCCGCTGGGAATTGCGGTTAAAATTCCGATAGACCTTCTATCAAGTTCTATAAGCTTCCTGGCTCTGTGTCGGCTAGGCAACATATATATGCCCTCGCATGAGACAGACTTGTGGACTCGCCCCAGTAGGTAAAATGCATTTTGCTAGCGTTGTATGACATGTCCACTAAAGGTTCTGGTCCCAGCGGCGTATGTTCAGCTCCTGTTCTAGCATGGGTATCAGCTATCTCATTGCCATTAATATCAATATGTCCTGGTGGCTAGATAAAGGTAGCCTACACAAAATGTTAAGGCTGTTCCGACAGTGAGCTATGAGACAGAAGGAAGTCTTCCTCGTCTTGAAAGCTCGCACTGCTGCTTGATTGTCGGAGCAACTATTCTCAAGAGTGTTTTGTTTATTATATTTCCTGAAACTACATGCCCGTTGGACTAGAAGCAGTGGCAAACATCTGTTCCGACTCCCTTGTGCATTTTGGAACGGTGGATGTAAATACACGAATTATTCAAAGGTGAAAGAAAAAGTATACTAGAAAACAGTTTTTTTCAGTGCAATTTAAATGTAGGAGCTTAAAGACTGAATGGTCACTTAAACAGGTGCGTACAAAAATTTTTGCTACTGTACCAACACTAGTTAACTTTGCATTTGTATTACTTCTTAAAATTCATTATTTTCCAAATCGATTGAGAATTCTATGTATGTAAAGCAAAGCTCTCCCACAATTTTATCAAATATTCTGTAATATGAGGCTAAAGCCGCTGTGTGGCAAGTCCACGCCTCGTAATGTTGTCGCGAATTGTGAACATAGCTAACATGGTTGAATTTGGAGAATTTAGAAAACCTTCTCACGGAGATCATAGCAACGTCAGATTGGAGGAAAAGACAACAATGGCACTATTGCACAGAAGGCCAATAAAGTTTCAATGAAGTGTTTTCTTAATTTCTAAATGTTTTGCGAGAAATGCTGTCTTGGATGTATTGCGAAATTACGACTTACAACCGATCTTTTTGATCAAGAGCAGAAATTGAAATAATCCTTTTATCGAGATGTATTGTTTGTTTCATGAAAAGTAAGCCAAGAGATACGGCTTTACATTCTGATGATTGAACTTTAATTCTAGCTGGTAACAATCCAAAAACATCTCCTTTTTTTTTGAAGGTAAGATAACAGAGATTATGATTGAAAGACTATGTAAAATATCTATGGATGTCTACAAGTACGGTAATATCCATTTCAGTTGTCGAGACTCATGCAATCCTCGCACTCGCGTCTTACAGTCATGTTTGGTGCGAGTGTACGGCGTACAAGGGTTCTAGCATCTGACAGATGAACATTGGTATACAGTACGATGAATTCAAGCTTCTATCGGCAAATTAAAAATCATCAAAATATGCAATTGCAACCTTCTAGAGAAAAACCTTAAATTTATAATCATCGAAGCAAATTAAAAATTAAACTAATTTTGTCTCGTTGTTCTGATATGAATTTTGAGATTTAAATTCTAGTTGGTAATTAATATAATGTGGCAAATTTGGCCAAGTTGAAATTTCCTAGTTATTTTATGCTAAAATTAACCCCACGTGGTATATGTATAACAGTATACAATTGCATTCGTTAGTTTTTTTGTCGAAGTTTGCATTTTTAATCAATACTTCCCAACAGACCAGTGTTACAAAGGTTCATAAATTGTGCAAATCCAAAAGCACGATGACAATTTGTACATTTTCGGCAGGCGCATGCATCGGGTCAGTGAACGTTTTTCTATTTTGCATTTGTATTCGGTTCACTCTTTTATTTCGTGCACATTACCCGATTTTTTCACCATCTGCTTTTGACGTTTGAAATTTAATTGAGAAAGAAAATAGAGGCAGATTTTTAAAATGTGCAAGCAAAACAACTTCGGCAAAAATTGGATACGTGCAATAATAAATCTTGTATGGCACCAAGTAATTGAAATTGATTGTTGCGAGATTCAATGTTCGTTTAAAGTTCGCATTGTACCATTATTCCCACTGATGAATGCATCTCGATTAAGCAAATGCGCACAATCTACGGGGCTGCATTAATCGTTCAATTAGTAGGAATCGAATCGAATTGCCAATAATGTTTTTAGCAGATGCCTAAGATGCAATAAACAAGGATTCTTAATTTAGTGGCGTTAACGTCTCACGTATACTTTGTTTTTTCAAGAATCTCTAATTTCCTCTCTTCGCGATTTGTTTATCTTTGCCTTCTCCAAACTCTGCTTTCTGTTGCTATCAACGGCGAGGTTTTCCTTAACACTCCGGTAAAAGAAAACAAAAAGACGGCTTGCGCGCGTATAGCGCTATTTTTAGAGGTATTAAGAGAGAGGTAGGTGAGTGATTGTCGAGAAACAATTCCAAGAATATGTGGGTGTTTATAAATTGAGGAGAAGTATTAAAGATTCTTTAAAGTGAGAAGACATCAATAATAATCAACGAAAATGTATCAAATACATATACATACTTAAAACTAGTACGAAACTTAGTACTTAAATTAAATAAAATACCAAGTAACCGTAGCTTATTGTCAGTTAATGCTTTAAATCAACACACTCTCTCCACCCGGTCAAATTTTTTTAAGAAAAGGTAATTTATCTGGTATGATTAGGTAATTACGTGATTTTCTAGAAATCTAAAATATTAGTGATTTTAGAGATTTCTCTAAATCATTTAGGTGTACATACCATTACCATTGTTTGGCAGTGCTCAGCGTTGATGAGTATTGCACAGCATTGTATAAAATTGTGATGGCATTGCGTGGAATTGTATAGCATTGATTGGAATTGCGGTGACACTTTAGAGATTTGGTAATAGTGCGCATGTATTTTCATTTGATCAGTGTGCGTTTCCAATACTACTATCAGAGAATAGTTATAGCCGCTTTAATCTTGTCAATTCCGCTGTTAATTCTATTGTCGGTTTAATCGATTTAGTGCTAGCAAATTATAATTACATCTAAAAATAGAAGTACGAAAACTAATTCCGTTGCGTTTGTGCAATTTCAAAGGTAAATACAATGTAGTAAATTTCAAATATGGATCTAAATGTACATTGTACATTGTACAATTACACTAAATTAGTAAGTTGGGAGACTTATATAGATATCATCTGTTGAAAACGATGAAGAAGTTGATTTGATTTTAAAAACGTTTTTAAAATTTTAAGACTTTTAAGGATGCTTAATATACGTCTACGCAACCAAATTTGATTTAATTGCTACGTAGGTACAAGGATGCTTTGAGAAGTACCCGTGTTTGGAGACAGATGGCGCTTTGAGTCAAAATCTACATTACCGATTGTGAATGTAGACGTCTGTTGTTTTGAGAGCTCTTGAATGTGAGTAAATTTATGCATTTGTGGAATTATGGAAAAAGCGCAATACCGGTGAGTGATGCCATTTCTTCATTTGAGAAAACGTGTCCAGAAATCAAAGAGAAGTTGGACGTAGGACCATGCACCTTCGCTGACTACTTTTATTTGAAGAAAACATTATATACAAAATATTTTAGTCTTATTATTAAGAATTATTAACCATCGGTTTTTTACGTGTAATGACGCTCCAACGAGGTATACAAACTCTATGTCGAACCTCAGGAGCCTTTTGTGTGTAAATGGTGTATGTCAAGTGTTTCACTATCAGTTTCTAGCAGTAAATAGTGAAGCGCAGTTAATTATTTCATAATAGGGGAATGATGACGGGAATACATCGAACGCACAAGAAAAATTCGCTACCGATCTTGATATGGCTCGAATGTACTTGAATACTGTTAAAACAATGAAATAGTGATTCAGACGTTTTCTCTATTTCACATCGCCTTACTAAAAAGTATCACTGGTTTTATACCAAATCAGCCAATAGATTCAATCAAATTTAGTGTTAGTCTAGTCATTTTTCTCGTTAAGAAACAAAATAGTCGTGATTTTGGCAATCTAACTATTATCAAAACCGTAGATTAAACACAATAGCTTTTAATAAGCTTCTGAATATGTAATCTAGTATATTTTATTAGCATTATAGAAAACTTTGTTCGTAGCATCATCTAGTAAAACTTTAAAGGATATCCAATGTAAATCAGGGCAATTTGCATGGGTCAATTGATATAGGTCTAGTTTCGAATTAATACCGTCGTACAAAATTTAGATTCCCTATTGAATTGTGTGCTCAACTAATTCCAATTGGTGCATCCGCAGCGATTACAACCGGAGCGGGTACTTCATATAAGATCACGCACAATAATTGTGCATGCAGATGCAAGCACAGTTTGCGAGATACGCGAGAGATCTATTTACCAATTCACCGTGATCCACCTAAGGGATGTTTTCCTGGAAAAATGTACTGCACGGGACAATCAAAACGTCCATTTCAAATGTTATGCGGCCTTTCGATTACACTAGCGATAATACCAGATTATCTTACTATTCACTTATTTAGATATTATATGCTACCTCAGTTTTTCTGCAAAACCGTATTACTCATCGGTTGCACATTAAAATTATGTAAATGTTTGTACAGTCAAAGATTTTTCGTTTTCCTTTATTTACTGGAAATACGGTTATGAGTATGCTCGGCAACCCTATGGTCGTGTTATAGGCATGAATTAAGCTTGTAAGTACCTAACGTAGGTGAGTAATTAAAATTCCTTTCCTCTTAAAATACTTTCTAAAGGATTGTAAGTGGATAATTACAAAATAGTGTACCACAACTTAAGAGCGAATGGAAAGAGCCTCTGGTAACGTAGCAGATAACTACATCCGTGTGTTTCCAGCCTCTCGGTTGTGTAAATTTCCAGTTGTTAGTGATAGCAGTATCTACTTACAATTAAAGAAGGTTATGTGTCTGCAATGGCGTATACAACATTTTCTGTAACAAAGTTTGAGCTAACATTACGAATTTTAATAACAAACGGATTTCCCCAACAGGTTTCGTCATTCGTCATGCAGACAGAAACAGTTCTATTTACAAATAATCTGCTGGCAGTGTAAGTTTATCTGCCAATTTATCTTGATGGAAGAAGCTATCAGCAAGACGACTGCTAACTGAGAGAAAAAATTGGTTGACTCAACCAACCCTGTTAAGTACACTCAACACTCCATATGGCTTAAAACAACAGTATTCAACTGACTGAACCTCTTCAATTGGAACAACTAAAATAAATATTCAACCAACCTACATATACTAGAGTAGTTGTAGTTGATCTAAAAGTATACGTTTTGGAGTACAACAAACAATAAAATATTGATTTGATTTAACAAGAATAATTGCGCCAAAACTAATCCGTTATATTGGACATGCTCGCAAAAGTGTTGAATGAACATATTTTTATTTGATCAACACATATTCCTTTCTCTCAGTGTACGGTATTTCTTGTGGTAAGCAGTAAGTTCTGCGTTTTTTTCCTTGGTAATTATTATGCAGCTATGTATTTTTATTTGTAGTTTACAAATTGTCAACCAATCGATTAATTAATTTTGTGTATGTGTCCATGCACATTTGTTGATGTATTTGCTGCAAGTCAATTGCCAGGCTCCTCAAATTTTAATAGCTATGTCTTTAATATAATGCGATAGATAAGCAATGAAAGTAATTACACCCACTAAATATTAGTGGCACCCTAACATTTTGCAAAAATTAACACCAAAATAAACAGGAATTAAGATCCAAAAGGAGTGCAAGTTTATAGATCAGTTGAATGTCTCTTCATCGATTGCTCGTTTTCTCCATATCCAACGTATATTTTATATGTTGTCAAGGTAACTAAGAGAAATATACCCCAGTACGCATTTCAATATCTTTACGGATCCGCTATGACACAGGTTAATTTTAGTATTCGAGAATTCACGATTAAGTTTAGGCACGTACTAAGCAATATAATCAGAATATGATTTTCCTCCTTTTCCTGTTAAATCTGCTTCTTTTTAAACATATAACTACATCATGTTAGAACGGATGAATTATCAAATGATGAAAATGCAAAATTATTAGTGCTAAAACAGCTGGACAATATATTTTTGTCTTCCACAATACTAAAAAGAAGTTCAACGCTGTTCTTTCCGATGGTCAGCATGCTCTTGAGAACAAAGTATTATCTAGCTGGGTACGTATTATCTCATTTACAAACCTTTAATCGCATAACGAGCTTATCGACACTTCAGCAGAAGTAATTGTACTAAGGCCATTTCAATTATCCTCCACAGTACAAATATCTACCTCTCGCACTTGTTGTCAAGCATGCTTCAATATTTATACGTTTCGATTTCATTAAACGAGGAATTGGAGAGAACGTAGAGATGGGGAAAGCCGCATTTATCTCGGCGAAATGGAAGTTACCCGTCGACGTCGGGGACCTACTTAACCTGATAGCATTAACAATTCATTAACCGATCGCTTTAACGCGAGTTTTACATGGAATTTCGTTTTTCTGGACCGTGCGGACAAGTCAAAATAATTCGTATGACGGCCGATCTGGAAAGGATGAAAAGTTCATCGGATCCGCGGTGAATATTTCAACCGACGTATTTATTTTGTCACCGGACTAATCGCATGGTTGAGGCACGCTTGTGAAGAGAGCATGAAATTTTGCCGAGGTCGTTGCTCATTAATAAAGCACTTAACGTCATGGTCAGCTACATCGAACAGACGATTAGAGTACTGTATCCGATTTGAAAAGGGTCTGTGAAATACATGGAAGGACCGTTCGTTTTCGAGAATTTATTTTTCCGCTGGAAATGTTGAAATTTTTTAATGGGTAGAGAACCCATAATTTCGTGGAGTACAAAATCGATATCTAAATAAACATATTTTTTTGTCTAAATTTCAACACAACCATTGTTATTGAAAGAGAAACACGTGGCGGAAATATTATGATAACATTTTCCTTTGTCTTCTTTGCAGACCTTTATGATAACAATACAATGATTTGACATGAAATGCAGGAATACCCTTCAGCCATTACCGAAAATCTGTCCATCCGAAAAATTTTTCCTTGATTTACCCATGTAATTAAATTTAATTAAAGAAATAAATTTACAGCTCTCAGCTCGCTAAATGTGCACATTTTATAATTTTCCCAATTCTATGTACTGGTTGTTCGCTCTCTAAACTGCATGGCACTAATATAGACAATTAGAGCTTGTTGAATTGTGTACCGTAATCTCTTATGGTTCAAAGATTCATTCATTCCATTACTTTGTAATACACTATCTTTCCGTTTTCAGAAGTAACTTTCTATTCCTTAAAATAAACCTCATAATATCTATTATTACGTCAGATATCTAATATTCGGATTAGATTAAGCTACTGCAATGGGCGGTTTTAATCTCAATTTTTCTAGAAGGTACGGACAGATTTTGCTTTATAACGTCCAAATAAATATTTTAATTAATTTAATACACCCAGAGTTGTCAATCTCTATGGTGCTTAAAATATTTAAAAAGAACCTTGTTACATGCTTGCTCGTCTTTTAGACGTAAGTTTCTACAATGCACCTGTATCTAGAAGATAACTAAGGTATGTATACCTAGATTCTAAATTCACTTCAACCCAGGAGCAAATTTCTTAATTGACTGTTCATGAATTAGTTTATGGTATTGCTGGAAATCTCAAATTTGCTAAAGTTCAGAAACTTCGGATATTCAAATTCAAATCTGAATTCGAATTCGAACTTCGTTTTGCAAATTCACATTTTGAATCCGAACCAAAAGTTAATGCTCACAATTGCTTATACAGTGCAATTTTATACCTAAACATATGCCTTCAATGCTTTAATTAAACTGAACGTAGGGATGAAAGATGTTATCGTAGCATAAAAAAACATTCTTAAATTTAATTAAATCTGACGAATTTGATAAAAAAAATTACATCTTTGTGTATTAGCATATATGATATAATGTCCAATTTCAATTAATGAGAGCTTATACGGTGTGTTACGTAACGCCTGAGGCGTCCTCCTTGCAGCTAAGCAGGAGCAGGAGTAAGCAAATTAGTTTCATTCACCAAGTATATACCGCATTGGTTAATTAATTAAAATTCCATTTATAATGTCCCAAATGAATGAAGTTTTTCTCCCTTTGATGATTGTTAATCCATGTTCAAAAAAACATATATGTAATATACAAATCAAATAAATATCCTCAAGAAAGACCAACAACAAAACGTCGCATATTATGTAAATAGAAAAAAGTAACCTGACCAACACATCAGAAAATGCCTAGAAACAATAACCAAAAAATAATGCTAAGATAGCTTAGCTTCCTTATGGTATTGATGGAATAATTCACGGCAAACGCAATAAAAGGAGAGAGAGAAAAATACACTAACACACTTACATGTTTCTGCCTACCCGGCGTCATCAGCGTGGTTTCGAGAGTACTTTTCATATCTCTACCTTCTGTCGCTGTTGCCTCGCAGTTAATACCACAACTTTCAAAACGACAAACTCGACATTTCTTGGCGCCCTCTAGAGCCCTCTTTGGCTCTAGACGCCCGCGAACATATGGGGCTTCTTGAGAAAAAGAAAAACTGGTAAGCGACAGTTAGCACAGGAACTCAACCATGCCAAAGGCGAAACTAACTGAGCCAGAAGCAGTTGATTACGATAACTCGGCAAGTGAACCATGCCAGAATTGCGCAGTTGATTTTCACCTCCTTTCTTCTCCTGAAAAAGCCCCATATGGCGAAACGTCGAGCTTTCGTTTAACTATGAAGCGGTCCGAACCCGGAAAACGTTTGATTTTAAATGACTTCAACGAGTTGATATATGTATTGTCTTTATTTCTAGGTTTACAGTAATAGTAAAATACCGTGTATAATAATCATTTGAAAATGTGGAGGCTTCTGATTCTGCGATTTATATATTATAATATATATAAGAAAATTTGCGGATAAAAAAGACCTTTATCGTCCAAAGTTTTAATAACCCGTGTTATAATTAAATATTTTCTTTTTTAACAAAAGCTTTTATTTCTTACTTCATATTAATTTACAATACATCATTTGCTAATTTTTAAAAATGTAAAAAAATGGTTCAAACATTTTATCAAGTTAATTCGTTTTATTTGCGCATTGTACACCGTGAAACGTATTATACAAAACCATTACGTAAAATAACAATTTAAATTTCTTTAGCGGCTTGTTCAAGCCGGGAGTGGCCAGAACAATGGGTCTCATGTCGAATCGATACATATTTAGTCACTGGGAAAAAAAGAAGGATGCTTCTATCCATGTTGAGTATCAGGGACACATTGAACCATGAATGTGTTCAGTGATGACAGACTTGTACAACTATATATAATATTTACTTTATATTCGACATTCACCTTCAAATTCTACTTTTCTTTAAAGTAAAAAAATCGATAATTCGAATTTTACAAACATTCCGAGTCCAAATATGTTCATAACAATGAAATAAGTTATTATAATTTGGCTTCTGTCGGTGAAATGAAAACCTGGAATCTCCTTGCTAACCACTGCACCACAGAGACCTAGATGCCAGTAACGTTCATTTTTCAATATCTAAGTGTTATTTATCTGCAAATATATCGCAATATTTCGACAAACAATTTTAATTCTTACGCGTTAAGTACACTCGTATACTTCACGTATTCATAATTGTATCTACTTCTCCACCTTCAAGATCTAAAAAAAAGTAACGACAATCTCCTATCATTACGGATAAATTATTTATCTCTTCACTTCATCGTTTCCCTCCATATGAACAACACGTGTATGAATAACACGCATATAAAATAGGTAGACCATGGCCAATAAAACGGGTAGTCTTTAAGGTCCTAGGGCGTTATCATACCGTCGACCACCACGGGGGTTCCGATAGACATTAGTTACACTATTATTAATGTCGAAAACTTAAGATAATTATGCTCCCCGACTCTTGAGATAAAACCCGCATCGTAAACGTTGTATATTCGGGGTGGCCGGTTACATAGCGCATCAGACAAGAACAGGAGACGTGGCAAGGATGCGATATCGTTGACATCGGTAGGTCACAATTTAGAACGACCCGGCGCGATGGTGCTCTCATGTAGCATTTAAGCCCGCTCCACCGGCTGCCATCGAAAAGGACCGTTTGTCTGAATTAAGCGAAGCATCAAATGTGATCCGGAATCGAGGAGACTACTGGACGTTTTGTATCTTCAGCGTAATAAGGAAGATAAGAGGAAGGTATAGTTAAATAGTCGAGCAATTCGAATACGGAATACTAATGAAATAGAGCTATTATAGGCTGTATTGTTTGATAGTAGTACATAACTAATAAAAAAGCATATAATGAACTCGGGTAGTTTCAGGCTATTAATTACTGAATGTTTTACTTGATGACAAGTATAAGATACATACACTGGCTCCCAGAAAATTAATAAACCATATTATTTTTAAATGTATTGTTGTGATATAAATTGTTCCTTTTTACTGCGAGGCGAAGCAATGTTAATGACTTCTTTCATGCAATTTCCCTCAGATTCGGGTTTTATCTTCGTCTTGCGCATGCAGTAAAATGTTTATTTAAAAAAGAGAGTCCAGGGAACCTTAGATGCGAAAAACAAAAATAACCTACGCAAATCACATTCTTTATTTCGCAATTTTACTTCATAACGTATTCGGACAAGCATACTGTTGTTCGTATACAATAATTAAAATTAGAGTTTCTACTTATGGTTTCCAATGCACCTGATAGTATCGTGCCTGTACACTTCGACATATTCACCATGGAAGCGGAAGGCAGTTTAATGGTTTTAGGTAATCAAGGGTGTTACTGCGTTGAATTTGAAATAATAAACTACCGGCTGAAATTTTAAAATAATCGCGAGGAACAAACAAGTACATTTCTCTAAATTTTCGATTAAAGCATCAAAAGTTAAATATTATTTTGGAACTCATCAAGCAAGTTAAAACAATTTGAACCAATACTACCTGGAGCTCATAACATCAAAATTGCCAATCAGGAAACAGCGAAGCACTTGCTTATAGATCGGAGCCAATTTCAAGCAACGGATATCAAGATTGGACTTCAAATAGAATATTTTAAAAAGAAATAACAGTGTACAGGTAGGGACCGAGAATCTTTGACCAAAAAAAACGCGAATTCAACTTAAAAATCAATTAATAACTTTTCAACTTTAAAACTTACATTCAAAAACGTAGCTATTGGTGGGAATTGTGGTAGAAATTTGTAATTTAAATTTTATAAAGAATAATCTTTCAAAAAATCTTGCTAGAAAGAAATATAATTTTAAACTTAATTAAAAATAAATCTCTCGGATACCTCAAACGTTCTTTAATTTAATTTCTTAATCTTTTCGACTTACAAAAAAAAAATATTTGGTCCCACGTTCGATATTCGATTGATTCCAATTCTTTCCGGATGGCATGGACAACGGCCACACAGATAGTCGAGGTTCTACTGTATTTTTGAAAGATACTGTATATGATCGGAGAATATTATTTTTACACTGTTTACACAATTGGCACAATTTTACAATTCCAGGCGACTTTTCTTTTCTACTACCCTAAACTGCATCGACAGCATGCGCCAATAGCAGCAATTGCATCGATAGTTGTTATCTGTAGTATTATCGATGGTAAAATCTGTTGATAGTGTTGAAAACGATAGTGGATGCTAAACTGTTAAATTAAATAAGCCGACTACTAAAATATCAAGGAAACATTCATTTAGTTCCTGACATTAATATAAAATACCGCTACAGCTGGATAAAAAATACTATAAACTCAGTGCTACTTAAAATAATTTTATTTGTACTTGTCTAGACTGAAATAAAGAGCAGCGCATGTATTAAAAAACGAAAGTAAAAAACCACTTTCAATTTCGCCTCGACCATAATGTTCTATCTTATCAGTAGAATGAATAACATCGACTAACAGGCCTTCCAGCATTAATTTATATGCAAGTGCGGTCCGGTACATACCGCATATATACATACGTATAACGCCTATATACACACAATACACTACGCCTATATAAACGTGTTCGCAATGGAGCCGGCCGTGCACAGGGGGAAAGTGCTGACGCCGTATTGCATTGTGTACGTATTGTAACACGAACGCCGGAATCGATACAAAATCCAACCTGTCCGAATAGCCATGACTGGCGGCGAAAATATCCAGATAAAAGTCGGACCCTCGACATGATCGTCCTCGGCACCGCCATCATGATACTCTCTTCTCGAACATTTCCTGGACAATTGAAACGTATCGGCGAACCGTTTTAGTATTAACAGCGCGCACGGGTACTGAACGCACAACGAACGAAACAAGATACAAAAATTGTGTAACGCCGCTCACTCCATAAAACGAGCTTCGCTGGAAAACACGCAGGGTAGTGAATTGACTCTGTTAGATGATGGATATGAACGGGTATATCGAGTGATTGGAAGTATTATTTTTTCCTCGTACAGTCAAAGAAGGCCGAAAAAGAACATCACGCCCTTTGTGTTTCGCGTGAATAGCCTATTTTCCGGGTATTCTCTTCTAATTCAGTTAGATGTCACTTACACGCACATTTTCCGAAAAGAGCTTGGATTCAGTCACTTGCACATCAGACTTCCTTTATTTCTTTGTTACTTTCCGTCTTGAGAGTTCGTTATGTTGTTAAATATGTGGCAAATTATAAAATTACACACATGTAAGAAATAAATCAGTTTTACTTATAGACTCGGAAAAGAATTGAGATTGGTTTTGCAAGGTTTTAAAGATCAAAATAGTAGGTCAGCACAGTGCCTCTTAGAAGGGCTAAAATATCTCATTTTTATACACGGACGCAATGACTAAACAAAGTAAATCAATGGTACGATGAAATATTCAAAACGAGAATCTTGGCTTTTGCACTATTATGATTGGCTAGAACGGAAAACGTCAAAAAATGATATCTATTGATATCCACCACAAAAATTAACCAAGTTCACCACAAAAATAACAGACTCGTAGAACGATTGATGTATGTAATCGCTTATCATGGCGTACAATTGCTATTTTGTTTTAGATTGTGCTTATTACGGGATTGTAACAATATTTTTTTATTTTTGGTAAACACTGTAAGTACGAAGAATTCATATATTTTGCATAGTTTTTGTTGCAACATATGCTCTCTCATTTTCCCGTTTTCTAGTTTTCCTAATTTCTTGCGTCGAATTTCTCGCTCTCTTCCCTTTAAGCCGTGCTAGAGCAATTGACAGCAGAAATTACGATTTGAAACTTAGTACGTCAATTTAGTTAGATCTTACATTGGTTTTAACAATGTATTGTTATTATTATTATTTCTTTTAGTGCTCAACCCATCATTTTTTTTCTTAGCCACCATCGTGGGTGCAGAATTTTTATATTTGTCTTAAGCCAACTGTTTTAAATCTATCTAAAAAACATATTAAACGATTTAAATAAAAGTAATTGAAGCCCACGAACTTTTGTAATCCATCTTGTTTACAAACCAATTTACTTATCGTATAATTCTATCGCGGAACCAAGCGCAGTTTCATATCAGAGATTTATTGAATCTATTATAGATCTCCCGTTCGGTTAGGTTTCTTATCAGATAACATACCAGAAATATTTTATCGGTTCTTCATCGGGTGAATTTTATTGAAAATTCTCTGCGGCCTGTTTACATAACTTTGCAGATAATATCTAGCCGGCCTGGTGTGGATGTACTATACGTTCTGCTCGCTCGACTGTCTATATGTAATGTCGCTCGATATAGCATCGAATCCGGTCATTATATGGTCGATCGATGCTTGTTTGGCACTTCTACATAGGCGCGCACATAACTGTAGGCATATGCATACGCATAATACATATATAAGTATAGATATATACACATAGATACACTGTCAGACTCTAATAACGAGGCCCTACTGTCCAACGACCGCATCGCACGGTCGAAGTATATATACACAGACCAGTCAAGTGTACGAAGTTAGTAATTATGGTTAGCGCTTTACGTCGCAAGTTATGACCGTCTGCTAATACGGGTATTCATGGATATGCTTTTACAACCATACAGTTAAAACCAAAAAACTCCAACCATCTTTAGAATGTCTATAACTTCCACAATTAAAGCTAATAGATATTAATGAAACGTATTATTATACAAATCGATTTTCAAGACCATCGCAAGAACGCTTCCAAAGACGACAAGGTTAACGGATAAGTTGATAGAGCGTAGTCAAAAGATGATATTTGCGCTATTTGTATTATTTCTGACCACACTAAGTTTAGTCTTCTATTATCTATTCTGTGTACTAGCTAGGCACTATCAATTGGGGGTTTCGTTAGTAAGCGTTTGGGACTCGTAATACACAGGATGTTTTTGTTTGTAATGAAAAGTGATACAATTTCTTCACTCACCGCAAAAAGAATATGGAGAGAAAACGCTAGTCTAGGCTTGTAACTCTTGGTACTACAACCGATATACTGCTGCTAGTTTAGAGATTAGCGATATAAGCCGAGAGGCAAATAGGAATGTGAGGCAGCGGGGCACTTGAAGCAACGATAATGACCCCCGGTAAGCAGACAAATCTACTTGCTAGCGCTTCCTCTTCTTACAATTCGCTCATTAATATCATGAGCTATATTAACACTATCTTTAGTTAATGATTGCTTTTCAGCAGGAGTGCTACCAACTGAAACTTTTGAAAGAACAAGAACAGGAACCAAAAAGAATTGATGGCAAACTTAAGAGTTTAATACTTCTACCACTCTTCAAACAGCCTCACAATATCACACATGGCCTAGGAAGTAAGTAATCAAGTACTTGCGAAGTACGCAATTCCGTATAACTATGAAACTTTAAAATTTAAGTAGCGGAAATCTTAAGATGTTAAAAGTTGGACCTCTAGCTTTTAGTAAGCAATGTAGAGTTTACAATAAAAACTATGTAGTATACCAAGTTAGAGTAGCTAAAAGTAAAGTGTAGTGATAAGGAACAAAGTCATCATCTTGCCTCTCGAGCCTATCACACAGTTCGTTCGTTTCCATCCGCCGTCGTGGTGAAAAAGAACAGGGCTTAATGCGATAAGTGTATTACTTCCGGCTCTTTTCACTATAAAATTAATTTATCTTGGAACTTTTTCAAGGTGCCTGACATGCAGTTTAGAACACCATATCACTTAGAGTTGATTCATTTAGGGAAATACCAGGAAAATATACACCATTCGTCTATTCTATTCTCTGAACGTACATGTTGCTAAGGTTTAACGTGAGTGTATGTGGAAGTATTACTTTTGAATACTCTTGAATAATACTGTGCTTTAATATTTTCGAGAGTCTTCTATTTACTTAGTTATTTCAGAATTAATGCCAAATTAGTCGTAGAAATCATACCATTTAAAATGGTACCTACGTTGCACAAATTATTTGATTTCTTGATCACTGTTAATCTGAAAATAATTTAATTTTACAAAATCAACAACCAAGAAAGACGCAAATGGCTACCATACAAATGCATATTTTTTGTGATAGAGTCTAAAAAATATGCATGGCATTCAACAAGTAATTATCCAGTCTTGGAAATTATTTGTCCCTTTCAACTCGGGCATACTCGTAATGCAACTCTGCGCACAGTAGCAGTCGAGAGATATTGTTGCTAACAACCTCTGAAACAGTACTCGAGCTATTGCACAACAAAGTATACTTAGTGCTTCTAGGGTGTGGCGAATTTTACATTAGCAACTCGTACGCTGTTAAGACGTTCAAAACATGTAGCCACTATCTTCTCATGATTTTCCTGCACGAGCACAATTCTGTAGGTTTTTAAACAAAACGCAATCGATTTTCTAAAATCCTGCTTTTTACCGATGAAATCACGTTTACGAAGAAAGGAATGTTTAATACTCACGATATGTACGTGTGGGCTGGGGAAAATCCACATGAAGTACATCGAAGAGGCCACCAACATAGATTTGTTGGTAATTACTTAATAGGTCCACTTGTATTGCCCGGTCACTTAACAGGCAAATGACTTACCAAATTTAACGGATGAAGTCAACCTACAGCTTAGGCAGAAAATTAGGTTTATGCACGACGGCGCATCTACTGACTTTAGCCACCACGCACGAGCCTTTCTTGATTTCACATACCAATAGGAATAAATGGTTCGACATTCTAGCCAACTCGCTCGCTAGCTCTGAAGTCCTTGGATTTTTTTATGGGTTAGATAAGCCCATCTAAGGCTTAAGGAGCTTAGTTTATGAAACTCCAATTAAAGTAAAAACGGAATTATTGCCACGTATGCTTCTGAATCAGTTAAAAATATGCCTGCGGTGTTCGAACGTGTAGGCAATTCGCTATTAAAGGGATGCGTGATATGAATTGAGAAAAAGGCAGATATTTTCAGGCCTTCACACAGCCTGATTAAATTTTTTATGTCACACGTTCATTTCGTAAATAAACTATATTTATTTTGTTACTTGTTCTTTTTAGATCACATTCCTAGCAATCTACGTTAACGTATATCTCGAATCCGAAGCGTTTTTGACCACAGGTTTATTAGGGCTTTTAAAGTCTTTTAAACTAACATAGATTTGACAATTTGCAGATGGTGTTGTAAAACACCTTGTATAATAGAATTAACATCAGTACTTCCACGTTGTATTTATTTAAAAGTTTCAAGAGTAATATCCATAATCTGCAGAAGTGGCCAAATTATTTTGGTCTCATTTGTACATTCGTCTATGCACCAACAGCGCTGAATATGGAGACAATGCGAAGAGCGAATAAGAACGGGGAATATAGAGATAGAGTCGCCTAGATGCAATTCGCGGATGTAAATGAACTGCGAACTCGTGTGTAAATTATGGAAACTTCTGAATTTTTCACTAGTCCTACTGTTGTTGTTACTTCTACTGTCTAGCCGAGATAGATGGAGGACCGGCTAGCGGCGTCGCGTCGCTGCGGAGCAACGGTCTCCGTTCAGTTTTTTTTTTTGTTTCGTTTGTTTTTTGTAGCGAAGGACGACTGCCAAATTAAAGAGAGGTTAACAGACTATAATTTTTATTGTCTGAATGGTAGCGTGGCTGCACAGTATCATTACGAGTCGGAGCGTTCAACTGAAATACCGATTCGAATCTTTTATAATGGAAATTATTTTTAGTGTTGATGAATTGGAAGGATTTAAATCCTTTATGCTGAGGCTAGACAGAACGCTGTGCTGGTGGTATGCTACGTATTTAAGTTGAGTTTTGATACCTTTTTCGAATTGAAAGTTTGATCGCAATTCTTGGACACGTTGTATAATGTTTCTGAACATTTTATTCGGAGTCTAATAATTTCTGTGTACTGTCAAAAGTTCTACAAGCTTTCGCTTTTCTAAGTTAAACACTTTCACAGTTATAAAAGTTCACAGGCACTCGTCCATCTGGGAAAAATTTTTAAAAGAGCCAAATATGGTTAGAAATAGCGACCTAGTTGTTTTATCAAGTAACCTTAACATTGAATTAGGAATTAAAAAATATAATAATATTCTATTTAAAATAACAAAGTATTTCCGGTGTAACCGGAGTGTCAGATTATTAAAAATATTTAAGTTCAATAGCATATGTCGGCTTTAATGTATTGAATTTCCGAATTTTACAAGGCGTAGTCTTTCATATATCGATCGATGCCGGGCACTATTATGAGGGTCCCCATCGATCCCACGTTGTCGTTATAGGGTTAAAATTGTTAAATCAGCTATTCACTAGACAGCCTAGATTCCGTTTAAAAGATAACAAAAAAGAAAATTAATTGTTTGGCACAATCTAATTGAGATTGCGAATGGTTTGCAATTCAAGTATGTCAAAAGAAAAGTACGTTTATGTATTCTTAAATATCATCTTCTTAATTCGTAGTTTTTCTACCTTTCGGTGCAAAGTTATGTTAGAACTGGCTTTCTCCACATTCTCCCATCTTTTTCTGTCTCCTGTAAGCTTCTTTACTTCCTTCCATTTCACGCATCTTTTTTCGGCAACTGTATAAGCTTTATCCTTTCACAGTTTTCTAGATCGTCTTCCTTTTCCTCCTATTTCTTCAGATTCGAACATTTGCTTTACCACTCTTTCCTTCCTCACCCTCATTACACGTTCTAACCGTCTGAATTATGTTTGTTCTGTTGATACGTCTATAGTGGCAATGTTTCACATTCCAACTCTTTTTGTCTTCCTCTTATTTTTCATAGTAATCTCACTTCGATTACTATTTCAATAGGTTAATGACTTCTTTCCACAATTTCTGTTTTTTCGTGGTGGGGTTCCTTTTCACTCAGTAAACGACGCTATTGAATATTCTGCCCGTTTTCACTAGTCTTTCGTTAATTTCCTCTAATTTCCTTTGCTGTTGATTATTAGACCCCGGTGTTTGCGTTGTTCTCTAAATATATTTACATTGTTTTGTACTTGTTTTTCTATCCCTTATATAATTATTAACTCGTCTAGATAGCATAATTTTGTTATTGTTATTATCTTCATTTTCCATCTCTACATCAAAGTACGATGAGTAATTCTTAAATGAGTCTATCGCTAATTTAGAACAACCATAAACTTTCTACACAGTTCCAAAAGCATCCAACACACAGGATTTCATTAACTTATCTACAAATTTAACTCGAAACACTCTTTAAAGACTTCATTATCTTCGCAAAGGAAACGGATACCAAACGCAACTGTCTCTCTTAACAGCCCATCAAAAGCATTTTACGTACCACAAAACGCGCGCTTAAGGAGGGAATTAACCCGACATACTCGAGCACAATACGTACATATATGGGAATGGAGAAGTGCAAGAAGTGAGACTCGTAGAGTTCCGACGAATGAATGAAAATGAATTACGAACTCATAATACGACAAGCATATTGGCCTTAATTAGTTCTATGCGGCGGGAAAATTAATGAGGTAAGCCGCGAGGAAGTCTTTCGGAAGAAAAAAGAAAGGGAAAGAGGGAGAAAAACGAGCAAGAAGAATAAGAAAGGGGTAATATATATTTCATAATCGTCCTGGAGGTCTTAATGGCCTAAAAAGCGAGGTAGAGTTAATTATCAACGTGATTTAAGATTTTTTCCGCTTTAAATCCCTACAGAAACTTTTATTCGATAAGGATTAGCCTACGAGGGATTATGTAAAGTGCAAGTGGGCTATTATTCTTAAGTTTGATTGCATCACTTGAAAAATTCAATGAGGAAAAAGAGGAAAAAAATGCTTTTCTATAAGGAACATTGCCTTTATTTTTTTTTTTTTTTCACCTAAGCATAGATAATATAATCAATCTGGTGGCACTTTACCAAATGATGAACAATCTATTGAGAAAGTTCCAATGGAATAAATTACTTGTATGAACACGATACAACTGGTACAAGGGATTAACTTTTTATAGTAACATGCAGTACTAATCTGAATTTTTAATAACTCATTTCTTCACAAATACCAAGCTTTTACTCATCAAAACCTACTCCTCTTACTGTTCCTTTGAATTTTTCGATGACTCACTCAAATTCGCTAACAATGCCCAATTGGTCCCATGTTGAATGCCAACAATTTTTACGATGGGTAGATTTGGAAATGTAACCTTAGACAGTTTTTCGGCAGTTAAAAGTTAAAAAAGATTGTGAATTGAAAATGTTTTACAAAAATTCATTGAAAGAACAAAAACTAATCACAAGATTTGACATTAACCGCAGGCTCTCTTATACACTTAACCACGTTAATTCTTGTAACAGCTTACACAAATTTGGCATATTCTAGAAAAAGCATTAAGATTGGCAGACAACATTGCTTCTCATGCACATTATTATATCTTAATGATTTAACTACTTCTGAGGTTTATAGCTCGTCCATTTTAAACCTCAGAAAATATTGTTTTTATTTCGATTTTATCTTAAATATCTTTAAAATAACTTTTTAAATGCTATGAAACTCACATAAAGATTGTAAATATAAATTTTTGGAATGTTTTACATTAAAGCTTGGAGCTAAAGGGTTAAATCAAAATCAAAGGAATATCCGAACTTAATTAACACAGACGGGACACGACAAGTTTATGCATGATATAGTTTCCATCCTGTAAATGAATATTCCATGGTTAGAATTCATTATATTCTTTAACAGTTACATGAACATAACTCTAGTAGAGGACAAACTTGGAACATGACTCATGATTCAATTTTTGTTTTTGGAATGGAAAATAGTGAAAGCAATCACTGAAAGAATTTTGTTCACATTGAGTGACTCGTGTCCTTCCATCCGCTGGAAAGGCGATGGCGTCAGTTTTTTGAAAGGACATTGACCGGATTGAGGTTTGAAATTTTTCCACACCGCTCCCAAAACTCAATAATTTCCTGGATGAACAAAAATTTGACTAAAATGATGAGGTTATACAAAGCGTGGAGCTAGAGAACTCTTTCAAATTGGCATTTTGTTATTGGCTTTAATTTGAATTTGTCTACTTGTTTCATTTATGCATTACTTCATAATTCAGCATTGTAGGACATTTCAAAAAATCATTTCCACCTTAATTGAAAAGAGTACAATTTATATACTGGCAACGTATTCTGGAGAGTAGTTATTAATCTTCTGGTTACAATTTTTGAAAAGCAATAACACTGGATTGGTTTAGACGTAATCGTATATATGTTGATGCCACGTTCGTATGCACATGAAATTTTATTGAATTTACTCTACGCTCTCTATATTTCCCCCAATACAAGACATTATGCTTTTAAATAGCGTGATTAAAGCTATAGACAGTAGTTTATGTCTAATGTCAACGGTTTACTTTTGGGCTTTAATAAAAAGCAATCCCGGGATGGGATGTTAGGTAATCTTCCCTTTATTAAAACGTACGAGAAGAAACGTTACTCGTTTTATTGTTTTTCTTCCTTCTACTCTCTTCCTTCTTTATAGTGCGTAACATATATATAGAGTAGTCGGAACTGGTAATAGAAAAACACTTCAGATATTGCGGATAATGCACCATGACGGCGACAGCTGTTTCAAAAATCAACAGCTGCTGCTCTTGCGGCAGAAATATACTATTGCCGTCGTCGCTTGATATTACAGTAGGCACGTCCTCATCCACGCCCGCATGTTCGTTCCGTTTGTTTTTTCTGGAGACTGCTTGCCTACTTAATGAGATGTCGAAATTTGTGACGATCCCCAGCGGCGGTGGTAGATAATTCTTCTTCGGGGTTCCCCCTTTTTCGTTCTGTTTTACTTTGTGTGTAGTTTTACCGACGATGGAAAGATGCATTTGGTCTGTGGATATGTTAGGAACTTATAGAGCGTTATAGCATGTTTATTTTCTTCTTATTAACTATATTACGAAACAAGTTACTTATTTTAGAAGTGTGCACTGTTTCAATATTTCTGGAAACTTTCAATGTCGCGCCGAAGGAAAATTATGTTATTAATGTAAAGAAATGTATAAAAGACGAAATTTAATAATAGTGTCTTGCTCTATATTGGTCGTCGGATCGGTGTAATGAGAGTTAATAATAAATACTACATAAATAACGAAAATAACTAGTAACTAGCATACGTCCGTATAATCGTATTGGTTGCCGCTCCCTTTCTCCATTTTTTCAATAATTTTCTTGATCACTACTCCCTATTTTACCAAATATTTTTTTACTGTTTATTTTTAAATGATAATGGACAGCGACTTCAATGACTATTAGCCTGAGAATGACTTTTTAGTCGAAAATTTACTATTACAAACTATGAATACCAATTTAAGTAATTTCATCAATTTCATTAAATCACCGTTAATGCAGACAGACTATCTTGTCGTTTAAAAAATTATCACGATAATTTCTTAGATTAATACATTAATAAATTTTTGTTGCTTACGAGGCAATGAAGAACCACCTTCTCCTTCTGCAGGATTTTCAGAAGCAACGAATGCGATTGCCATTATAGAAACTTTCACCCCTATTCATGTCAGTCTAGTTTGGGTGCAATCTTAAGACCGTTGGTTTGGCATTATATCTTTTTTTTAAAGATCCTTTTAATAGCAGAGGTCATTATTATTGGAATATGTGCTCGTCGTCCAAACACAAAAATCTTTTGCAATGTAGTCCCGAGAGAAAGTATCTCACCGGGAACTGCATCGATCGATATATGAAAGAGCAACATTGTATGATTCTGAAATCTTGGTGATGCATGTACCGTTGAACTAAAATATTTTTAATGTGACACTTTCGATTGTACCTTTGCCCTATTTATTATTACATTTTTGAATTCATAAATCAATTTTATGGTTTGTTTGATAAAAAACTATGTAACCATATATAAAATACTTGCATTTTTTGAAAAATTTTGGCAGATGAACGAGTACAGATGGATTTTTATAACTGTGAAAGTGTTTATCTTGGATTTAAATAAATTTTTAAACAGCGTGTCCGATAATCACCAAATGGGAAAACTCTTAAGATAACGAATTATTCTTGGACAACATTAGCCAAAGCCAAATTTACACGAAATGGTCTGTTTAAAGAACTCAATTCTCATTCCTGGAGTATAAATAAGTGATTTGTTAATCAAAAAATATGCACGTTGTTTCTTCGTAGCTAATGGTTACTTGTATATTTTACAAAATCTTAAAAATACTCGCCGCTGCTTAGACAAATATTTTGTCCACGTGACGGTTCGTATCTTCACAACGGTTACTTAGGTAACATTTTTTTGCAAGAAGTAATAATATAATAATAAACAATTCATCAACACGATTACATAAACGTAATAAAATTATCTCAAATTTACTTTCTATTTGAACCACGTATACCAGTCAGCAGAATGTATATTTACATTTCTCCGGTGGGTTCAGTCTTCGACGTGTCTGCAAAGTGGTTATTTTCTGCGTCAATGAACGGAGGCCACGCGTCTCGGAATACAAATGAACTTCTGTGATAGTCAGATAAGTAGAGACGATATATTAACGCCAAAATATTACCATTCTCGTATAAATATTCCTTAGATCCTTCTAATACGGTATCGCATATTCTTTAAGAATAAACAATTTTTATTTAAATAAATAATTGGTCACTGATGTTGAAACAATCCAAACATTTTTAAGGTGACAACTAACTCCTCCACGAAATTTCATGTCGTGAATGAACAAGAGGTCGAGATAAGAGTAGAATAAAACATGAATAATGCCTGGGTTAAGATTTCTGAGAAATATACCCGGTATAACAGCATGTAAAGGCATACTATTGACTTCTTTTGGTGAATAAGTAATTATTGGTGTAAAATTCGAAAAATATGATGTAATATTTATCGATAAGTTGGAAAATATAAATAAGGGAGAGTCCCAAACGAACTAGAAAACGGAACATATAAATAACAATAACCAACGTTTCCGCTGAAAAAGTACCGTGAAATTTATTCAATAACTATAATAAATAAAACTATAGCAGTTACCTGTTATATCTTACAAAAGGTAAGGTATACTGTATTACTTATCACCCCCATAATTTTACCTTTCCCGATAGAATTCACGTGACGTGTCTTAGAACCCATTGTTTTATAAAAACAAAGGGCCCTACACACACTTTCCAATATAAAACCTAAACAAAGGGTTGTTGAAGTCACGATACGTTTGTCATCAAAATAGCAAGGAACTACATTCCTTAATAGAGTTCACTATACAATGCAATTGAACAAATAATAACATACGCTGTTAAAAATGTCAGTAAGTTTGCTTATAAATCTCAAGACATTCTTGATAAAGCGTAGGCCTGGAAACTGATGGTTTTAGGTATTTTTAATAGAAAATAATGTAACAATCAATAAAATGTCACAAATGATAAAAAAACGGAAAATCTAAAGGGTCTTACTGCAACACACTATAGGAATACTTAAAGCAAATGTTACTGACACATTCTTCTTTAATTTTCAAAAGAATTGCTTTATATTTCCGTAAAAACAAAGTTCCTAGACAAGCGTGTCATAGCACTTTTAACCGCGTTTTAAGTTTCTTTACTTTTCCTTTATTTTCATGAAAACTGCATATTATGGATAAATATATATTTATCATTTATTCATAACTATTGTATCAAAATCAAAGTAAAATAATCATTTTATTTGCCCTAAAAATAATTAATAATTACTTTTGCTCGAATTTCTTCATTTATTATCCTTACTTTCACACTAATAATTATGTGTTTGTTACTTGAGCAATTAACAAAAGGCACCCGGCACGCGAAACCACATACCCGGTTTCGGGTACCCGGGTACTGAAAGTTTTTCGCATCGGTTCTACCTGATTTTGGGTATCTGGTTTCAGATACTCGAAAATGGTTCTAGAACCAAGTATCCGGATAACCCCAAACCGCCTGTATATAATTACATTTTTCAATTCTTAATTCAATTTTAAGGTTTGTTTGACAAAACAACGTTTCTATTTCTAAAAGCGGTTAACTTGGGAAAAATGCAATTTTTCAGAACTGTTGATCCTGTAGGGTAGAATTAGAATCTGCATAAAGCTTTTTAAAAAATTTAATACAGCGTATCCGACAATTGCGCTTAAACTTTCAATGGAAAAAGTATCAAAACTTAATTTCTTCAAATACAACCTATTTTTCTTATTAAATTGCTCTTATAAAAAAACAAAAAAAAACGCCATATTCAATTCATAGTAATGATGAAACGTTGGATTTTTCCGTTCTAAATACGTTGAGTTTTGAATTGCTCCGGTAATGAGAAGTGCGCTTGTGCAGGTAATGTTGTCCAAAATTAATTCGTGGTCTTGAAGTGTTTTTTTGAATTTTTGCCCTAATCGATCCAAAGTTTTTCAAATTCTGTATTATTCCTTTAACTGTGTTTGGTGACAATTTCTGTTTATGAATACCAAGTAGCAAAGGTATCGCATGTTCCTCATATCACTCTATTGCATTCTCCATAAATAATAAACAAATTTAAATAATCTTCGTTCGTATAATTTAAACGTGCCGGTGTTTTCTATTAGTTATGACTAATTTAGATGGATGATATCTTAAAAAACTATATAAGCTACATTCTTACTCCGTATATATATATTGGCGGATACTATTATATGGAAATTGTACTACAATACACATTTCCTGAAATATCTCGAGAAGTATCGATTTTAGATGAGTAATGAATATGATATATGAGACAAATAAGTAGTTGTATTAAAAAATTAAATTTGGACACTTCTTCTATTTGAAAGTTTGATCGCAATTGTTGGACACACTGTATAATACGGTTAACAGTTCTGCAAAATTTCAATATTCCAAGATAAACACTTTCACAGTTATAAAAGTTTACATGCACTCGTACATCTGTCAAAAATTTTCAAAAAAAAACCTTAAAATTAAGAATTCAAAAATGTAGTAATATAAAAAGGGCTCGATTTAAATTAACAAATGTAACAGCTGTTTGCGGTATAACCGGAAGTGTCATATTATTAAACATTTTTTAGCTTAATAACATCGCGGTGTACATGCAATTAAATTTCTGGTATAATTATTCTCATTAATAAATCGAACCATTTATTAACTACCCCAGTTACTATGGGTTTGAAAATTTTATGAAACTTCTTTCAACTTATTTTATTTCAATTCGAATGCTTTTTTAAATAAATAGAAGATACAGGAAAAAAGTTGCTAGAAGAGAATGAAATATGCAGGAACCATTCATAATAATATTCATTAAAGTCATTGTATTTTTTCCGCCCATTTTGTGTATCAGGAAACAGATTTTATACAGGTAGACATGTATTACAGCACAAGGTGTCATGATGTAGGTATTAATCATTCCAGGAACAATTTCAAGCTAAAGCTAATCAATTTCTGCTTAAATTACGGGTTGTAATCGATCAAACAACGACATACGTGCTTACAGCAAACCGAATGGTTACCTTATTCTCGGAAAAAGGTGTCAACGAGACCGCGCAAAACGAAAGAACAAAAGCGAAAATAGCTTCTACTGAACGTATCTATATCTATATGACTAATTCAGCGATATACCACTGCGATAAGTATTCTGTTTATTTCGTTTAATGATTTAATACATACCGTTATATAAAATTCGAAGTTATTTGAATAAGACGAGCTTTCGTGTGTTTCAGGAATTGTGTATGACAGAATTTCCGTATCATTTGTGGAATGGGGAAAACGTGATTGTTTCATTGGAAATATATGTGACGTGTAATATAAACATACATTTGTTCTATCCTCAACATTCGTATCTTCACATGCATATGTTTTAGAATTTATTTATTTAATTTGTGATATTTACTACTGATTACGATGTGTACTCTTCCTTGTAAATTATCAAGTGTTACTTATGTGCCGCCTCGAGCAGTTCCATTCATCAATTACGAAACCTCAAAAACTTGATTAATATTATTAATGAAAGCGCTGTGAACCCACAATTGTTTGAAATTTCATCAGTTTTCAGCTTCATTTATATTAACCGAAAACAAAAGTCTTGTAACTGTCTTCAAATTGAAGTTTCTTACAGATAACTTGTAAAACACCTCCACATTCACGTGTATGACCCAAATTTCTTGTATACAGAAGAAAACGAGTAAAAGGAATACGGAGAGAACACCTGTTCCTCTACTAATTCTTACACTACATTCCGGGTTTTACCTTTTTTCATATTGCCAACAATAAGGTTTATACAACCTTTTCGATTTTTGAAAAAAAAAAATAGGTGTGAATTGCCTTACATTAAATTTCTATTTATTCCTGAAGTTCATAAAATAATATCGTGCTTACTTAAGGAGTTCAACGTCTCTTCAAGAACATAAAAATGACGTATAATGACGACTACCGATAACAAAAAGACAGCTCTCATTGATCATTGTACAAAGTGCGGTCATTCTTTCAGTTTTGTGCTCAGAACAAAATTATAGGAAGAGGCTCTTTTTAGAAATGTTTTATATTATCAAGTCACCTGAATTTTAATTTTCATAGCGACGTTGATAACTTACGAGTAAGTAGCATTTACTAATTTTTCATCAATTTCAATAATAATGCTAATACTACGAAAAACAGAAAACCTTTCTTATTTGCCATTTGCTTCTCGTCACCTTATTTTTGCTCCCTGATTACCCATTGTTGGCAACATTTGTTGTTTGATAGACTAACCTCAGTTGTTTAAATAATGTTCTTAAAATACAATTTTTAAAATGTACGTTTGTTTAATAAAAAACAATTATTTACATTTCTAATAGAGTTCGAAATATATATATATATCAATATATACCAATGACTTTAATTCTGATATTTGTCATGGATATTAATAACAAAAATAACAATTGCGTTGTTTAAAAATGTAATTACCATGAAAAACAAGCGCACACCTATGTTGCCAGTTATCTCTGCCTTAAATAAAGAAGCACAAGGGTAAAAACTTACAATGCATCAAGAAGTAAGATGAAATACGATGAACGGTACAATTAGAAGCTACTTAGGTTATAAATATAATATTAATTATTATTAATTAAAAAAGATATAAGAATTGTAAATGATGCTCATGTTCACTTCGCAGCAAATATTCTATATCACAAGTTCCTTGGACAAAGATTAACCATGTTCGGAAACAGGAAGCTTACAAATTTTTCAACGAAGTGGGTCCAGATTTTTTACCATTTGTTATGGCAATGACATCTCAATTGGCCCCATTTCTTAAATACATGTTTGGACCACATTTTCGTAATATATTGGCATTTATATGGTGAAAATCATTAACTACCGAAAATGGATGGCCATCTGAGAAGCAAACGCTTTTGGAAATATGTGAAGAACTAGCAACTACCAATGCAGCAACAACATGTCTAGAAAGACAGTTTTAATTATTTAGTTTGCTGCATTCAAAACTAAGAAATAGGTTGGGTTGTGCGAAAGTAGCCAAATTTGTTTTCTTGTTTTAAAACTAGGACCAATGAATAAATTGGAGTGGGTTTGGGAGATGACGATTGTAACCGAAAGTAGTGATGTATATTCGTCCGATAATGAATCAGTAAGCAATTTTATACAATAAATTTAAGTTAGGTACTATTTTCAACTTATAGTCATTTGTTTAAACAGTATTATTACCGCTCTCAGTTATGTTTATTGTTTTCTGATGGCTTTTATTAGAATATTTTTAAATGCCAACGTTAACTCTTTACATGACTAAAGTGTATGTTTTTGTTCAAATTGTATCGCATAAATTGTAAACGTTTTTAGTGTTGCCCTGATGAAGAGGAAATAAAAATCTGCGAAATATTGATCAAGCAGTGATTTGAGTACAGAATATCCATTTTATATTTTTAATGTTAAAATACCGTTTCTTGAAAAGTATAAGCAGGAAACGATTAAACGAGTTGTTTAACCTACGTTAATATTACAATTGTTGCGATGAGAGGCGGATTAAATCGTCGAATTGCATTATCCTCCTTGATTTTCAAATTTTATACGATGCGTCTATTTGTGCATTGTGCAGTTAAGAAGGAAATCATTTCTTTGATCTAACCAACCTTTCTAAATACAGTAAACTAAGGAATTTCTATAAAAGAAGTTTTATTACCTAGTTTCGGCATCACGATTACTACCTACCTCTAAATTTGAAACATAACTATCTATGATCGTATTTGACGCTGACAAGTTATAAATTTATTTATAAAGTAACATGTAGTTTCATGGTAGGTTTCATAAATTGCTTACATAAATATTTTGTAATTGTAGCATAAAATCTTTGCTAAACAACTGATATTAGCTTAAGCAAAACGTATATAAATAACTGTCTTAGTACAAACAGTATTCTACCGGTATCTTGGGCTTTTATATAGTACTTTAGTTCCTCTGTATTTTAAAATGTTGGATATATTACGACAGCTTTTAATAGATAATATAAGTGATAAGGAGGTATATTTCATAAACGGACTTTGCATTAAAATACAGTTTTTAGTAAAACTCGTTTGTGCATAATTTTATTACATATTTACTTATTTTAATTATTACAAAAATTGATGTGAGGCTTTCGAAAAATAAATTTGCTCCTTTCTTGGAAACGTAGATATTAACATATTCGCAGTTTCGGGTTTTTCTTCTTCATGTTGATATCTACCTTCGTGGTATTTTATTCATAAAAACCACAAAGATAACGTCAACTTCACCGCACGATTATTTTATCCAAAAACCATATTTTCCTCTCTATATTTCTTTTTTATTCTCGCTGTACTTTCTTTGTTCTTTAACATTATTCGTCAGCAAAATGTTTAAATCTGTGATTTAGTATATAAGAACATAAGAGCAATTTCTAGTAGTACTTAACACTAGAAATTGCACTTGCAGGGTGGAAATAGAAACGGTTTTTCTCCTAAGTTGTTATAGATGCTCAGATGAAGTGTTTAGTACTTCTCATAAGCTATCTAAAATCTTTACAAAGCTGACAAAAAAGAATCAAATTTCTGGATATTACTACCATCACACTTTTTAAATGGTACATCCTGTACACATTTATACCAGTTAATAGAAAATAACTTTTGCTTTGAAAACAATTGAATACATTGAAAACAATGTAAAAAATAAAAACGAATTATTTTATTATCATAGTAACCATAGTATCACATAAATACAACATAACTACTATAAAATTTGTTCAGAATTGTCACCGTTCTCTAGATACATAGATAAAGCCTTTTTAACAAATTCTGATTTACATGATTTAACTCGACAACAGCTTGCCTTATTCTTTTTTTTTTTCTTCACCAGTTGTATCTATCGAATTGTATGAAGTCGCACCATCGTGAAATATCATTCTGCGTCTACCTGCAAATGGCATAACATCCGAATAATCTTGAAATCCATCATGCAAGAATATCTTTGATGTGTTAAGATGCCCTCGTAAAAATATAGACCCAAAATAGTACTATTTATAATTCCACGTCATACATTGTTATCTTTTGCTAATAATGTGCATCATGTACCATTATTACAAAAATTGGATTCATCTAATCATAACACTTTATTTTAAAAAATTGGAATTGCGATAATTTGCAGTATTAAATAATCGCAAAATTGTAGTCTTCTCATAGTACCACCAGAATGAAGATGGTATTTTGAAGGTTTTTTAATTATGTTTTTTCAATATGATATGCACTTTCATATGTGTTCCATTTAATTAATTAATTCTAATTAATCTTGTATCCTCGACAGTGATGAGTTCTACGTAATTTATTTTCTAATTTTAAGAAATACCAAAGCGATCCCGATATTGTTGTCGGTATAAATGCAGGGTTTGCCTTGAATTATTATCTGATAAATAATACAATTTTATCATATCTATCGTACCATTAATTGAATAACCGACCATTACTAATACAAGTTAATATATCGCCAAGAAACAGTACAAAAACTCATTTTTAAAGCGAAAATTATTTTCTATTAACTGGTGTAAAAATATGCAGGGAGTACTTTTTTGTGAGATTTATTTCTACATATTTAGATAGCTTATTAGAAGTACTAGGAAACGTTATCTGAACAAACTGAGAAAAACCGTTGTTGATTATTTCTAGTCGGTCGGTATATATGGTCAATCGCGATAAAGTGGTTTACTATTACTTTCATAACAAATACTTTCGTTATCATTAGATCTATATTAAATCTAAGGTAATTATAATAAACTTTATTAACAAGATTTGTTATAAAATATAAAAACACATTGAGGTGATTTATTTGTTTTTACATTTTTTTATTGTTATATAGTTACGTAAAACTGCACATGCTATTACATGATTGAAGTGCGAACACACAGATAAAGAATGTCTAGACAAGGAAATAGAATTTCTTGAGTTTAGAAGAGAGTATTTTCTTGAATTTAGAATGTTGGCTTTATCCAAGAGAATTAATTTATTTCACACAAGACATTTCTTCTCGATGACTCCAATACAGCAAAGCAAATTAGTGGCAAACAAGAAAAGGAATAATACCAAGAGTGTATTGAAGACTCAATACACTCGTGATCCAAGAAAAAGAAGCTCTTCACTTATTTCGCTTTCTTCAATTTAGTAATTTTTTCAATATTATTACTTGCTTCCAGTAATCCTTTTCCTATATATACATGTGTTTATAGAAACTCTTGAAAACCAAACTATGGTGGTAATGAACATGTGTTTGCGCTATCTATAAGATTAACAAACAATTCAACGCAGTGATTGCTGGTTTTTACATACTGACTAGTTAAAAATGATCTGAACACTGTAGTTGAATGCTGTACTGTGAGACTACGTAACGCCCAGCATGTTTATTTCAATCAGACGTCAAGATAGGATTATTCTAACTAGTGATTGGACTTTTTACTAACTTTTAAACAGTTTTATTAATCGTTGTATCTGTAATGTAATTTACAGTCAACTGCATATACCCTTATAACACGGTTTTTGGACAACGTCCCGACAACTCACTTGCAAGGAGTATCTATGTATTAATTATTCGCGGTTAAAGTTAATGGGGAAATGTATATCATTTCTATTAATTTCATTAGAAAAAAAAGTCCCCAATATTTGGCAATGCAGATGAATGTTAAAAGCGTCTAATATGAACTTAAATTAATTTTTTAATTTAAAAACAGTTTTATAGTTTGTAATTCCTTGAGACTCTTAATAATAACCTAAAATATATAAGTATATATTTATAAAATTTTATGCAATAACGGTACCCATCTTGACATGGTGCTTTGAGAATGTAATTTTTATTTAGATTTACTCGGACGCAAGTTATTATATTATTATATATATTATCAATATATTAATGTTGAATTACAAATGGATACTATTAATTTTGATACAGCATGATCCAGGTAACCAACTGTAATTGAAATTCTATGCTTTTCGATGAATTTCAACTACAGTTGCGTCCCTGCATCATGCCGACATCGATATTAATAGTATCTAACATTACAGCGTTTAACTTTACTGCGACTTTCGACGAAAACGGAACGAAAACTATTAATTGATGAAATTTCACTTTGACATGCCTAAACGTACACTGAATGTCTGTTTTTCCCACTACCATCGTTGGCTGGACTTATAATATCCTTTTACCACCCATGCTCCAAAGAAAATATCCCAGAAAAAGGAATTGTGCTCTAGAAATGCGACTCCCAACCACTACAGGGACCTTTACCTCAGATAAATAGATAAACTGAAGTCACTATGAGATGCTCATAAAAGATAACCTCTAAGATAATAGTTGTAACATTACAGTAACAATGATAAGAATATTGTAAAGAATACTATGTGATGTATACGAGATATACTCTTCTCTTCTTTGGATACGTCTGTAGCTAAATCGGATTTAGTTGTCATCTGCTATATTTCGTGATACATTCGTTTTATAATAATTTACTAAAATACAAACCAGATTTGCTACAATAATTTTGTCCTACTAAATTCGTATTTTTAACAACACCTTCCTTGTCCGTGTTTTCGACAGATACTAAAAGAAAAAACCGAAAGATCCTTGTGTTAATCTTTCTTGCGTAGAACTTGCAAGCTGTGACTTAACAACGTGCGAACTGCAATCGAGACAAAGGGAAGCCAGCCTGGGCGAGTGTAATTGTTAGAAATTGCGTTAATTGCGCTAGGATGTTCGAATTAGTGCGCCAGCAACCGGGCAAATAGTGCAGTAGTATCGTTTACGAGAGTCGCGAGCGTATATAATGTGTAGAAAATAAAACTTGCAAACAGTGGTGCTGTTCTGCATGCAAGTCGCTGGCAGAGCGAGCAAAGCACAGTTGCCATTGTATGCAGGTGACGCATAGCGTCGTTGGCGTCTGGTATTTCACGCATTTAATGTTCTTCTTCGGCGTTCATTCGCTTCGTTTTGTAACACTTAACGACGTTAGCAGTTGGCCTCCTCTCTGCATTTCGGTGCAGACTTCCTAGTAGATACACATTTACGGCTGCACTTAAATCTTCCTGGATGTATGCGTGTTTCTAACTCGAGCGTTCCAAATTTTACGTAATCTATTTTCGTGACGGTCGTATACATGTCTGTGAATTTTAACTATTTATAAATTAACAGAGCACCAACACAAAAGAAACAACAATCGAATTTAACGAAACATAAATTTACCGGTTACGTATGATACTGCGATATTAAGTAGAAACTTACTAACTATTAGGTATGTATTTTGCAACCAAAAAAAAACTACACTTTTCACCAACAATAATTCCATAAGTCTAAATAGATAACAGCACACATGATCATAGATATTGATTCAAACTTAAAACAATCGTTTTGAAAATAAAATAAAAGACAAAATAAATTCCGATAGATTGATTGCCATTTGCCATTTCTTTATTTTGTAATGATTAGCAAGATAAAAACCATTTAAAAGTAAAAGAATATTTTTGATTATCCGTAATACAGAATGACGTTTTATAGTCAAAACAAAGTTAAAATCCTATCAAACTGAAATCTAAAGTATGGGATCTCCACCGCAACGATGAGAGTAAAAAATTTCGATTGCCTCATTCCGGCCCTGGTAATGACTTGTATTCAAGTAACACATGCGAAAACTAGACTTGTAACGTTTTAGTTAAGTAGTCATTGCAAAGAATGTATCCAGACTCAATAGTATCTTAAAATTTGAAACAACAATTGTTACAATACAAAAAGTAGCATCTTTTTGGAAATGCTAACCAGAAGTAGCAGTAGCAGGTTGTAGCTGCTAACTCAAACGAGCGGTTTTACACATCACATATCGCTAGATTGAATAAACATAGCACTTCCATATGTTTGCATAATCTCCAGATGTAAATAGAATATTAAAAAAATATATTACTGCAGCAATAATTATTTATTCTCTTGGTTGTTCCGGCCTCGCTAACACTCGGAATTTCAATACCGCAAAATGTTAAAAATAACTATTCTACAGACGTAAAACCTTTTACAGCGTAAAATTTTTCTATACAAATATTAACTTCAGAATATAACAGTACTTAAAAAAATTCGTTATTATACAATTTTGAAGAGAAGAAAGAGATAAGATAAGCTGTTACAGGGGGTACTAAGTTAGTAGTATTGTTGATACTATTGAATGCACAAGTAATAAGATACATATAACGCTGTTTGAAATACATTTGACTCGTTTCAACGATAAATGAAAGGTATTGCAACCAATCCATATAAGAAAATGTAAAGAAATTAATATAACAAGGGCCTTCAAAAGTCGTAAGACAATATGACCCGGCGCAAAAAAAATTGCACCCACACTTATATTTAAGGCTTAACACCGAACTAGATCAAAGCTGAGTTGGATGAAGTTCATGCACATCTGCTCCTATGTTAGCAACTACTTACAATTGGGTAGATGAGTTTAGACGTGGCCGAAGATCCACAAAAGGTGAACATCGTTCTGGACGTCCAGTGGAAGTAACGATGATTAACAAAATCCACGATATGGTTTTGAATGGTCGACGAATTAAAGTGCGCGAAATAGTTGAGGCCATAGGCCATAGGAAATCGAAGAAAAAGATCCTGTTCCATCGAAGCAATACACGAGTGCACACCTGCATAATTTGGATGGCCAAAATTATGGAATGAATGTTCGAATTAGTACAACATCCGCCTTATTAACCGGATGTGTGGCCCTCAGTGACTTCTTTTTATTTCCAAATTTCAAAAACTGCCTCGGCGGACAACGGTTAACGTCGAAAGAGGAAGGCATCACCCGGACAGACGCCTATTTTGAGGACCTTTCAAAATCCTACTTTTTGGAGGGCTTAAAAAAACCGGAGAAACGCTTGAGAAAGTGTTTGGAGTTAAATGGAGATTATGTTCAAAAATAAATAAAAGCCTACTACTTTTCTATCATTTTCTAAGGACTTATTTAACAACCCTCGTAGTTATAAATAAATAGGTAAGATAATTTCCAGAGGAGTATGAGAGACCAATGTTTACAAAATTAAAAATTATTAAAAAAAAAACGAAGGAGGACCGATAATGTGACGAATTCTTAGAAATGGATTCGATCAAGAAACCAATACTTTCTTTCTCCAACTGCAAATCGAGACTATTAATAACAAATAACGCCATCCGATCAACAAAACTTCACCGACAGCTTTCGCGATACATAATTTAAGTATTCATAATTGAAATTCCTCCGAAACGAGGTAATATTCGTAATCACGTTTGGTAAATTATATACCGGTGGATGTTAATATTACACGATTTCGAGTTATAAGCCACTTTTCGAAGAAATCTTATGCTCCTTTTGCGCTAATGTAAAGGGAAATTTTAGTTGTTATCCTGTAGAGGGGCATCATAAATATCGATGAAGTCAGGAGCTATGCTGAAGGCAGATGAATTGAATATCAAATTTCGAACGCTTTAAAATCTGCATATCAGAAAAAAAAAAACTGTGAATAAAGGAAATAGCTGGAAATTTATTTATTTGTCTGGCTATACAACTACACTTGGCTAACTTATCTAATGCTAACGTTAATTAGAATACCAAATGAAATTATTTTAAAGCTTATAAAATGAACGTTGTTAATAAAGGCCACTATTAATTTGATGATGATTCATATACATTACAGGGAAAAAACAAATCCACTAGGAAAAATGTTTATTTCATTAAAATAATTCTTTCTGTAATAACACTGAACGATAACAAATTCTTATTGCATTATAACAAAAAGTAACAAATCAATGCAAACTAGCAGTGAAGTACCTATTCTTAGAATGAAAAAAAAAGCAAGAGTGCCAAAATTTTCGTCAGTTTTAAAGCTAAAAAAGAATTCAAACATCTTTGAATAACAAACATAAACTTTAATGCATTTTTAATATTATAATGAATAATTAGAAATAGAATTGAAATCCATAAATCATGAGTCAAATCATATGATTTTGTTTACTCGAAACAACGTAGGTTTACATGCAAGTAATGCATTATATAAAATGAAAAACATAGAATAGGAAAAGATTTATCAAAAATATCTCTAAAATATTAACTTATTCAGAGCTGCAAATAGAAGTTAATTGCTAGATATTAATAATCTCTTCAAGTTTCCACTTCCGGTACACTTGTTCAGAGAACAATCGCTACACTATTCTCCTCATAATACAAGCCGTACAACGTACTGTTATCGTCGTAAATGTATCCAATACACTTTGTATTTTCATGTAAGGGAAAAAACAGTAACTAGCGAGTTTATTCCGAAAATATTGGAGAAAGTAGTGATTTACTAAAGCAAAATTTGTATAAATCTGGTATTTTTGTGATAACACGAGTCGATAAGATTCTTGCAGGTAATCTTGTTACAACTTGCATAAAAACCGAAACAAGCTTAGGGCATTGACTCAACATTTCCTGTAAGTATGAATCACTTACGACCTTGATTCTGCATTGCAAACACCGTTTATCTACAGATAATTACAATTCACCTATAATTTTTTCCTGCCCGAAGTTACTCTTTGTAATGCACGATTGTCAACAAAAAAAAACTGGTGATTCATAGGTTTTCTTAAGAACGCTTATTATTTTCTGATCGATTAGAATTCCGGCGAAAGAAATAATAATTCAAGGAAGAATCAGTTCAATTTTAATTATGTTTATTAAAAATGAGATATGGAGATTATAACAAGGTGTAATTGTTTATTATCCACTGAGCACAAACGTATAACATGAAGAGCCCTTGTTAACGTGAAGAGACAAACGTAACATTTACGAACAGCACTTGAGCAACTAAATTTAATTAAATAAAACACTAGGAACGGATAGGATTACATATTGACAACAAAGGGGTAAACCACAACAGTATGCACCTAAAGTGGGGGTGGTGTAACAAACGGAAAGTGACTACGGCTATAATTCGCTTACCACTTTCGATATACGGCAAGAACACGAATAGTATCACATATCCACACACAATAATCATTGTCGTACACTAAATAAGACACTATATTAAAAATCACACCCAAATTACTGCCTAACCATTATAAACTTTACAGCTGACTTTCGATGAAACACATCACGGATCTTTGTCTATAACTATAAAGGCGCATGCGTTTGTTTTCAATTTTATAATTAAGGGTATTTCAAAAAAGAGTCACACCGACGAATCCTTTCTACAATTCCGACATACATTGCGTGAGTTCGTTTCTCGTTATGCGACACACTCAAAACAACCATTGAAGATTGACTGAGATAATAACTATACTGAAAACACATGATTATTGACAGCAAACCGACATCTAGGCGCTAAGTTTCCAATTCGTGTATAGTAGAAATCTGTAAATAGTTTTATTATAGAACAATATTAATCCCTGCCTGTAAAACATATTCACAAAATAAACGCAGAAGTACAGAAATAAATACAATTGTTTATTCCTGGATTAATTAATAAGATTATCAAAGTAAATCCAATGTACAAGAACGTGAATTTTAATAACAGTAGCTCAAATCTTCAACTCATACCTCCGAGATCTTTATAAAGAATTATAATTATATAATTTAATTTTGGAGATTAAAGATTATTAAAGAGGAGTTAAATATAAGTCGGTCGGCATTTTGAAATTTTGATAAAGTAATTATTGTTATTATATTAATAAAAAATTTTCAGCATGTAGTACAGCATGGGCGTAGCCAGAAGGGGGCAAGGAGGAGTCATATCCTCTGTAAATATCTGTAATAATTTCACTTTCGTTCCTTATTACCGGTCATACAAAAGCCTGTCAAACAATGTCAACTTTAATCCCCCCTCCCCCTTCCTCTCCTCTGGCTACGCCCATGTGCTACAAAGTACGAGTGTGTCACAAAGAATCTGCAGGTTTTAAAGCTTTTTCGGCGATCTTACATCTTAATTTTAATTATATTAAAATAATCAATAATTTTCGTCTCCAAGCACAAATTTGTTTTAAAATGATGACATAGGTTTTCACGGCCAGAGTCAGTTAAAACTAGACGTGTTCCTGGTTCGGACCGTGTCATGGTTAATTGAAAACTCGACGTTTCGTCTAAACTCAATGTGTAAACCACGCCAGAGGCGAAACTAATTGAGCGGGAAGCAGGTGGTCAAGGTAAATCAGCTCCTCTTCTGAAGAAGCTCCTTATGATTGCTGTTGAGTTTTCAATTAACCATGACACGATCCGAGCCCGGCACATGTTTGGTTTTAACTGTTTCTGAAGATATTTTCCTACCTGCGTCACAGACAGAAGATGTTAGCAGTAACTCAAATATTATTGTCTTGATTGGAGGGACGTAGAAAACTATTTATAAGTTATTTATCTCAGTTCCCCTTGACAACAAAATGTAATAGAATTTTCCTATTACTGCCTGTGTAAATAATCATTACCGCCCCGATTGACGAATTACACCTCGCATTGGAATGCTACATCTCTAGGGACAATAGGCGTGTGATACTCAACAATTATGTAAGCATATAAACAAAGAATTTATGTTTCCAAGTTGAAACCGCGTCGTAATTGCATGAATCTGCCGACGATTCGTTCTTAGTTGAATCGAGCTTTTTCTGGCAACTGGGAGCGAAACGTCGGCAGACTCATGCAATTACAACCCGGAAAGCTAAATTCTTTAAAAGACAGCAACGACCGCGGAAATGTATAACAACATATAGAAACAGATTTTTTCAAAATTCTGGGCCGGTAGTAGGAAAAATATAACATGATACTCGGGCGCGTACCGCAAATTGCATACTCGACTGTATACCTCTGTGAATAGTATATTTCAAACTTAGGTAAGAAAGTGCCCTCTTGCAGACCGCGTGCAAATATAAATAGAGCCGATGGCGAGGCTTGTAATTGCCTTAGGTCTGCAAGAGCACTTTTCTAACGATGTTTAAATACAATTTTTTTCCAGCCATTTTTATTTAATTAATGCTCTAAATTCATTCAATATAATTTGTCATATGCTTGCAATTCTATCATAAAAATTACACGTCTTACTTTCTTACCTAGCTGAGAAAATAAAACTTTCTTACCTCAAATGATGTGAAACTCAACTTTCTAACCGGGTAAGAAGAATAATTATTTACAAGTAATAATGTAGCAAAGGCGACAATACATCAGACAATGATTGACAACTGCTAAGAAGTATATAAATATATGTCAAATATTTTCATAAAATGTTTTTTGGAAATTTCGAGTTGATAGTAAGGAAAGCATATCTAATGTTACTCAAATGCTTTTGCAGTCTCCTACTTGTTGAACACCTCGGCCTGCAAACAGCAGTCTGGGGAAATCCATTTGTTTCGTTTGCTTACTGTTTGGCGCTATTTGCGACGTCGGTGGTTGGTAGTTGCCAGTGATCGACGGCCTAGGCTCCGACATGCCGATAGTTATCTCCTGCGTGGCCCAGACCTCGACGGGCAACATGGAAGGTAGGTTTCGAGAGATCGGTACCGACCTGTTACCTGTCAAAGGTTGAGTGAAGAACTTCGCTAATACGTGGAGCACGAGCGAAGGAGGGTTCAACCGGCAACCAATCGGTCTCCCTCTACTGAGGTTCGGTGTGGGCAGTTCCTAGTTGTTCAGTAGGAACGGGCTAAATGCCTCGGCGGGTCAAGAGCCTTCTCCTAAGTAAAGTTGGCACTCCATATTTCTGTACAATGTTAATCGAACCATTGCTTAATTGCAGGTGTTGGAAGCAAAAATGTTATAAAACCCGCAAAGATAAAAAAAAACACTTTGTAAATAAAACAAGTAAGTTTATGCAATTAATAAACTTTATTATTATAAAAAAAATATATAAAAAAGTATTAATAAATAATTTTAAAAAATTAGTACGTTTATTAAAGCGATTATTTCTTCTTTGCGACAGGCACACGAATACCCATTAAAGCGCATAAATTATTTCGTAATGGTTTGATTTCTTCGACGGGTTCTTCCCAATCGGTACTACTTAGCAGATTCATTACTTCATCCAAATTTTCTTCTGGAATAATACTGGTATCTCCGTAAACTAACAAGGACTCATACAATCTTGTCGAAGTCGATCTTCTAACGTAAGATTGCCGATGACAAAGCAAGATAGCCAATTGAACCAAAGCGTTTGCGCATACTTCACCCTTGACCTAAGTTAGAAACAAGTATTACACTTAATGAAAACTAATTCGGGCTATTGTTGTATTATTACCGGTAAATATTGGCAAAGTACGCATATTCCATCAATTAATTTGTAGATGTCTTTGCAACCGTTGATTTCCAATTGAATTAATTTAAATATCTTCTTGGGGAAATCATGATCTGGTTCATTGATGATGCATGAAATGCAGCCAGAGCTAAATAATTTATCAAGGAATCTAAACATTGGAACTGTTATTCTATCAACTTTCTGGTAATTTACGAAGATCTGATGGATTATCTCGCACAAATGGATAATTTCTTGACTTCCTTTAGTACTTTCGACTTCTTTTAGCTTCTCAAAGAAGAAATTACTTGAATTCTTTACCTAAACCAAACAATGATCTTGTGACATTTTACAAACATGATTTATTATGTGCAATACGTACTAAAGTTTCTGTTAAACCCCCGATACTACACACTAAGCCCAGAAGCAGGTTATACTGATAATCCTTGAATGCTATAAGCTGAACGAATTTAGGAAAAGTTGTTGCTGCAGAATTCCAATTTAACATTTCACAATCTTCTGTGAAAATTTCCTTCAACTCTTCGTGATGTGGAATATATAGTACCTTAGGATCACTAAAAATTTCCATAGTAAATTAATTTTGAAACCGGTACTAAAAATTATTGCGTGGGCAATTATGGGTACTTACTTGTACAAAAGGTTATAGAAAAGCTTTCCAGCTAACGCTCGAGTACGATCTATTTTCTCCACTGCTTGCTGCACAATACCTTTGGAAATTTCTAAGATTATTTCTTGTGAGAGCGCATCTGGGTTGTGCTTCGCCAATAAAAGCGTTAGTGTTTGCAATCCTAACATGGAAGCCTCTCGAACCCAAGCACCGATGTCACCTCTATTGTCTTGAGTGTACTCAGTTAAACCATTAAGGAAGCAATGGTAAATTTGTTTAATTTGGCAATGTAAAAGTACTAAATATATAAAAGAAAAAAATAAACAAATATTCTTTAGCATTTCCATAGATTACCAAACTTACATGACTTCAAGTAATTTTCTAAAGTAAGGAAGATTGAAGTTAAAGCTTTTATCGCATCCCTACGACTCTCAGCCCACTTGATCGTAGTTGTAGTAATAACAGCAGCTTCAATTAACGCCTTGATAATCATTGATAAGTGAGGTCGAAGCATAAAATCTGGTAAACAACCGATAGCTAGAGCGTGACCCATTCTCGTAACTTGAAAATTTGTTGAAGATAATTCTTTTATATAATTTCCAATTATGGTCTCTTGTTTAGCCAAGTCTTCCGGCGTACTTCCTTGGTAGTATTCAAAGAAAAGTGCTGGTAAAGCTGTTATAGCGCAATTCCTTATTACAGGTACGTCATAGGATAAGCACTCATTTAATAGATTTAGCCATTGATCTGAAGTATTAAAAACATAAATTATGCATACAAACAAAAAAAAAGCAAGAAAGGTCTTACCTGTAATCTCATCTTTATGAAAAGGTAATTGTGCCAATGAACACTTCTGTATGAAATCAGAACAAGCTTGCTTCATTAATTCACCACCCATCCCCCTGAAGTACTGCCTCTCCTTGAATAGTGGAATCAAATTCTTCGTATTTTTTATCAGAGTTGCACCTACGTAATCTGCAACGCTAACATTCTTGGTTGTTGCAACTTTTGATAAGGCATATAGGACTTCCCCGAGAGCAAGAACAGATCCATGTCTGCAGTTTAGATCAATGCTCTTTGATTTATTAAATAATTCAGGTAATACCACATCAATAACGTACTCAGGTGCCTAAAAAGTGCAAAATTTTAATAACTTAAGTAATTAATATTAACTACACGTTACACGGGCTGTCCTGTAATTCTTGCAACCGATGGAACTATTCATTAATCATTTTTAGAAAAATCATTTACATTTTTGCATTAATTAATGTGTTGGATAAAGCGAATTTTCGAAAAATGCAGGCAAAATTGCAGTGAATAAATTCGAATTCGTAGTAGATGCTTTTCAGAGGTGACATCATCATGTTACGTCACCGCTGTTGGTTCTCATGGACATACCGTCTCTGATGGAATCCCAACACAATACTGCTCATTTGACAAATACTATTTGCTGATCGCTTAACACCTATTTCTTGCATCCTTACGCATACAAACTTTATTTTACTTCCCTATTAGTTTAATTCTTAATTTAAACACATAATTTCTATGAAACACGTATCAATAATTTCTTTACCAAGTAGTCCCGTTTGGTTGGAAGAACGCACATCCAATATTGATTACTTACCCTCGCAGTGAGATTGTGTAATGCTTTTGCTGTTAGCTCTCGTATCGCAATATCCCAATGGTCAACTTTCCGTTCTAGAAGGTGGTTTAATAATGGAAAAACGTATTCCTCAAATTGTGCGATGAATACGCTAACATTTAAGTAAGAATTATTACGCACGCTGACAGCAAAGAAATCTGCGGTTGTTAAAATTTCAATACCATGAGGAAAACATCCTTGACGACCGACATTTTCTTGAAAAGCAGCGGATGCAGCTCGTCTACAATTGATCTAGAAAGATAGAGTGTTGACACTTCTCAGTTCGATAAGTCCCTGTTTTATTTACTTCTCTATCAAAACACGCCATGACCAACAATCCGCTTGCTATTTCATTAACGTATGGCTGCAAAATATTCGTTTCGTACGCTCTAGCAAATGACCAGCAGACATAACATGCCGAATCTCGAATATGCGAACCCACTGATGCATATCCTCTTGGTTCATCGTACGTCAAGGCTTTCATTATAACGGGAACTACTTCTGGTAAACGTTGTGGCAATAATAATCCCCTGCGACCCAATTCTGCCAGAGCTAAACATCCACCATGCCAAGAGCTATCGCTTTCTCGAGGATTAAACAACTCTAAGATCGATCCTACCACATCATCAGCTAATTCTTTATTCAGTCTGCTCGTAACTCTACCTATTCCTTTTGCGGCTGACCACCTGTAATGGAATCAAATTTATTATCAAATTGTGCATCAAAATTAAATTTGTAATTGGGTTTTTATTACATAAACCATTGGACTTGTACGATTGTACATTAGTACATTAGTAGTACAGCGGAGTTCCAATAATTCAAGTTGACTTTGACCGGGGTTACCTCGAACTACCGAAAGTTTGGAGCATATGGAAGGTTACAAAAGAATTAACACTTAATTAGCAATTTATTCATATAGTAATGCAAAATTTCATATTCCAGGGATAGAAGATGTCTTGAAAATTTAGATGAAATTTTAAAATTTTGTGTGGATGTAGGCTTTTTGATCCACTATCTACAGATGTGCTTCCCTTTAAAATCGGTCACACTGCGTACTAGAGTTGTAGTTCAGACACTCAAAATCTCGTTTATTTTATGTTGTGTATTATCAAATCAAATCAATGGCGATCCTAAATTTAAAAAATTTGCAACAAAGTTAGCCTCTGTGTATTTGAAAAATTGTTTCATTTTATGGCCTTCTTACGCTTCGAGCTACTAGATTAAACCTATCAATAGATACTTTATAATAAACTGAAAAAATTCACGCCATTGCATTTCACTTGAGTACACCAAAGTCAACGTAATTAAATTGACTTTAAAAGTTTATTGCGGAGATTACTATCCTTATTACCTTACGACGCTATCACCACTACCCAAACCTTGCATGAGCTGGTCGATAACTTCTTCAATCTCATCTGGAACATCTATGTCTTCGGAATTATCCATCTCTTGTGTCAGTGTTATTGTTGGCTGTTGAGAAGCATTATCACTTTTGCTGTCACCTGCACTTAGATTCGCTGCCAAAGATCTATTTCCTCGTTGATATCTCCAACTCACCATTCTTGGAGGTAAAAATGTTAATCCTAATTAGGAAAGTGATTGACTGTATTATCCACAGAATAGGATCTATCCTCATACTTACCAATCCTTTGAATAATTTTATAAACTAGTTTTTGCACATTACTTCCAGGATCATTTTTAAATTCAGCACCAACAATCCATTCTAATAATCTTCTTGCATGTGGCAATAAGTCTTCCCTCTTTCCAAGTTTTAATATCATTGCAACTGAGGCCAGGGTACCATATTTAATAAATGTGCTACTTTCATTGCTTGAACTTAATTTAGATGCCCAATCAAAAAATGGTTGCAAATGTTGTTCTTTTACATCATTTCTAATAAAAAGAAATTTCTTATTAATTTAATTACCTTGCAAACAAATTGTATCTTACAAACCTTGTTAAAAACTTTGAGGCTAAATATGCCGCTGCATCCCTGCATTTATCGCTTACAATTGCGTACGTTTTACATATATCTAGAACTCTGCACATTACAGTCTTATTTCTACAAGAGTCATTCGTATCAAATCCATCTAATCTGGACATATGGAATGGAATCATCACAATTATTGACAGCCATAGAAGTAGAACATATCTTGTTGTCCATGTATCCGAGTCGTCTGGGTCTTGAGATTCTAGTAATTGTAATACAGGTTCAAAATCAGCTACCTACAAAGATTCTTCTTTAAACTAGATATATTGACTAATGCATTATATCCTCTAACCTCGTGAGGTAAATGTCTTACAACAACTTTATAACCTCTTACATTTATTACAACGTACATATATTTAAAGATTTCGTGCTTTAATTTCAAATTAGCTTCCTTGGATCGAATTGTATCTATCATGATGTTTAAAATTTCCTCCAAATGAGCGTCTAATAAATGCGGTTGTTCTTGATATTGTTTGAAAATATCGACGAATCTTTCATAAGCTCTTTCGATTACTGATTGCGGTGAAGTAATTGTATTTTGAAGATTTTCTATCATTCCCAACACTTCTTTGTGTTCTGTAAACATTTCCAAGGCACAACCCAAACCAAAGACGTCTTCATCTTTCTCGGTTTCTTCTTTTCGTACATTTGTAGATGACATTTTTAATTGCTACTGTTTGTGTTTAAGCTATTTGAAGTTTGACAACTGTGTTTAAGCTTTGGTTTTGGTATCACGTTCTAACCTTAAATTTGTGAACTTGCAAAAGTCCGTGGCTGAGCACATAGTAGATACACACTATAAACAGAATCAATGGAATAGAAAGTGTGTGCGTTAGACACAAGTTCAACACTGTTGTTAAATCTCTATTTCTTGGAATTTGCCGGTTTTTTATATTTTGTTATTCTTCGGCATTTCCCACTAATATTATCTACACATGATTACCAACAGATCTCTCAATAAAAATATATTTTTATCGTTAGGCTGAAATTGTTTGTTTTAGCTTTATGTGTATAACACAAAAGTAAAAAAGCTGCTTTAATCAAATCCAAGACAACGGATTAAACAAAATAAAAACAGATACATAAATAGCAGCGTTGCTTCTGTCAAAGATGGATTCGTACAGTGCTTACCCTCAGTCAGTCAAACACCCTAAAAAACAACGAGTGAACTGACTCAAGTACCCTCTTGAATCAGTTCACTGGGAAAAAGTACAGCGCGACATCTCACCTCCGAAGAGTACTTCAGTTACCTAAACATCATTTTCGCTAGTGTTTTGGTCGCTTTCACTCCTGGGGCCCGTTGTGACGGATTTCATCTAGTCCACGACCCATACGCTTGTATATTTTCGGCCAGATCTCCGAAAACTTGGCAAATCTGATACTTCATCCTTTTCCCATCGTTGCTTGCTGCAATCTCTTTAACTTGTTGACCAAGTTCATATTGAGTTGCTTTAGATCGCATCCTATCACCTATCTTTGCTTTCTAGCTGTTTTTTCAACGTTCTCTCGGTGGTCTGTTCTCGCGTACGTACCAAATGCTAACGCATTCCTTGTACGCATAGTTCCAGCTCTGAGGAAATCGCCAGTTGCACATGAGCCTTAAGTAGTGATGTTAAATGCTCCAGCATTTACATTTATGCTATGAATGCTTGAAAGCTCTATAAATCATTTAGAAAATACTTGTTAAATATAGCGTTTAAAGCATTTCGAAAAGGGAATCTATTTCCAAAATTATTAATTGCTTACTAAGTTTGCAAAAGGCAGTATAATATAACAGAATGAAAAACAATTAATTAATGTAAACCATTTTATGTTATTTTTTAGGTATACCCAAAACAAGCGATCCCCCATTTCAGGATTAGTATTGGCGGTTCTATTATTTACCCAATGCTCCATCCGCATAGTATTGCATTTTTCCTCATAGACTAAATAATATATTATTTAATTTATGGTTTTACACGTGGGCGTCAAGGAGGGGCCAATTATAGGTGACATTTTGGAGACTTTTGTATGACCGGTGGAGGAGGTTGTAAGAATGGAAAAGTGAAACTATTTCAGAGATTTATGCCCATGGTTTTGCGGGTGGTTTCCTGCTATACCCTTCGCACTTCTATATAATGTATCATGGTTAAGCCTGCAGAAAGGAGTTGCTCTTCACGAAATTAGCAGAGACTAGACAGATTCGTGCTTATTCGTGGGTTCTGTTGCCCACTGGTTTTCCCGAGAGTGCTAATTTCGTGAAGGGCACGGACTGTACTCGTTTCCGCAGGTCTAGGCAAGGTTGAGGTCGTTATTTAGAATAGTATGCACATTGCGCATGCGTATGATACCGTACACTAGTTGCGCAAATTAGGCTATTAGGCAATAGGTGGCAGAACTTACATTATCTAATTTACGGAATAATTTCCCATTAATGAAAAATAGTCAAAATTATTTTTAAATATTTGCTAATACATTTAAGAATATAAACTATAACTTTTATTATTATAGTGATAAATGCAGTATTCTTACTTTTGCAATTAAAATGCGGACTTTTTCCTTATTAAACTTTACGACCATCCATCTTACCACGTTCAAATATACCTCTTTTCCCACTCCTACCACCAATCTTACCTGTTTTCTGGCGGCAATATTTGAAATTCAAACTACTAATTCTACATATATTGCCATAGAAACTCTTTTATTTAACTTTCTGTCACTTTTTAAAAATTACTAGTTTTTACCTTTGGGCTAAAATTTCTTTGAAAAATTTATAGTACTTAATATTACATCATGCCTAGATTTTCAGCCATTCCCAAATTACTCCCATTTATTAGGCATTACGTACGATTGGTATTCAGTATGTATTATTTTGTACTTACCCCTTTCTTTGCCGTAGTCTAATCCGTCTAAGCGGAAACGTACATCCTACTTGTATTATAAGCCGTTCTCAGGAATGTTAGGAGGGTTTGATTATTATAAGAAGCATGCCGAGGTAAATATAATTTTCATTTTACATTACTATGAAAAGGTAACCTGTAATTGCATCTTGCCCGTGGGTACGAGGAAAGAAAAGGAAATCAAGTATAATTTCTAATGAATTTATTTGTACTTTAGGCCTGTCAATGAGTTCACACATAATAACGCCGAACTCCTAAATTTAAGGCTTATTTTATATCAGTAGAAAAAAATAGAACCAAATATCCGAGGAACTTACCTTCCCTCATTGTTTATTTATATTGTCGTGCCAATTTTTTTACTATTCTTCTAAGTTCTATGTACCTAATTTAAATACGATAATGCTTGTATATTTCTTTCACATTTTTTTAATAAACATAAAACAAATATATTGTATATATCATACGTATGCTTATATAAGGAAATAGAAAAGAAAAAATATGGAATGTTTGTTCCTAATAAAATAATTCTTCGTTTTATATTGATTTTTTAAGATATTCTCGTTTTTCCTGAAATAATGCTTAAAAATAGCTCTAAAAAGAGTATATGAAAAATATCTACAATCAATCATTACTTAAATCTTTTTTTCCATTTATCAAATTTATTTAATTTGTTAGGTCTTAATCTTAATTTTTTATATATATTTACAATTATTATAGGGATATGTTTTTTATTTAATTTTATAAGGGAGCAATTCTTTTCGTAAATTAAGTGGTTATTTAACATGTTCACGACAGGTAGATAACTTTTTGATTTTGTTCCTTCTTTGTACGAATAAAAATATCTCGAAGTTTTATACTAATAGAGATAAAACTACATCTACAGCTACATGATCCACGTTTTCTTTTAATTTAGGCCGTGCAAGTGTCGGTGAATTTTAAAATTCATCGTGCTACCACGTATTTACTACACCCGACGTGAACGTGTTTAGATTTTTGGAAAAATACTATCATGTCATAATATATATGTAATATTTATCGGGGGGTGTTAAAAATAATCGGTATAGGGGGAAGAGTATTACAAACGACCGAGGAAGACAACAAGGCACGTCTGTTAACACAGACGATGTACAAATCATTTTAGATTTCATCATCAGTCGAATATGATAGATATAGGTAATATGTTATTTGTATATTATTTTCTACCAATCATTGGGGAAATAATTTAGATTCAACAGTTATCTACAGCGAAATATCGCTGATAAAAGTAGAACCAAGCGAGATTCTTTGATGATTATTAATAAAACTCCGATGAAGAATTTAGAATTATAAACGTATATATTTCATCATGTAAGTCCCATGTTAGAATTAAGAATGGGAGATTGATGCTAACCAATTAGCAGGATTTACAAAATTTTTCTTTTGGTTTCTCCAAAAAATTTTATTTTTCTTTTGGGTATGTTCTTCAATCTAAATATTTAAGTATTTAGTCCAACTTAATTCCTTTACGGTGGTAATCACTGTTGTTTTCGAATTATAGGAAATGATAATTAATAGTACACATAAAACTACATTGTACTATCAAGTTTACGGTGAAACTTTATAGATCTAGGACCGCACCCACTTGCCATTTTTTAAACTTCGCTAATAATAATTAAGTTGATAGTACCTGCACCCGATACTTTAAGGATACCAGGGTATCGAGAAAGAAGACAGTATTTTACCTGTCAATCAAGTTTGAGCCTCCACTTGCGATCAGTCGCAAAAAAAATTGCAGCATAAGTTGTCCTATTTTTGTTGCGATGCAAATGTCGCTATGCTCCCAATGAGCCACGCGGACAGGTATCGACATGCACTTACTGCTGATAGTCGCAGTTCTAACCGAGTCTTGGAAATGAAAAATACAGAAAATATCTGTAGTAAAAATATCTGACAACGAATCTACTGGAGGTAATGGACTAATATTAACAGGGATTGATACTGATGCACTTAATAAAGAAATTAAAAAGAAACCAGTTTTATATGTTAATGATCGACAAATTATTCCCAACAATTCGTTAATATAAAACTGTATTCTCTACACTAATTCTACATTTATGATTGAAAACTGTTGAATCTTTGTTGTACGCCTTGGGGGAAGACCTACAGGATTACTGAGAGGGTATTTTCTATACACACATATTTTGAGATATTGGGTTATTTGTCGTTATTGTTATATGATATTTTCTGTAGTATGTAATAATATATAGTACACTTGATAGTTGGTTCGAGAGGGGAAACATCTACTGCATACACATTCAACAGGCCAGTCTACCGCTCTACATGTCTACCTCATGTCCATCGGGCGCGTTCCAAGATTAAATCGTGTGTATTGTCGAATCCGCGACGCGGTAAGGCACGGAAACAGCTACAGACACAGACCGTGCAGTGAGTGACCAGACTGTTATCACAGAAAGCAGTGATTAGACTAGACTAGGTTAATAATAATAATAATGATAATAAAACAGCATCTTAAAGAACATATTAATAATAATTACTATTTATCTTAGCCAACCGGTATAACGTCTAGATGCTATGCCGGCCGGGGAATCCTCTGTCTCAAGCAAGAAAAAAACGTCAGGTTTTTATTATCAAGCAGCACACTACTTTTATGAAACTACTTTATTCGAAAACGGCTCTACTACAGTGCAAATGCGGCTCAATACCGCCTCTCTACACTACACACAGATACATACTACAAAACACTAAATACTAGTAACTCTATATATCAAATAATACAATTTTTAAATTGCTACGAGTAATTTTTTTCCTTAAAATACATGTAGTAACAAACATGAGTGTTGTATATTGTGTTTCGGTGTATTCTTCACTTTTTTTCAATGTTTTTTTTTTATTATTCTTTTTTCCAGTTAAATAATCATGTTCGTAAATGTAATAATATATTTATATGATAGTTATAATACATATAGTCTGTTATATTTGTATAACCGATTACGAAATATCTAATCGGCTATTTTATAGCAGACCAACCCTCTTGAAAAAACTACATTACTTTAAAATTTTTAGTTTTGCATCACTTTTTTCTCCAGTAATTAGTATCATTGTTTAAATTTATGTATATACAAGAAATAGTTCAAAATTTATTACTTATTTTTGAAGAAGATGCGAAACGAATGTCTCCAAATGAAAACAAAAAAAAAATAAGAAAGGAATCTGGTAAACATTATTTCTTCTCTTAACTATTAGTAATAGTCCAATATAAAAATAGAGGGTTTAATTCTGTTTCACAACGCTTATTGCTGTCAACGGATTATAAAATGTACACGTATTTTTTTGCATTTTTTCATGTTTTATTGACACCGTTAGCTGAGTTGTACGTCAGCGCAATCTAGGAAAGGTTCGCAAAGAAAAGCAAGTTCAACTTCACACATCATCATTTTAAAATTGCGTCATTACCGAGAGAAATTTTCTCAGAGTTTCTTCTCAAAAAGTGGGAAATGAAGTTAACTCGCGTAAAAATATCCTACGAAATCGTCACGTGTATCTTTCTTTTGGCACTATTATCGTTTTCTTTTTTGCGTCTCCTTATATTATGTAGAGACTAACAAAAAAAATCCCGCTTAAAATAATCACCACTACGTCCTAACGCAACTATTATATAATCTTGCGTGATGTATAACTCAGCTATAAATGTATTAGCTGCCACACCTAACAAGTATCACAAGGTTGAGCAGTCATACACGTCCAACGGCAGTATAGTAATAAAAAATAATATAGTGATAATAATACTATATATATCATCATCATCATTATCATCGTACATACTATATAAAAAACATTAATCATGAACAATTTTTCCCTTTCTTTTTAACTACTTATAGCAAGTCGAAACCAGAAGCATGATGCTGCGCAGTCGTGGTTGTCTTTTACGTTCGTTTTTCTGCCATTAATTCAGAGTCATCTAAAGGCATCATTTTTTGTACAACTGGAAGAACAAATGAATGTATCACAGCTGCTTTGGTAAAAGTTTGCGAAGAGTTTAAATAGTTTCGATAAGCGTAAAATTTGGTTACAGTAATACATTCTAGACTTTCGTCAGATTGCTAGTCATATTTTCTTTGGTAAGCCGTTATACAGTGATATATTATTAACATGGATATTTAGATTTTAATACTGACATTTTACGACTGATTTCATTCTGTTTTAATAGAGAAGTATAGTAAAAATATTCAGGCAACAAGAACTGACCATCTATCTATGAAAAGCTAGTTTCCCATTAATAAATAAGTTGTCTTTATTGCTTAATTATTCTATTTCTATTTTTGTCTTTTGCAAGCGAGATATTGATTACTATTACTTTTTAAGGTTTAAATCAAAGAATCTACTACTTCATTGTCGTATGTTAACTATAATTATCTTTAAGGTGGTGCGACTGGCATGGATGCTCATGGTTTCGTTTGCGCCATGGCTCTTTTTTTGTTTTGAAGGGCCAAGGCAAGAGACACATTGGTCCGCAAATCACACGTATATATGAAAAAAATATCGATGCACAGCAACTACGGAATGTAGGCAGGTCTACGTGAGTGAAATAAGGCATACACAACTGTTTGCCTTGACTAGATCTGCGAGAGGAGCATAGAGAAAAAGGAGCCAAATTCACAATATAATAATAATAATAACAATAATATCGGCAAGCAATGGCGGCGCAAATTTTCTAAATACGAAAATAAATAAGAAAAGTAGTCGAAAGGGGAACTTTCAGGGGGGAAGGACGTCAGGACCTACTCGCTAATCAATCAAATATGAGATCTATTTTAACAAATACAAGTAATATTATTATAATAATAAATTACTAATACAAAATAGTAAGTTAGCGTAACCAGAAAATACAAAATACAGGAAAAAAAGGATAGAAATAAAATTAAAATAACAGTAATGAAAATTAAGTACACACAACACAAAATCATTGTTAATTGTTGGCTCATTAAGTACATGCTGCGTGGTATTCTACCGCGATTTTTTCGTAATAAAACACAATAATAATAGTATTTGAAGTGGTATTGTCGAGCGTAATAGTAAAATTTTGAGTAGATGAATTAACCACACGTAAGTACATGTCTGACGAGGTGACTTAATACTGTTTGATTTTTCGAAGGGCTTTTTTAGTTTACCTCTTATTGCGAGTTATTGCTAAATGCTAAAAAGATGAGCAGAAGCCGGCATCGAGGATATATTATAGTAGGAAAAGCGAGAGTGATACGCGCTTCTGTATTTTCATTTACTGCCCATTATCGTAACAGTAACAATATTTAAGTTTTTCTTTAATATCAATGAGATTCTATGTACATTTTTTTTTCATTTTTTTCTTTTTCTCTCTATAATATCAAAAACACACAGTCATAATAGGCACAGAACGCTGCCATTGACAAATTGGAAATGTATTATTTGGAAGTCCGTTCGGGGGCAGTAATCCCCGGTGTATCTCGATTTTCTATCTCAACGAGTATTATGATTAAAAAATAAATTAAGGAAAAACACAGCTGTGAGCAATCTTAGCGCATTCAGACGTACATCCCCATGCCATACATCGAACCCCAATCCACTCCCTGAAAACTCGACATGTCCACGTTGGTAAGGTTGTAACCTTGGTAGGGGCTCGCAGCTACCGGAGGCGCTAGTGTAGGAGCCGCCGTTGCCGGCGAGGGCGTCGGGGTACCTCCTGCTGCAGCCGCTCCAACACCTGCACTAACAGCCTGAATTGGATACGGGGCGTAACGGTAGCCAGCAAGTGGTGGATATGTTCCAAATAGCTTTCCATAGCCGGCTACCGCGGCAGTTTGAGCTTGCGCGGCCGCTGCTGCAGCTGCAGCGGCTTGTACATGAGCTTGCGCTTGAACCACAGCTAAAGGATTCGCAGCAGCAATAGCGCCTGCTGCTGGTGCGGCCATCCTCATACCAAGACCACTGAGCATCAGTCTTTTTCCCAATATTTGGGCGTTCGCTTGTACCGCCTCCTTCGGTTGAGCCTTTTTGCATTCCACTTTCTTGTTCTTAATCGTGTGGAAATGAATTTCACAAACCCGATCGACAACATCTTCATTTTCGAACGTGACGAAGCCGAAACCGCGATGCCTCTTCGTCTGTTGATCCATCAGCATAACAGTCTCCTCTACCTTACCAAATTTGTTGAAATAGGCTTTCACTTCTTCGGCCGACGTATCCTGACTGACTCCGCCCACGAATATCTTTTTGGTTTTGTTCGGTTGTTTGGGTCGATTTTTGGGCGTTGCATGTTTGGGGTCGATCTTTTTGCCATCTAATGTGTGAATGGGAACTTTGAGTACTTTTTCTACACTCGAAGGTTCCGAAAATGTGATGAAACCGAATCCTCGACTCCTCTGAAATATATAAGCACTAAATTAGTAATAATTTTATTAAATCGGAATAAAATTAAGTTAAATTCAGTTTCTTTTATTATATAAACTTTAAGTTTTGTTCGTTCGAATTGTTACTGTTCCTAGCAGGGACAATGAAAAATGGCCCGTTAGTACTTTATTACATAAGTCAATTAGGCAAGTTGCGAAAGCAGCCTTTTGTTAGATTTAGATCAATAGAGTTAGACATTACTATATTATTATTTAAAATATCATTGGTCTAGTAAGAAAAATACCTAATCACAGAGAATATGAATAATTTTCAGAAAATGCTCTGAAACCTACCTGCGTAACCGGATCTTTCATAATTAATACATCTGTGACATTGCCGAACATTCCGAAATACTCTCTGAGTTTTTCGCTAGATGTTTGCCAACTAAGCCCGCCAACAAAAAGCTTGCCCGGTGCTGGATCAGCCACGTTGTTAGGCGTACTACGACCAGATGAGCTAGAATGACTGCCGTTGATTTTCACTATCGATTGGTGAAGATCGTGATCTATTAGTCCATTGCCATCGGCCATAGCAGTGCTAGAACAAAAAGAAATATTCAACAAACCGGAAGTAACAGCAAGTAACAATAACTCTTCTCTTCCTTGCAGCTTATCCCTATGGTGGTCCTAGTGGTTACTGAAATGGTTAACATTGCTTGGTATCTTCCCTACCTATTCTCCACAAGACAGGAAATTCCCCTTTACTTGTAAGTTTAACAGTTCTTTACTTAAAATTTTTTTTGCGGGTGTTTAATTTTATGTCTACATACCTTGTTCTTTCCTAATCTGTTAACAAATTATGGATTTACAATGTTTATATTTTTTTTATATTTTACTACAAAAGGGGGAAACATTGCTAAATCAATAACGATCTTTCTTTCTAAAAACCAGAAATATTAAGTCCTATATTTGAAATAACATTGGTACGAGAAATTTGAAGAATACCTTCCTTTAGGAGAGAAAATATAATGGACAATTTTAATATACATCCATCCACTTTCTTGATCTCATCAAATCGACACTTTGAAAAAGAAGTAAAAAAATATATTAGCATTTGAAAACTACGTATTTTCTTTGTTACATTAACAACGTTATACAGGAAATAAAGATTTTTGCAAATACTCAGTTTATGTGTTTGGTTTATACGTGAGACGGCAATGTTCATTAGCGAAATAGCGTTTTTTTTTATCACGTAATTCCATCAAATAAATGATAAATATAGGTGTGGTTAATGATATCAGTTCGAACATTGTAATGGCATTATAACTTGCCAGATTATAAACAATAGGCTAGGGATGGCACGGCGGTTATAAGCGTCAATAACATTTCAAGCAAAATTTGTTTGCCTTTAATGGATGGAAGCATTTGCTTGGCACCGCGATATTCGGCACCCAACATTTATTTGGTTCCTTCTCTTTTCTAACATTCCTTTTGACTGTTGCAGAGGATCAAGAAAAAAGTATCCATTCGACAGATTGGATATACTCCGAAATCCTTGGCAGCCAAAGGTAAGGTCGATCAATAACCTCCCCCTTGTTGCACGTGTATATACATTAGTGATGTGGGGCGCGGCTGATTGCGGCGCAGGTCGGGTTGCCATGACGGCAGCTAAGCTAGGGGTAGCTCATCTCCCCTCGGTTCAGTCAGTGTTTGCGTTCGCGTGTAGTAGCTCCAACGTCCCCGTTTTGCCGATCAAAAAATGTTTTCTTTTTTGGTCCTGTTGAGATATTGTCCTGTCACAGCAGTACGATATTTTGCATTACTGCTGTTTCGGGACATGACCTCGACTGGACCGCCAATCAACATACTATGATCGACGAAAGCGATTTGAACAGAGATTGAGAAACCTTGCTCATTTAAACAGTGCCAGGTGAAATACGAGAGAAGCGACGTTGGTGTGCGACGAGAACGCCATAAATGGTACCTTATATGGTGCACAAAGTGTGATTAACCTTCCTCACGCTACGAAACTTGGGATAAAAACCTTTAAAAAATACTTTTGTTATATTTAAAAGAAACCTCGCAAGAATCCATGTAAGGGATGTATGAAAAATCGATTGCCCCTTCTGTTCTTTTATTTATATTAGACTTTGCACAATTCACTCATTGGTATTCTTTTCCTTTTTAGTTTTCGATTACCCCTAATTATCGATATTATTGTTATTATCATCACTAAATCGAATATGTTGTAATAAAGATACATAAATGCTTTAAATGTATTTAGTAAAGTAGTACGTAGAACTGCACTTTGTTGTATAACTACACGGATCATCCCTTTTCAATGTATTAACAACTTCCCTGCTTTCCTTCATCCTTCTAGCCAAAATAGTAAACATTAGTTGAATAGACATAAAAACAATATAGAGTAGAAAGATTTTCCTTTGTCTTCAGTGATCATAAAAAAAGAATGTAGAGAGTAATATCGTTGTTATTTCTGGGGGAGTGACGTGAAACGTCAGAAACGGTCGATAACGCGAAGACAGTTCGCGAAAATACCGCCACGCGCCGCCATCGCAATGCTCTAACGCCGCGTGGCGGATTTTCGCGGTAACTTCCAACTGCGTCTGAAAAGAGATCCATTCTCCATTCAGAACAGATGATATGGATAGAGTTTCGCGAAACGTGGGGTGATGTGCATGAAGCCCTTTCTTCTTCGAGGGGAGGTGGGACGGGCATATTGATTTTCGGGTTTGAATCGCGAGAGCAACAAAGGGATCTTTCCCCCTAACTAGTAACGGATAAGCGTTTCTCTGCCAGAAGGAGTTATTTTAGAATGAAATATTTACGCGCGAAAATATTCTATTTCGAGATACGAATAGCAGACGTAAATCATTTTTAATTTAGTTGCAGATGAGCATGACAATAGCAAAGTAGATAATATGTAGTGTACACGTTCTTTCCTGTATATTCTAATCACCTTAAATTTATTATAAAATAATAGTAATAATGAAGTGTAGAAAAGCAATGTTATTAGAGTCAACCATGTGACTGCATAGTCTATTGAACTTTGAACTCGAATACGGTTTCTTCGAAATTAGAGGAGTTCAAATCAATATCTCGTTAAAGCTGTCCATTTCTTTTTTATACCAATAGTGTTCTATGTTTGAAAACGTTGAATACGTTTGTTTCCTTCCTATAAAAGTATCTTGTAAATCAATTATTTCACAATTATATCCGATAAGAATCTAAAAAATATTGAATACATACTAAATTTAATCCTATTCTTATTAGCTACGAAAACTATGGTTTGTATCCTGCATCTACTAATTCTATGGTTTTTTCAATGCGGATTAACTGTTAAAACGTTATCAAGGATGTAAATTTAGAAGTTTTCAAAAATTGAAATTTTCGGAATGTTGGGGGGGATAGCCCGAACTTATTAACCAAGTAATATTTATTAAAACGCTAAAGTTGTTCATTGTATTAAAGACGTTTTAGAGAAAATGTGGAATTTTGGTTAACTGCTGATAAGGGAACTCGATTTTTGTTAATAAAAAATCTTTTAAAAAAGTAATAAAGAGAATATCCGCCGATTTCGCGTTTATTTATTTAGCTTTGGAGTGGTAAAAATGTTTGCAGGAATTAATGCGTCGAAATTACAATTATACGGAATTGTAGCGTTATACAAGGAAACTAGACGGAATTATTGATTAAATCTAATTTAAGCACAATACCAAACGACATGGTGGGCGGGCAAAGTTTACTAAAGTACGATTTATGACGAAAATACGGTAGCATTTACAATTTAATGAAATGAGTTTTGAGTTTTTTTTATTGAGTTGAACAACTTGAGGTTTCAAAAAGGGTATTTGTTCTTAATAAGATTGAAAAAGAATTATGAAATTTACATCCTCAATAATACAATTAACAATCACATATATTAATTAATGTACGACATAAATACGCATGCAAAACCTTCGGCATTAGAGTGAAAAGTAGCAGCAAAAAGCACAGGTCTGTTATAAGATCTTCTGTCAACACATCACATGTATTGTTAAGAGTACTAAATTTTGTTGTTACATGGGAAAGTTATTTGCACGTGAAGAGTATTAATAAATAACGGGTTAGCTTTTAGACATGAATGCTGATACGAATCCTTTGATTAGTTAAGAAATACAACACCGGAGCTCTTGTTGTTCTACACGTATCACAGTCTACACGTTATGTATAGTAATTGCATGGTAAATAGATATACGCTATGTTTAATTATTACAATTACACTAAACAAAACATAAACAATAAAAATAGAGATAAGAGACAGAGAACAATGTGTAATACATAAAATACGTGTGTGCGAGTGGGAAAGTACGTAATATGTACAATATTAAAAAAACGGCAGTCACAATAATAAGTAAATAGTTACATGTAAATATATAAATATTAAGAAAACAGGCAAAAATACGATAAATAATCAACGGCTAAGTAGAGATCTGATATTAAATTCTGAACCGCTACGCTACTGGCCTCTACGGACGGCTCCACTTTTTTATGTTACCTTCTCAGGTTATGTATCCGTCAAAAAGAATCATGAGATCACATCATTGGGGTAGTACCATGGAAGTGTCACTCTGCCACCACGTCCTTGTAGGTCTTGAATGCCATCATCGCGATGTGCTTTTCCTGCGACACTTTAAGTAAAAATCACATCAGAATAAAATTTTTGTTGTGTTGCTTTCTTTTTTTTCTATTTTTTTCTGTTTATTTAAATAACGTGCAACATTCTACGGTAAATATCTATTGAAAAATAAACCAATAAATAAAATAGGCTTGATTTGATATTAGTGATGCAGTCAGTCAGTTTTTGTAAACAAAAATACAATCAATGTATCTAAGTAGGTAGATATGAGATTACAGTAACATGTCATACATTCTACTATGTATTTTTATGTTCTCTCGTCTATTTGTTTACTCTAGTAATATGTATAGTAGTCCCGTATTCTGCAGTAAATATGACGGATACTAGTTTAGTACATACTAAAATGCGTGGTGTGGTTAAGAGTATAAACAGTAGGAAATTCTTCTAAGTTATTAAGTTTTGTGTACGAGGGTCACCAATTATATATTGTGTTGTTCATCAATTTTGGCACGCATTTTGAACATTTAAATTTAAATATCAAGATCAAATATACAGTTAATTTTGCTGCTTCGTTTTGATGCGAAAATTTAATGGGTTTTTGTAAAATAATATTCCCATTTTCCGCTATTTTTATTTCTGTATTCAAGAAAGAATCTTGTTGTTATTTTGGAAAAAGCGTTTATGTGAAAAATTTATTTCTCTTAAATGAATGTAGGAATTTTTCAAATATTTTTGTTATTGATATATAACTTTAGTTATTAAATTTATTACGCCAACATATTCTTATGCAACGGCGTCCAAGGTTTTACGACAAATCTTAAGGAAAATAACTGAAGATTTCAAAATTTGTTGTATATAAATTGTTCAACGAAACTATTTTCATAAATAGATTCGTTGAATTTTCGGGCCTTCTCATGAAACGCAATAAATTGTATAGAGCTGAAAAGAAGTAGTGGTTGTAATCGTTAGAACCGCATCAGGAAATAGAATGTAAGATGTAATTTCGGTAACTTGCTATTCACACCAATGACACTTCCATGTAAATGATTTTGGATATATCTGCAGCATTGTGCCAATTGTGCTTACACTTCTTCCAGTTTGATTTCTCTGATGAAGCATTGAATAAACTGCAAAAACTTAGAACTGATTGAGTCTATTGTTTTATTTTTGGCTGTCTTACCTATTATATTTTACTTGAATGTTTATTAGCAGTTATTGCAGTAATCCTGACATACAAATTCAAAAACGAAGGCAGATGTATCGCCGTGATAGTGCCAAAATTTAGCGTACTACACTAATTCTTAATTTTGCATTACATTGCCCTGTGAATCTGCATTTCGCACTACACCGTAATTCTAGCACTACCCTATCTAAACGGTATTTTACTCTACGAACACAATTTAGTGTCAATATTATCTCATTTATTTATTTATATTTATAGCATTTATGTTTGCATGGATTTGTTGTCTTTCTTACCTACAAAACCTTTAGTTATTAGCAGATCTAATGTGAACAACGGGCTGGAATTTGAAATTGTTCAAAATTTCGGATTCTTTCTCTACGAACAGCAAATGCAGTACACATGCGTCACATGGTAGCTTGGTAGCTTACTAAATTGAAATTTTTCACATGTTACATTCTGATTTCTCTTTGATAATGTGATTTTAACATTTCTCATCTGGATAGTTTGTTGCGAGAAAATAAACTAAGAAAAAAATCTTATTTGTATAAACCGAAAAGGTTTCATTTGACAACACCTAATGCATTTTAATAGAACATTACACAACATTAAAATTGTAGTTTTGATTTCGTTTGTATTTCTGACACATCTCAATATTTAATTAGTTACCCTCGTAGATATTATGTATGATGTAGAATTGTCGTTTACAAGGGAAAAATATGGCATTTAATTTAAACTGTAATTATTAAAAAAAAAAGAAGAAAAAAACATAATTAGTTCACAAAACAATCTACATACATACACATACAAATTAATAATTGGTTTGCTAAAATTGTATAGGTAGAACGTAAGTAAATACAACTACAATCTTTGTGTACAATAGACATGGTGGTTTGGTGGTGATACATTCAACATTAGTAAATTGATGAAAAATCGCAGATTCATCCCTAGTGAAGAAGGCCACTATCCTTTTTGGTTATTCCATAAATATCAAGATACAAATTTGCGATTTTTTATCTCTACTAATTCTACTATTATCCTGTAAACCATACACCCTGTACATAAAAGTATCTTCATTGTTATTATGGACAGCGTAAATTTGAGCATAAACTAACCTTACTCTCCACAGTTAAAAGCTACTTTCTATCATCTAAATGGTTCTTTAACAAATACTTGTATAGCCAACTTTAATGAATTATGCTGTGTACATATTCTATAGACGAAATTGAATCTAACTTTGAGAAGTTTGAATAAGTGCTGAGATTGTAGATCATGCTTATATGTTTGCACTTTCACAATATCACTGAAAGATTCCATCTAGTCTAAGGATATACTAAAGTAAAGTTGCAAGGAAGGCTTTTCAAAAAGTAACGATTTGTGCTTCTTAAAAAGAAAAAGTTATTAATATTTTGAACATCTACCACCTTACTCTTCGAAACTTTATATTTTTCAGTTTCATCGGCGTTCCATTATCCGAGGCTGAGCGGCTAACACTATTGACAAAACAGATTACTGTCTTTTTCGGAACGAATAATTCTCGACTAGAAGCGTTTTATTCCGAAGGGGAACCGGTTTTTTCAATAGTTCTAATTGTTCTCTCTATTTTGTTCATAATGCGAACGAGCGCCTTTCTTTTTTTTTTCGATCAGGCGACGCAACCGGTTTCGCGAAGGGTTTTGTTGGCATCCATTTTGGACAAACTGGGTATCCAGAGAGAATATATCGTCGTTAGGACAAACCCTTTTACGAATTGAAGGGTTCTGTTGCATATCTCGGAACGTGATTGAAAGAATAAAGTGGGGAGAAAAAACTTGAATAGTTAATGGTACGCGAATTTATAGGTTAATTAAGTAGGAACGTGTTATATCAATATTTATATACAGATGTTATAATGCGGTATTTGCGGTTAAAATAGTAAAGTAATTCTTTATAAGTTGAACATTAAAAATTTATTATTACAGTGTACAATGTAAAGACCAAATATTTTTCTTTCTGACAATTTTTGAACATCCAAAAGAGAACAGTTAGTTAGAATTTGCCAGATGACACTGGAGCACAAATATGGTACAGGACATGGAAATTACAACACCAAGAAGAGATGTGAATTTTTTGACCAAACTTGGCAGAAACGTATAATAATACTTGATAGTTATTTTGTTGCGATGGATCCAGTGGTCATGACGTATCTGATCCTTCATGTAGTCTTTTCCGATATTATCACGTGTATTTCTTGCGAGTTTTGATTCAATTTTCACCGTTTTCTCTTTCCATGCTGTTGTTTAACGTATTCTGAAGGTTTCATTATGGCCAGAGAGCGACAACGTGGAAATTACCGCAAGTTGAGCGAGTAGAGGCCGAACTGTTGGGTGGTTTTTCGTTCAGGGAAATTGCAAATTGCTTTAAGGAAGAGGAACCGGTGGCCAAAGAACCAATGAGATACAGGATTGCCACCTTCGCCTAATGGCAGTAAGAAACCGATTCTCCAGTACTAGCTCAAATGCTGCTCTATGGTTAATCTTCAATATTTCATTACTTTGGGATTTGAGGTCTTTGGGGATAAGAAAAACAATCGTTTCGTCGCGCTGTTCGCCGGCTTTTTCAAACATCTAATTTGGGATAACAACGTTTTTTTTATTATTTTGCAATCTTACAATATGTATATAGAATTCACTTTTCCCCTTTCTTTATTTATTTCATTTTATCATTAGCATAGTATATATAACATAGGCTTTCTTTCTGCCACCTATTCTATGTTATTCAACGTTGCTTTCAAAAATATTTTTCTTATTTTTCATCTTTATGTGTACCAATTTTTCAGCTTATATTAAAGCTTAGTCTTTGTGGGCTTATATATCAATTCTTAATTTTGCCATATTTAATAATTTTATCAAAATTGGATGAATAATTTTAAGATACATTCAATTGTGAAAACTCTTCACCTCAAAATAGATAAAAAGTCGGCACACAGCATGACGAAACGTAACACATTAAACGAAGAGTAAAGAAAAGGAATCCCCAAAGACCTCAAATCCCAAAGTAATTGAATTTTAAAGACCAATTTCGAAGGCTAAGGAGAAAATTGGAACATTAAGATCTATGATTAAGTAATGAAAGTTGTCCTGTGACCCTTCGAACAGATATTGACGAATCAGCAACCCTATCGACCATCTTGCATTACCACTTACGGCCCAACATCGGCACCAAAGTTTGGAGCGGTGTAGGTTACGAATGCACTGGAACGTGGAGGGGTATAGGATGGTGTTCAATGATGAATCCCGATTTTACATAGTCAATATGAGGATCAGACGAAGACGTGGGAGTAGGTCTCAGTTGGTATTCATCTGAGACGCTATGAATGTCCAGCTTTGCGTTGATGAGCTGGTAACCCCATATTCTCAGTAGGATAATGTCTGACTATATATAGCGAGCTTCTCCGGTTCGAAGAAGCTTACGTCAATATCTTGCCTTCGCCACCCAGATCTCCGACCTTTCGTGAATCTAATACGTGTGGAATATTGTGGGAAGAAAATTGAGGAACTTAGCGAATCCTCCGCAAACACTGGAAGCTCTGGCATGCGTTGCAGATTACTTGGGCACGAAATCCCAAAGAGGACATCGACCCACTTCTGATGTTACAGAGAGTGTGCATCTGATAGGCGGGTCCAATACATTACTAATAAAAATAAAATCAAATTGTGTTCATCTTGTGATCTTTTTCTTTGAATCTCGTCGAGTTTGGTTAAAAAAATCGTGCCCTTTCTTGGTGTTGCAATATGATATTAGTTCGATTTTTACGGATATATTATTGATTTCCTGTTTGGATACTTCCAAGCACTGATATCACAAAAACGCTTTTTAAAACGAAGTGGAGTGTTTTGTGGACTATTGCCACCTTTTTCTATTTAGGTAATACGTGTATTAATGAATCCCTCTCCCATATATAGAAAACGCAAAATTTTTGTAATGTATTGTAGGTTGGTAATTTTCCTTGTCATCACTATTGCCTTGTAGCTTGCTATGGATATTTACAATTTTATTGCTTCTTTCTCGCGCTTGATAATATTTGAAACAGGGGATATGTAGATATTCGAATAGATTACACCAAGAAATGAAATGATACGTCTGTTATTGTAATTTTGATCGCAGATGTATGTGCTTATAAACTGATAGGCAAAGAAGACTATAACAGTATAGTAACACATTGAATCAAATTATTTTATTAAAAATATGAGCTGCATATAGTGTTTAGTTGATTGGATTGTGTTTTAGTTGTACTTCAACCGCGAATTAATTAAATTGCGAACAGAAAGTTGGAATTGACTGGAAAGAATTGGTCACGAGGGTCCCGTTATTAAGCAAAAGCATTGTACATATTGCCACAAATCAATAAAATATCGGTAAAGATATAACGAACAAGGCATATACTCTTGTAAACCCTCTTATTTTTGATAAGTAGTGTTGCTTATTTTGGAATGTTGAATACAGTGGTCAAAATTAAGAAAATTTACAAGAATAGGGTGCCCCATCTGGAGGCATTTAAGAGAATAATTTCATAATGTACTCAGAACCTTTTAGGTTTTACATAATAAATCTGACTACGCTAATTATTTTTTTTTCATTCTTTCCAAAACGTTGGCTACTAACGTAGCAGAAGAGGTTTTGATAAATTTTGAAGTTTGATTAATCATATTCAGAATTTAATAGAATCTTCTCAAGCATTTGAATGTTGAAGAAAGCATCTCAAGCAACAATCACCCAAAAACTAGATACGTTTTTTAAATACATTACCACTACTACAAAAAAAAGTGATTAAATAGATCAATCGGTATTTCTTGGGGAATACCTTGACATAATTCCCATATTTTCTGAGATTTTAGTAAAAAAATGGCTATGGATCGGTATAAGACACGTATTATCGAGGACTAAAGTAAACGGTTTCTTTTTTTTTCCGATGTTAGTTTAATTACGTTCTGTTAAGTTATATTTATAATTAAATAAATAACTTTTAGTGGCTCCATTGTAACTATGAAGATGTGCTTTAATCTTATGTTTTCAAATTATGACCTACATATTGCATTATTTAAGAGTTAATTAAACTGAAGAATGTTTTAAAACCAACCATTGAATGACCTGAGTTATTAAATGGGATAAACTAAGGGCTATTTCAGGTAGCGCTAGCAGGATAATGTATTCAATCCCTGTTTGTAATTTCCAGTAACTAATACTAGTATGAAAAGAAATACCTAGTTGTAAATGAACCATTTCAAATTAAGTTGATGGTTCCTACCTCAGCAAATCTTTCAGGTAATCCTCTCTATTTTATTATCAAAACAAACAAAGTATTAATTAAGCAAATTTATTGATATGTCTCGGTTGTTGTTTGACCTAAATAAACAGAGAAAGGATGATTCAGAAAATTGCATTTTCCAATTTTAATAATGAAATCTTACCAATAAATATTTTGGTATTTACCCCTTTAAAATTATTCGAAACGTAATTAATATAAAAGTTTTACAAACTACTTTACAACTATTATTTAAGTACTTGATTATGGATATTTTAAATAGTATACAATGTATTATTATGTACTACTTCGTTTTAGTTACTACAATACAATGTCATTTACCAACCAAATCCGGAACTAGCCGATCGTTACGAAAGGTTGCTGGAAGAGGAGAGCAAAAAAGAAGACTGCTGTAAGGAAGAAGAAGAAACACGGCCTTAATCGGAATGAATATCTTAGAAGATAAAAGTACGATCACTTAAAATAGAATTTTTTATTTGTAGCAATAAATAACGTCCTATATAAATTTATTTTTCAATTTGAAGCGTATTTCAAAAGCTTCTATATTGGCGATAACTCTTATTTAATCGATTGATGATAAGTAAGCGACGTCTTCGATTGGTACATTGTTCACGAAAAAATGTATTTTTTTATACATGCGCAGCTTCATAAGAGTATCTACCACTTTAACACAGATCAAGATAAGCTTGAATAATAGGATGACAAATAGTCCGTGTTTCGTTTCAAAATGGTTTTACATGCTTTCTTTATGATCTTACGAGCCGTGCCTCATTGTTAATAAAGATGGGCTAACCACTTAAAATATAAAATTTGTGGATTTATATCATGATAAAGCAAATACTTTATGAAAATACGCGATTTTTTGTCTTTCTGGTATTTTTAAAAGCATCTTCAGGCATATTCAGTTTCAAGCTGACTTTTAAATTTAACAAAACACTCCACTAAAAGAGCTGAAGATGAATGTCAAAAAACATTAATGGATACTATGTGGAAACGTAATAAGTTAAAAAGGCTATGTAATTCAGTGATAGTCTCTTTAATTTTTGTTAATCTTTTGTAACAATATCTGAAATTCCTTCAAATTATTCTTTCATTGTTACTGCAAATACAATTTAATGTCAAGAAGAAATAAACTCCTACAAATTTGTTGATAACGTAATAAACTTCTTCAAAAAACATGGCTCGTATATGTACCAATAAATATATTTGTAAGCATAATTTACTTGACATTTTTTAAATTTCCCGAATGATTTAGGTTGGTACTTTCGGCAATAAAGATCATATTCGCATGCATTATGCTAAGAAATAAGCAAATACTTTCTTTGTTTTTGAAATTACCAACTTCTAATCATCTGAGAAATACCAAATGGGAAAAATACCGTAAATATTGAAAAACAACACAAAAGTATCGGTACCACACAGGTTCAATTAATTAAATCCGATTAATCAATTAAACTTGTGTGGTACGGAATGTGCCGATACTTTTGTGTTGTTTGTCATTCTACGCCGCAGTCCTTGTCATCATTATTATTTATAAATATTGAAATATGCCTGACCAAAAAAATTCAGTTGTCATTTTGAATTGACAATTGAAATATTTGAATTAATTATTAAAGTTATACATTTGTTCTCTAATTTTAATAAATTCACTGGCGTCGAATTATATTTTGACATCTGTTCTGTTTATTTTTGATACGATCCTGACATTATTGGTTATAATTTACAATATTATCCTTATTTTGTATGAAATACAAGTATTGTGAATTTAGTTTCAGTCACGTGGGTCCCCCCAATTTCTAACGAATTCTTCTTATATCGCAGGGTTCCCAGCTGTCTTAGTCCACAGCTTAAATATTTCTAGAATAATGTTATCTTCGGTGAATGATACTATGAATTCTAAGAACCATGGATTACGTTTTAAAATTCCGCAAAATCATTTTTAAAAGTTAACAAATACAATACGGACTTTCTAAAACTCGTTTGGAAAAACTTAGAACCTAAATGGACCTTCTAGGAAAAAGGGATACACAAAAAACAAAATATAGACCGGACCCAAGGAGATGTAGTATAATATTCTGGTATGTATAAATACCGAATAGAAAATACCCAACAAGAGAGACCGTTTGGCTTAATCCGGACCTCATCGAACTCAGGTAAAAGCCGGGGTTATATCGTCTGCATTCTGCTATACACTAAAAGTACAGTCTGCACATAACCTACACTACACACTCGCAAAATTTAGTATTCTCCACGGCTTTGTTTTCGTGACGATATAAACAAGTCTGCTTTGTTATTTACGTCTGCTACGATATTAAAATTATGTTAAATAAAATATGTATTATGCTAACACTAAGGGCGTACATACATGTAAATAATATTAACGAAGAACTCCATACAATAAATAAATAAGTCTTCATGCTTCTGTGGTATCAATAGTAGTACCTAGTACATTTCTAATGATTACTCAAAACATAAACAAAAAGAATCACAATGCTTTCGTTTAGGCTCGAAAAAGGTGCTATTTTACAATGAAATAATGAATAAACAATATCGGTTATGATTTCGGTTCTTACCCTACAGGTGGAGGCGGTAAAACGGGCGGTGGTAAATTGTAAGGGATGAATTTCGGACCGGGCGTCTCGAACAACATTATGTCGCGCTGCGATTAATACAAGCACTCCACGAAAACTGAACGTAAAAACGGCGAATCGACAGTCGAAAATTCTCTATTGGTCTACACGGTGACGGGAGCACCAACTGAATGCGAATTCACCCTTGACGGTTTAGAATACGACTGACAGGGCAGCTGTGTGCGAGCCCTCAGCTGGTAATCTGAGAGTCTAACCTCACCACATGGTCGACGTTCGCTTGCACTCCGTTGTACGACTACTAGCAGCACGGGTCTTGGCGGCGGGTCGTTTTTAACGCACAGGGGCACACCGTACAAACGTACAACGGTGCCGTTTGAGTTTGAGTTCTACGACGACGGTTAGTTTCCGTAACGCGCCTTATCTATGACTTCTTTTCTATTTTATATCTTCTTTTCACCGGCTAGCGAGTTAAGTTTGTACGATATAAAAACTTTCGCTCTCCGCAGATTAATTGCGCCTATACTTATTCGATACGGGAGATTCGTGCGTAAGCAAATGATGCCGGCTTCTCAGTCTGTCGTAAAATTATAAACAAAGAAACTGCGTTGGGGACCGGGCGGCCAATGCATCGCTTGCAGTTCAAGGTCATTGTCACAATACACCGCAACCGCCATATACAGATGAATGTGCACAAGCACACATGTACACGTTTACACCTCCCACCTGTCTATGATACAGTCTGCCTTTAAATTGACCACCCCTCGTATAACGACCGGTTAAGAAGTATATATTTCGTTAGGTCTAAATTACATTAAAAGCGTTTATTTTAAAAACTATTTAACAGAAATTTTCCGCATGAAACTATCAGAAAAATCAATAATAATATTTTATACAAATTTTAAAAGTTTCATTTAGATCAACCTAACTAAACAACATAAAAAAACATTCAAACAAATGTTTATTCATAGATAAGAAAATGTATTAAAAAAATGTCAATTGTTAGTTAAACTGGTGTTTCAAAATAATATTCCTAGTAATTTTGAATTTTTTTTGTAAGCGATTGGTAGCAAGTTTAAAAAAGGATAGAGGTTCAGTGATAGAGGGAGGGTCGCGCACAACAATTCGACATGCTCGTGTATTTCCGTTGCACAGCACAATGTATGTATACAATATGCAAAGAAAATACACGGGGAAGTCGAACCGTCGACGCCCTTCGTTATCTTATCATGTTATAAAATAGTAGAAATCTTTTGAATAGGAGCAGAATTATCATTGGACAAAGGGAGGTTTATTTCAACCTGGATCACACCAAATTATGTTTAAAGACAGTGGCGGCTAGTGATGACGTTGATGGGAGGTCGTAGACAACCCAAGGTAATCGAAGCCTTGTTCTTGACCTTCTATTTACGTCACCACCACCCGATACTGGTTAAAGGTGAATTTTTTAATTGCATGAACTTTTTATCGAGAACAGCTATTCTAATAATTCTCTACCCATGAAAAACGCATTTGTGTTGCTGAAACTTCTTGACCAAATTTTCGAGCAATTAAAGACACTTAGAGAATGGATCTGCCATACAGCGAGTGCCGTCAAATTAATTTTCAATCTAACCATATTTGATATGAAATCAAGACATATTTGATAGGATTCTGTGAAATACGGAGAAAAATATATAGTCTATATAATAATGCATTTTATTGGATTAAATAAATGTCTTGTAATTCTTAGTATAAATTATTATTTTAAAAATACAAGGGATTGTGTCCCATTTTTTTTCCGTAAGTTTGTATACTTTAGGTTTTAGTCAAGAATTAAGCCTACTAAAATTGTAAAAATAGTTCTATGATACTTGAAGATTAGGATTCTTGCTGTGTAATAATCAAAATCCCAGAAATAAAGGAATCCAATTGTTTGGAGTTTACAAAGATCCAGCATAGGCCGATAAAATTACCAGCATAAGCCGATTAAAATGAAGATTTAAAAGTATTATAAAGGTTGTATGTATTAATTTATTAAATGCAATTAATGTACACCTGGATTTTCTTAAAACAGTGGCGGCTCGTTTGGAGGACTCTTAACGTTCAATAAATACGAATAGTATTAAAGTAAATAAATTAAAAAGTAGATATATTAAATATGCAGAAAGGTATTTAATGTTATGTAACGAAGTTATTTCTTTCGAATGGCGGCGGCTCATGAGAGGCCGCCACTGTCTCAAGATTCCCATAATTTACTTGTTTGTTTTGACATATATTTTGTTGCTTTTCGTAAAAGTGAATTAGATGATTTACTTTCTTGCTAGCCATAATTGCAAATGTGGTGCATATGGTTGCATATGCAATCTTCTTGAGACTTGCAAACTTAAAAAAAAAATAATGCTAAAATATGGATACAAACGAAAAAGATTAAAAGATATTTTATGACAAAGCTTAAAACAGCCTTCATTAGAATCCGAACACAAATTGGTATGTACTCTAATTAAAATTCAAATATCAAAATGCACATCTGTGGTATGGTAGTAATTAAAGATTGAAATAGGTTACTTTTAAAATTTCCTGTCTTTTTTCCAATTTTTTTACGGTCGTAAATATAAAAAATGCCAACTTTATATGCAGGGGCGTCTCTATGAACGTAGAGCAATCCTCCTAGATAGAAGTTTCTGCTAGGTAAATTAAATTAAATGCAACATTATATTTTATGCACGGATTAAAAAGTTTAATTAATTTTACAAGCGAACACGTATCGCTTACATTTACGAATATCCATGCACGCGTTCATTTCTGTTGTGGCAAATATAATAAAACCACGTGGATACATAATGCCGCGTACCTTTAAAACATCCATTATTAATTATACACGGCGTAAAATGTACAAAGCCTCAGGATTTTGTACGAATAAATTTTGACCTGCGAAGAATACTGATGCTAGACCAGTATCCACGAATATAGTCGAATGTTATTGCGCAATTTATCATTTTCTATCGATTTTGTAATTAATGAACGTAAATTCAAATTATATACCCATAACAAATCTTGTATTATGATTATCATGGCGAACGATGTATGTGTTAATTTAAAGTTTGTATTATCTTAGACATAGCGCATTACGAAGATTAATTTTATGCATGTTACTCCAAATTTTAAGTCTGAAGGTTAAATCCTTGTACACTTGGCAACCGGCAGTCTTAAACTTACAATTCTCTGCAGGTCGTATTTCATAAAGAAACAAAAATCGTAACGTAAGACACGCATATATGTTTACTTCTTGTTTACTCTATTAAAATTAAAATATTGTAACAAAATAATAATACATCTATAGTTGCTAGAGTATCTTATGAATAGTTGTGGGTAGTTATTATTAGTCGATGGTTGTTATTTCAACAACGTTCTTTTCTCTTATTACCTGAACAACAATTGCTCAACTTCGTTTTTTGTTAAATTTTCGAAATTTACCGTTCATTGTTACTGCGGATTCCGAAATAATAATTTGTAAATTCGTTTTGAATGTACGAGATCATTTGAGTTGGAAACGTAAGATGCGTAATGTTTTTCGAATTCTTGGACTACTTTCTAATGTTACCATATCTAAAGGAAGAATTACGAATTTCAAAAATTGTCAAATTTGTATTAAATTTAATAACATGTAATCAATGGTACCTATTTGGTTGCAGTGACTGAAGGCATCTAAAAAAGTGCCTCTGCCCAATTATACTAATAATACTAATGGCTACTACTTCAATCGCTGGTCACCGAATGAAACATTTGGAATAGATATCATTCTTGTAGACATACATAGTTATTATCGATTCTCTTCATTCTTGATCAATAGTTTTGTTTATTTTGGGTTGTTACTCACTCAAACTTGCGATAAAACATACAGGAAAAATGAAAAAAGGTGAGGACAAAGCAGAAATGAAGATAGAACAAATAATGGGGATAACAGCCGATTACAAAAATAAATAACTGCCTTTCATGGAGTCCTATTCTTATCATTAATTTGTATTTGATATTTAATCTACTCTGACGAAAAGCTTAATTACTGAGTTAAAGAAAAAAGTAAGCAAATTACTCTTCAATAGAAATAAATTAAAATACATAACCAAAGATGGTTTAATAGTAACAAGTATGGATATACCGTTTCAATTTTAAAATAAAAATTATGTCAAACCTCAATTTTACGTGATGTTTTGGATAACTAATAAAATTAATTATGACAACAAGTTTAACCACATAAGCAAAACAATTGATCAAAAATATTTTCTTGCAAAAAAAAAGAAAACTTATGGGAAACCCCCGGGTTCCAAAGTACATATGTATTTTTCCGTGCTTCAAAAATGATATGCACACGAGCAATGAAATGGATCTTTTTCTGCTATTCGCAATGTAAGCCAACTATTATTGCCATCAGTGAAATGAGACTTAGCTATTTGTGTTGGTTGCCCTCAAACAGTGCGATGTGATGGGATTTTACGTAAGAAATAGTACATTATGTGTAGGTGTCATTATATAACACAAAATTAGAACACTTCCACAGTTATGAAACTATATAAGCAAATGTCAACGAAACAAAAAATGGTGATTTTTCGAAATTTTGGGCTAGTAGTAAGAAAAAAATGTATACCATCGGGCCATAAGTACTTTCACAAAACTCCATTGAGATTTCTAGTGGCATAAATAACTATTTTAACTGCCAAATTTCTTACTTTTTTCAGAAAATTGCAAAATATAGGATTACTTTTTAAATTTTGGAAATGTCAAAGCACAAAGCTGCCGATTCTTTTTTAACTTTTTCTTGAAATTAAATAAACTTTGCATCAAGGAATGTAGTTTCATTAAAGTATTATTTATTTCCCTGAGAAATGTCTTATCTAAATCAATATTTAAGAATTTAAGAATAATGAATCAGTAGATAAAAAAATGAAAAAAGTTAGGAAAACATTGTACTAGAGTGTTGAAAATTGGCAAACTTGCAAAAAACTTTCCTTTGACATCTGAAAATTAATGCTATGTTTGCTAGTTGATGAAGCCACAATTTACATATTAAAAAGGGTGCATTCTGGAGGGTCACAACTCCGAAAGTTTGGGAAACACTGTCACAAGCAAAAACTAGTAGAAACGATTCGCTAATTAAATTTTTACTCATTTAAAACATTTAATTTACATTGTATATTGATAAAAACTTCTTACAAAAAAAGTAATTGTTTATCAAACGTTAAAATATTCAAATACTCTAATACAACTCAAGAAGCACCCAATTCGTTCAGAAACCTCCAAAAAACGTACACAGATTTATCGAAACGTAAATATTTTATTAGATTTTCAAGATCTTCGCGCCCAATTCAACCTTACATAGGGGATACAAGAATACGAACTCCATTTGGTTATATAGGTAAAAATAAAAACACTTCAAAGCAGAAGCAGCACACGGTCTCGTGAAAGGTCTTTGTTAGTGGGGTAGGTAGACGACGATGTTCCTAGCGACAGGATGCCGGAAGACGGGGTAACGGGGGCATACAGGAAAAATGGCGTACGCCGTGGCCTGCTCTAAAAAAGGGGACAGGACACAACACAACTCGAGATTCGAATAGAGCCAGCTGTGTCTTTGCTAACGGTCTGTGTTTGTGTGTACTTGCTTGTATACGTGCTTTATACAGAGCCGTTTGTGAGTTGATGGTAGTAAATTGACAAATTTTGATTGGATAAGCAAACTGTGAAAAAGAAAGAAAGAAAAAAAATACGAAAGCATATACTTTGAAGACTACTATGTCTTTATCACTTTAAAAGTAGAGGCCTTTCCGATATTTCTTATATATTAGAGGAAACATGACAACTATTGGAGACTAGATCGTAGAAATTGGAGATTGTACAAAAATATTACAGCTAGCACTATAAGTGGCATTCATAAAGCATTTCAGGAGGTTCTATATCTTCATTTGCCAGCACTACGTTTTGGACTAGAACTTCAGCCTTTTATATATCCAACACTTTCATAATTTCTAGAGTTAAATGCTTTTAGAGCATTCTATTCCAGTCATTAACGTTTTTAGAATTGGATGGTGTAAATCTATACTGTTACTCTCTAATGAAAATTCTATTGCAGCTGTTGAATAGCTATTCTTTGATTCTTAGAGACCATATTAGCAACTAAATCAACATTTGCTTTGGTAATAACTTTATTCCTGTATTTTTTTTAAAGAAAGCACAATTTCTTGTATATAACATTCCTAGGCACGTTATATATTTCAATCTTCCTCCATTACATACTATTTCCAAGAATTACCACTTCTTTCCTCATTATTTATATATGATTTTACGTTATATTGTTTGCTTTAAATAAACTTGCAATCGGCAGTGTATACGCGTTTTATAATGTGTACACAGTTCTGTTTGGAATTCACAGGAAGGTGAAGCCGCAGCTTCGGTAGAGAGATCTAGCGCAGTGCAGCAAAGAGCGGGTTTAACAAACACACGAAGACGCCTATTTATGGAGCACAGACCAAAAGACCAAAAAGACGCCACCACATCGGATGTTAGTGTGAAGAACCTCTGCGGGCCGTAGAGGAGAATTTCTAGATATTCACCGACTGTGAAGGTTTTGTAGATTTAGTGGAATGTCTTCGCGGACTTTTACGCCTAGCTACTAATGCACACGTACAGTCGAAATGGATTCCGAAATAACCTCGAGCCAAATTTGTCCTAGACAATTGGAGGGCGATATCATCGGTTTTAGCTGAGATTATTTTTATGCTATAGGAGCGGACAAAGAACTACTTCGAATAATCTTCATGTAATCCCTTAAATATAATAGTAGATGATTTTTTTATGTTATAAGTAACATTGTTAACCTCAAGAACCAATAAAAGCATTAATTATAATAAATTAGTTTATTAAAAGGATAATTTTTTTGAAATAGATTTTCTTGACGCTCAATATCCTTTGGGTATACTAAGTCGATAAATCTATTCCTTAAAAGCCCAATATTTTAAAAAGATATAATCTTTTTAAACTATATTTGTAAAGGCTCGTAGATCATAAAGTTTTTACTTTTACGACTTCTTACTAGCTAATGACGTGGAAAGTTTTCTCATATCAGGTCCCAAAACTATCGCCAACCGACACATGCAGAACTTGATAAATTGTACCTGAGGGATTGAATTCGACCGAGTAAACTACAAAACGAAGACCTTGTTCAATCGAGTTCGACTAGGATCGACTTACCTAATGCAATTTTGAATGTTTCAATATCCCTTATTTACATAAAGTTGAGGGAGTGGCTATTTAGTTGCAGTGAACAATATTCCGAATAAATTCACTGTAAGGCAGCATTACAAATTTCTATATTAAATTCTAAACTATTAACTGTTAATAAAATAAAGCTCAAAAATTAATGTAAAAGTAACTTTAAATTCAGTTCATCAACTAGATTTTGAAAATACAAAAATTTAAAACAAATAAATCAAATACAAAGTCAGAACTTTTTTAGAAATGATTCAAATACACAAAGTTTATTTTAAACATACTCATATTGTTTCAATTTCGCACCTTGTATATTCTTTTTGACTGAAATATATTAAGCCAAACTGGCTTTGTGTTACTTTTACATCTTTATATTAGTTTTAAAGTTATTTAGATTCCAAAGCGTATAACATTGTATAACTCTACCAATTTTATTTTCAATATTTTACAATTCACCTTTGTAATTAGATTAATTTTGAACCTTAGCACAACTCCAGGACTTTCTTCCTTCAGTTCAGAAGGTCCAGATCTTTTTGGCGTCGCCGATAGGGTTGATCTTCAGCTTTACTACGTATTTACGTATAAGTGATATTTCAGACCTAATAGTAAATCTGCAAGTATTCTAAGATTTCCTTGGCAAAAAAGCCTTTGTTGCTGTTGACGAGTTTGTTATAAATACTTTTGCCTGATCTTGTCTTGGTGTGTTTTGCGTTTTGTTTCTCGTCCTATTTTTCCCAATTTCCTGTTTTAGGTAACTTTATAGTAAACCACAGTAAGGTCAGATTATCGGTTTTTTCATTTCTCTAAGTTACTTGGTGGCTTGGGACCTACCAACTGTATCGGATTCCGTACATATCGCGTATCCAGGCTTCGATAACTTATAGTGCTGCCTAACTATGTGTATAGGGTGGTTGCGTCTAGTAAAACCTCCCATGCAATGGGAAGATAACTCATATGAATAAGAATTACGCATGCACAAGATCAAAAAATGCGGTATGTTAAATAAAACTAATTTTAGTTTTATTACGGCAACTTAAATTTAATTCATGTTACTTGCACTTACTTTTTTATCGTATAAAATCTTATTATGATAATTCCCGCTCAGAATATACAAATTTCGACACTGCTAAGTTGGAAACTGATCTAAATATGAAAAGCGCGAATTTTCCAGCGAACCATGCGGCTATTATGCCAGCGTCTGGCGAGACCGCAAACCGTGACGGCGTTTGCATTTCTGAAATCGTGAGGACCTTATCGATCCTTTCTCCTCACCGCTACGTTCGAATTTGTAGAATGATGCTTGAAGTCTGGGCTAGTTGGGTGCTATATGCATACGGATAAGTATGTGCAATATATGCACACAATATTATGTACCTTTACTATAGCAACACCTACACCGTTGGAAGTGTTTCTTTGCAAGAGCTTTAAGCACTTTCTATGTACCGTCGGAAAGACTATGCTAATCGAAGTAGTAGGAAAAAATTCGCTTACGCCCGGTGCAGTTGTACGCTCGGGTTGTGGGACGACGTAATATGGAAATTACTGCTGAAAATGTCAAGGAATACCGACGACGGCTCTCCGATTCGAGTATTATGAAAATAGTTCGCGTGCGTTTGGGTTATTCGCGTGCCGTCCTGTGATCGAAACGATATCATCTTTTGCAGTCGGTACCATCCCGTACCTACAGGGCCGCTGATTTATCACGCGAATACCTCCAATAAACTACCGCCAGTAAAACATCACGGTCATCATCAGCATTAAAAAGGATCTTCGACAAATTTATGTTATTGTTTTGTAGAATACTTCGCAAGTACAACAGCATTCATGTACGTGTAATCGCATTCAGTTTATTCAAATAATGTTAGGGAAATATTGAGGCTTGTACCTTTTAGTACTTCGTACAAAATGTTGTACAATTCTTTATTTTATGTAGTATACGGTTGCATTGTAGCTTTCGGGACTAAGGGAAGGAAAAGGCAAGACCAGCTGCATTAGCCGTACCACACCAGGGAAAGTAGTGGCTAATGCAGCCGTAAATAACACTAGACTGAATTTACTAGTTCTAAGCTTTCGCAATAGTTTATTGCTTCCTCAGAGAACAAGCTGGAATAAGTGTACCATTACAAGCAATACAAGATTAAATTACAACAAACAATCGTTTACTGTGTGAGTGACATTAGCAGAATAACAAGAAACTTTATCCATTATAAAATGTGAAGAGTGAAAACATAAAAATGATTTTAAAATGTGGTTAAGAATTCTAAAAGATTAAAAACGCCTGTATTAGTACATGGAGGGAAGCTGACTAAGACGGTGCAGGTCTGTGCAAAACTATTTAATATGATCAGTTACGGAGAGTTAACACGTTTATTCTAGCTTGTTTTCTGAGGAAGGAAGAAAGCTTAGAACTAATAAATTGGTTGGTAACAGAGAGCGTGTGGAATTTGTGCAGCAGTTTCTTGCGAATTCAGGTGTCGAAATTACGATAACATAAAGCACAGTTTAAACGGGAAGCAATGGTGTCTCTTTTCTCCTCTTATGCGATAGACAGGTCAATGGTCTGGAGTTGACAGATTAATGCTTTAGTTGTTTTAGAGGTTTCAAAAAATACTGAATAGCTACAACTTTTACAAGATCCAAAAGGTGCTGGACGTCAAATCAGCTGCATTCAGGGGCAAAAATAATTACGTCAAGCAACGTGGGTAGATAATGCAGCTAGGAGTTTTGACAGCCTCGATACTATACTCAAACGTAGGAAAGAGACCAAAAACATGAAGAAACGTTATAAATTGATGGATCCAGATGCAATGCACAAATCATATTAAGAATGAATCCAAATACAATCTCTGTTTATGGTAGATTTTTGTAAACTTGTCGGAGTAAACACTCTGCTAATCTAGCTAACATCAGTACCAAAAAGAAGTAAATTGGTGGTCGGCTCTCCTCTACTCAGGAGGATGCTAGTAGACCGCATTTTAGTTTATAACGGTCTATAGTTCTTAACTTCCTAGCTGTAGTTCTAATACACGCAGAGAAGAATATTATTAAGGCCAGATCTAGCGACCATACTACGTACAGATTAACAGTATGACAATACATGCACACATTTTATTGATTTCCTGTTTGAAAAATAAACAACAAACGTTTCGGAAATAGAAGACTTATGTACAGTTACATAGGTCAAGGTTAATTGCATTACGATACTAACCGTAGACTGTTTCGCACACTTACCATCGTGTAATCGATTTCTCTTCAACTTAGTTATTCATAGAAATACCAAGACCCGAAATGTTCGCATTGAGTTTTTTTCAACTTTTCTGCAACAATTTATTATTATATTTTGGACTCATATATAGCAGAAATACCGTGTATAACCGCAGGATGTAAGGACCCTAAAGCTAACTAATTGGTAATGGTGTACTGATATTATTGTTCACGTTTATAATCAGGTTTTGATGCACCATACAGAATAAGGTTACATTTATAGATAGCGTGTAGGAAAGAAATAAACCACAATTTTGCGGTACGTTTGTAGAAAGTGATCACCACGAAATTTCTCCAATGTGCCACCAATCAATCACTGTGCCATGTATTCAACGTCAGCGATAAAGTATATCATAACAGCCAAAATATGTTGAAATCTGCTCTTGGTGTGTGCATGTGCGAGCGTAAAATAGTAGTAGAGTAATATCACCATATGTTGCTTTAATAACATTTGTGTAAATAAATTAGCCACAAAATTCTAACTAAGATTTATAACAAATCAAAGCTATGTGCTAGCCACTGTTACAAGAGAACCACTTTCCAAATACTAGCTAATGTACACAAAAAATTGATGAGACATTCAGAATAGTAGCAAGCAGTGGCGAGTGGTGGGAGACGATTTCGTCGTGATTTTTCATTGAATAGCACAATCTATACGATATGCAACGGAATTACTTGAGGGAATTGAAACGATGTAATACAGCTCCGCGGTCACAGTGCACCAACTCCTTGTAATAAGTGTGATCAGAAAATTCTGTAAAACAGATGGAAAAACATAAAAATAACATTTCTTTTTGTTTTGGACTGACATTTATTTTAATCTACGAGGGTGATTCAAATTTAAACGGTAATTTTAGTAGTGTACTTGGCAAGCAGAAAATTTAAGGGCGGTCGAGGAAGTGCAGCAAACGAAAACCATGATCGCCACTGTCCAGTCTCATAGATGATAATATCCTTGCCGTTCGAAAGCTTATCGAAAGTGATCGCCGGTTCGATGTTGACTAGACGCATCAGAAATCGGTATCAGCATTGGGAGTGCTCATACCATTATGAGTAAACATCTTGGTTTTAGAAATATTAGTGCTGGATGGGTTCGCAGGTTGTCAAAAACAAGTCAGGTTGGAGATCTGTGAAAGACATCTGAATCGATTTCGGTAAGCAGGGCAGGATATCACTTATCATCACATATCATTTCCGAATCAAAAACTAGCGACTAAGAAGTGGCAAAGGAAGGATAAAACTTACCCCCAGTGAATGCCAAAACCCATCTCTTATCCGGAAAAGTTCTCGCGGCATTTTTTTTTAATACAGAGGAGTTCTACACATTGACTTTTTTCACGATCGACGTACAGTGAATGCGGTTTATTATTGCTAGTTGTTAGAGTCAACAAAAGCCGCCTACCAAAACAAGAGACGAGGTATACATACCAGAGATGTCACGCTCCTACAAGACAACTCTAGGCATCACATTTTAATAAGGGACAAATTGGAGGAAACACACTGGGAAACATAGAACACAGTGCAAATTCTTTCCCCTGTAACTATTTTTTGTGGGCCCACGAAAGGATTGTTTGGAGAGGAACGACTCGAAAGCAAAGAAGCTGTCGAGGAGCGTGTGGACGACGCGTCCTCAAATATTTTTTTAGCAAGGAATGTTCAAGCTTGTAGATCATTGACAAACGTGTGTAGAGTGAGTAGGGGGTTATGTAGAGAATATGTGTATCATTAATTAATAAATGTAAAAGAATATTGACACTATTTTGGAAGAAAATTAATTATTAACTTCAATCTGTTTTTAATTGTTTGTTGGTATTGAATAAATTGAATATTTGTAATTATTGCATTTTGAAAATCTGTTCGTTAGATTTATTATGCATTAGAAATGAATTGGGTTCTCCCAATTGTTAGCTATTAGTGACTTTTAGTTTTTAAGGTTATCTCCAGGTAAC
>LR736890.1:2836662-2997532 GCA_902654985.2 Oryctes borbonicus
GTTAAATATTGCACTGTTTAGTTTATTTAATAAATAAATAGTAAGAATACAACACAATTTACCAAAATAATTTATTTAGATGCAATGAATAAGGCAGTATCGACATCAATTATTGAGTGTGCGTTTTAGGAGTTAATATCCCTTTCATTGCATATGATATAAAGAAATTAGTAGTTATGCATCAGATCTACAGAAACAAATAGACAGCATAAATACCTTTATTCACGACGAATGGACATTGAAAATTTACGAAACCACAACTTTGGCACACGTGGTCGAACAGGTTAAACTGTTTAATATTATATGAACATCTAGTTGCTATCAACCTTTTGCGCTTTATTTCGCATCTGTTTAACCACAAATAATTATCGCAAACTACAAGCCGTCTCAAAGTACAAGTAGTTTCCCCAACATATTTTATTTATAAATGAATTCTCAATTGCAATGAATGCATTGAAATTAAAATAGTGTTTTAAGAAATTAGTCGAATTAATATATCAATTGTTATACTCTTTTTCAATTAAATAATTTTCCAAATTTAATTTTTACAGATCTGATATGAATTTAAAAGTAAAAGTACCGAAAAAGCGAATTCGATAAACCCTGTTCGTTAATTTAGGTTTTTTAAAACAAAAAAAATATATATTAACCAACAAATTTATTGCAGCGATGAACTACGTTTATCAAATTGAAACTTGTTTATCAATATAATACATACTCGTTTATTAACTTACTTAGTGAGAAACGAAACAAACTTTAGAGATTTTTTCATTAGACATTAATAAATATATTCTTTATATCAATAAATCCGTTTATTGTATGTAGTCTATATACCGAAGTATGTGTTCGTCGATATAATATATATCATTTATTAAAATAAACTAGTTCGTTCAATTTTGATAAACAGTGTTACATTAACGCACTTTTTTATTGAATTTACGTACCTTTTGCGTACAGTGCCTGTATCCTAAAATGAAATACTTTTTCTGGCCTTTAACTCCTTATAATGTTTACCTTTACCTTTAGACCGTATAATTTGTACGAAATCGAAACGATCTTGTTGATTAAACAGAATTTTATTCTTCGATTTTCCATTAAAGATATGTCTTCTATATCCTTAAAAATGGAACTTATGAAATTTACGACCGATAGTTTCTGAAGCAGGTTAGTGCTTTTTTGACATTGTCAAGATGCCAGGTACTATTTGCCCCGGATTTTCGGTGACAGTTACCGGAAGTACTGGAGTTTCCCTCTCCGAGTCAAACCGTTAGAACTTCTGGGTTAGAACGCCAGACGCATAGTGTAGAAAGAAAAGGAAAAAAATTGAGGAATCGATAGCGGTGTTGCTTAGAGGACGCTGCTCTGTCTGTACGTTTGATTTCGCGTCTAGTTTTTACGAGCCTGTTTAAAGCTTTAGCCTGGTGGAGCAGTCTTTTTTTAAATATGTGCCCAATTATTTTTAATAACGATTATTTTGTTATTTTGTTTTTCATAATTCGATTTTCAGAATATCACTTCATTCCGTCATTTCAGAAAGCTTTTCGATCCAGTTGTTAATGCAAAGACTCAGCTTAGAGAATGTTATTACAACGCATATAAAACTAAAATTACTCACACAAATTCTTACGTAACATAAAGAGTCCATGTCAAATTTAACGCTTCATTTCATTATTAAGCCTGAAACCATTACAAATGACACAGTAGGCGAGATTATTACCGATATTATGGAGAGCTGCTCTTGTTCCATCTAAGGTCCGTCCGTTTGGCGAGGCCCTAATGAACAGAATGACCTTTAAACCGTAGTATTAAGAGTCGTCGTAAAGGGAACACGTTTATATTATAGTATATGCATTAACGGTAAGTAATTTTCTGCGAATTTTATTAGTGCAATTAAGCGGACTAATAAAGAGATCAATAGCATTAAAATCTCCGACAATAAGACATCCAGACAATATAACGGTAAATCGTGCAATTATAGCTGAAATGCCATTACTTTAATGTATATGCATGCTAACATTATGCAGATATGGTAACGGGATGAGGTTTTTACGAGGAACAGAGACACGGTTTCTAATTAAAGTGCACAAATTATGGTAGAAAATTGGCATTAATTTGTTATCGCAAATTTGAAACAATGTAGTGTTTCGCTTTCATCTAAGATAACAGTTAAATGTTACACACACAGAAGAGTAATTTCTATAGCGAAGTAGAACTCACTAAATTTAAGTGATTTTCATTATCATATATAACCAAGAAAGTATCGTCTCCACAATAACACTTTAATTCCTTGAAAATTCATTATCGTTTATTCTTATATCAAGGTAAAATTCGTTTCGTACAAGAAAGCAAATTCATGGATGAAGTAATTTTCCTATTCTGTGCAAGTATTTGTAAGTAAATGTGTCTATTTAGTTTAAGAAATTCAAAATTCTGCAAAAAATTGTCTCTGTTGAATTTATAATAACAAATACTCCATAATAGTAATCTCGAACTGGACACTTATTTTGGGTAAATCATATACTAATCTACAGGAAGAATTACATTTCGCTCGCGAAGGTTCCAGTCAATAATGTAATATTTTTCAACTTGAATTCGACTCCAGATCTGGTCTGACAAACGCGGCACGTTAGCGATAGGCGAAGTAATATGGTTTCCTTTTCTATGACAATGATAAACAATATTTTCCTGACTACACATGCGTTGTTATTGCATGTATTGCCAAGACACCGTTGATATTGTAACTTTATAGACGAAGAACAAAAACATGAGGAATGAAGATATCACTTCGTCAACGGCTACAGTTTACCTGATAAGTTCAAAAGCGTTTAAAAATACCTCTTGTGGATTAATTTTATATTTTACAATTTTACAAAATTCGAACCCTTCATTGCAGTGAATTTTATATAACACTGATTGGATAAAGTAATTCATATAATTGTATTGGCAATACAAATGTATGGATTGTTTATGATAAATAAATTTCCGCTTCGTCGAACACGTTTCAACTTGAAATAACGAAGTAGTAAAATCCACAGACATCCAGAAATGCAACATCGATCCAGTTCTATACTTTAAGCCCCAATCACATTACATCGTCTACAGTAACCAACTTAACCGAAGTTATTCAATTTATCCGCGAATCACCTGATCACAAGTAGCAAGTTGATGTAACCTACATAGATTTCAAAGACTTTCGACACAATAGATCACGCGGTATTACTTTGAAAATTATATTCGTTAGGTTTGTTCCCTAAACTTACCGAACTCTTCTGATCATACCTTTATAATCGATTTGGCTATGTGCATTACAGTGGTTTCGCATCTACCTCCTTCATTGTCTACACCGGCATAAGTTAAGGATCTAATTTAGGTCCACTTTATTTAATATATTTTTGAAAGATCTCTTGAGTCTGCTTGATTGCAAAGTTTTAACCTGCGCTATTGATTTGAAAATCTGTAGTGGTGTTTCCGCTGCTGTTTGCCTTCTTTTAGAAAGAAAATTTTGCATTATATATAACTCCTGTATCCAAAACAATATTGGCTTATCCATCCACATTTTCGTATTCGATACATAGCAATGCTATTTATAGGGTTATCTAGTTTAAAAATCTCGGTGTATATTTCGAGTTGCATTTAATATTACTAAATTGTTGTCCTCCGCTTTCAAATCTTTAAGCTTTCTTATACATTCTTGACAGTAAGAATTTCAGTAATGTGAGCCTGCCCTAACAATCTTATTTTTTACACTAGTCTAACTTGTGTAGGCGTCTGCTGCCTAGTATCCCCTTTATCTCAACCAGCAAATGCTATTGGAACGTTACAGAAACGAGTTTTGAAATAGAACGGTAACTATTCCCAACGCGTAACCGATTACGATAGTCTACTTGAACGAACAGATGAGGTCATTGCAAACATTTTTGACCAAATTAATAACTGGTAAAACCGATTCACTAGCGCTATTTTCGAATGTAAACTTCAATGTGCTAGTCTATGCTACACGATCATTGGGCATTTTAATAATCCTAAAATATCGGACGAACGTTAAGTGTATAGCGCTGCTAATGAATGCACATGGTGAAACGCAAACCCAATAGTTTTTGAGATTACCGCGTTAATCTAGTATGTTTGCCTCCGTGTTATTCGGAATTTTCCGAGGCACTTACTTCAGTTTGCATTTGTAAAATTTAAAATTCCGGTAACACTTGTATTTTTGATTATGAATACTGCATACTGCAAACTTGTATTGCTTCGTAATCCTGTTAATGTAACTGTTACTCTACAGTTGGCTAACCAACCACTATTATTATTGATTTATTCGTCATTTGCAGTTTCGTCATCGCAATACAACAAAAAAATTGTGTTTCGTTTGCTGTAAAAGTACTATTTTTGAGACAGTACCTTACTTGAGAATCGTTACCACACGACGAAATATTAACGATTTCTTTTTTGTAATAGTTTTTTACCTTGTCTTACTAATATCCAACTTTGTAATAAACATAAAAGTAACGGCTTGAAAAACAATACGAAATATAACGCGCAAATCAAGTGTCCAATAGTGCATAGAATGCTACTGTTGCTGCTTTCTAACAAACAACGCTGATGCATGAACTCGTTGCAAGCTCGTAGGTAAGTTTTTAGATGTCGTGTGGGAGACACCCACTTGATAGTCAGGGAAATAATAGAAGTTGCAAAGCAAGCAGCGTTGTAGGGTGGAGAGTGCATTCGGAGGGTTGCTGACATTTCTTGTACATTTTCCCACGTTGCATTTACTAGAGTAGCTTCTTCAATATATTACTAGCAACACTAGTTTTTTGATTAAGCAAAATTTAGAGTGTAAAATATGGAAATACGTGTGACTAAAGAAGAACGAATTATAGTAGCTAGTGAACCTGTAAATTTTGTAGGAATAAATCCTGTTAGACGACCCTGCATTACACCGTTTCATGTAAGCAATCTGAGTGCGCGACATTATGCAGAGTTTAGAAGAGAATTAAACATTCTTTGTAGTATTGCACTGGCAAGTATTTATACTTCTGTTATCTTGAAGACGTATATACTTATCCTGTAGCAATTTCAAATAGAAATCTTCACCGACAATTTACCACAAAGTTGCATAATGATAAAAATTATTGTATTAGGAACAAGAGCTTAGTGCTTTTAACCGTATTCAGCTCCGTAGAAAACGCTCTTCCTCATCCACTTCAGGACGAGGTAAGAACAATTTTAAAACTTTCAGTGAAAACGTGCTGAATGGTACTTATTTTGTTTCTTATTTGGACGGCTTCTATTCATGTTCCGACCTCTCGAATTACTTCCGCATCTGAGCATTTTTAGAAACTCGTCCAAAATAACCATCCTAAAAACAAACATCCCGTGCAATGGAAGATTTTCAAGATTTTGACTGTAGAATCAAAATCTACAATAGAAAAGCAAGCTACCATTTCAAATTGTCTCCATTTCCACCTCCACCATTACAGTGACTGAGAAGGGCCTATTTTTCGGACAATAGAATACCTTTGCTAGAAATACTTTTTAGTTTTAATTAAATGGTTATTCTGAGGGGTGATGGAGCATTTGGGTATCTTATACATTTTCATATATATATTAGATAATAACAGTGACGAGGCAACAATGGATACTTTGAGACTACAGTCCGGCATAAATTGAAACAAGCACACGGATATGTAACGATTACACACACTTGCCTAACTTATTTACAGGCTCACCGTTGTGACAAGGCACAGCATGTTAAACCCAGTTCCAGGCAGTTGAATCCCGATAATTCTGCTAGATCTGCATTGTGATATCCGAGGAAAAGGGTACGCACTATTTTGCGTTTATTAACTGATAAAGGAGCAAAAGTTACCAAAACAAGTACTTATGTGAGAAAAGTATCTATGAAGAATTTAAATTATGTCCTTTATTTTGTTCCATAGTTCATCTTTCATTATTGTTCGGTTGTAACAAGGACGGTTTGTACAATACAGCACGGTGTGTTCTTGTATAGCACAAAGAAATTCCTCAGTATCCATTTGGTCCAACGAAAACTGTGCGACTGGCACAAACATGTCCACGGGTAGGTAAAAACTGCATGGGCTGGGTACCTACAAAATGCTGGCTGCTATAAATCGAAATCGCCGGCCAGAAAAAATGTTTTGTATGTGTTTATAGCATCATTAACTTGCGTGTATTACAGTCTTTCGGCTGGCGGCATCGCCGGTCGTATATAAGTAACCTTGGTCTAAGCGTCTCCATTGATACTTCGTCAGTGAGTAATGATACGGTTTTTCGCACATCAAAGCATACACCGAGTCATAAAGTGAATCGTGGTTTAGATGTTAGAAAAACAATTTCAGTAGATCACAAACGACGACTAACAATGAACATTAACTCCATTATCCATTTACATTTTAATCCGACATCTGAGATTGTTCTGCTGAATAGGGTTTGGCAATTAGCATTCAGTCGAACTATTCTCCGCAAATACTAGCATGGACAAATGAATTTCTTTCACATTCACATATTACCAACCAAGAGGATAATAAATTCAATTTTGAATTCCGCAGTCGTTATAACGGCGAAATCCGAGGCGATATATTAAGATTTACTGAAGCTATTAAAATATTTCCTAAATCGCGGCGAGCAATAGCAGTCGGTAGTTTTGAACGGTGCGCCATCTCGAAATAAACGTTTATGTTGTGTATGTGTTCTATGTTCTTCTGTTTGTTGGAAATTTGAATAAGGACGATTCCAAACGCGCATGAATTAGAGGTTGTTTGCCGTCGTGTGGGACTAATATAACGCAAATATTTACCGAACGTCTGCGTATGTCGGCCGGTTCTACCACCACCAGCGAGGACTTCAATAAATTTTGAGATAACGCTTCTGTGTGGAATGTGGGGGTTGCTTGATGCTCGGATCTGTTCTGTATCTTGATACAGTCTTAGTAGGTGAGCACTTATAGCGAACGGAGAAATGCGAGGAGATGTATATAATTGTGAATATGAAGCCCAAAAAGAAGATTGTTCGAACTTGAGCTCCTATAAGAGATATAACAATCACAGAAGCTGGCATTAAGTACTGTAGACTGGGAATTGTTTGATTTAATATCAAGGCTATACAAGTCACAACCATATAGGTAATGATTATTCAAACTATTGAAGTAAAAGGAATGAGCCCTCCTAAAAAGAGGACTTTAATTAGTAAAACAAAGAATACATGACGGTTCCTTAAGAAAAGTGCCCTCACTATATCTTAAAATCTCAACACTTTCTGAAATTTGTAAATAACTTTAAATGTACATGACTTGTACTTATCGCGATAACGTAAAATTCTGAAATTCTAAAAACTGAAAACTACACATACAAAAAAGGATTACTGGAAGCAAGTAATAATTATTTGGAGGAAGTAAACGACGCTTTTATATATACGAAGGGCAAAATGTTCTACAGCCAAAAAAGTCGCTGTCTTGAAAAAATTACTAAATTTAAGAAAGCGGTTGCTTGTCCAAAATAAGTGAATAGGTTTTATCTAAAATACTACTTACATTTTATTAAGAGCAGGATATGTTTTGAGATAATATCCTACTCAGTTGGATATAGTAGATTTATAAGAGAAAAAATGTCTTGTGTGAAATAAGTTAATTCTCTTAAGCCAACATTCTGAATTTAAGAAATTTACAATGTTTCAATAAAATAATATGCTTAATAAATTCAATTTTCTTGCATTTAGACATTCTTTTTCTGTGTGTACATTATAGGTGATAATTATTTTAAGTATTTTTAAGCCAAAGATTAAAAAAGAATCAATCAATACATCGAACGCAACCATCACATTAACTTTAAGAAATGTGCAATTGCAATCTGTAAATGAATTCTCCATTCGTAGACAATGTAGTCCCGTTGGCTATTTTACCTCTTTAGGCATTTTTAATTTATTTTAATAACTTGAAATTGATTATTTCAATTTTTTTCTGAATGAGTTTCTGAAGTACATAACTAAGATAACATACATATTATTGAAATATTTAACAGGCCTATCTTCTTTCCTTCCATTTACGACAGCAAAAAAGCTTCATGTCAATTGGCAGGCTCAGGAGTATCAAAAAATATTTTACTGGAATATAAAATGACTTCAGTTGCTGCTATTTCTGGCAGAACAGGGGCGAAAGGGGTTCCGATGAGAAACATTTTAGAGAAAAACAAAGACTATCCATTTAAACCCAAATTTGTCAACATGCTGAAAGTTCGAAATTTTGATGCCAGGTTTGATTTATGCACTTGGTTTCAAAGTGAACCCGTTGACAGACGTTCTTTTGCCAAACAGATCATGTTTAGAGAGCGGCAACCTTTTCTTCTGATGGTACAATGAGCTGATAAAAACCCAAAATTTATAATTGAATGCAGAGATAAATATGCCTCTAATGGTGTAGTATTTTTAATGGATCCAACGTTTTTGAGAAAATTTAAATGCTGGTCGATATTCGAATTCCTTGAAAGCTGAAATAAACGAGGTAATTGATAATATGCCAAAAAATCTGAATTATGATTCCAGTAATTTGGAGCATCGGTACACAATACTTTCAGTGTGCAAAATGATTTAAAGCATTCACCTGGGGAGACAGTACACCTAGATTTTTAGTAGATGAATCAAGATAATTTTTCAGGAGAAAGAAAGTTTTATCGGAAAAAGATTTCTTGAAGCAAAATTTCTTTTGATTATAAAAAATCAGAGGTATTTTCAACGATATGGCAATATTGATGTGACAGCAAGGACAGCGGGGTAGTATGTCAAACAACACTAAAGTATTGGCACACCCCACACAACATAAGTTTAACTAATTAATCCGGAATAGGTGTTTGAAAGATACGTGGGTCCTGATTATCAACCCATGAACGAATGAGATGAGAAAAAATACTCTATCTCTATTCTAACGTGCCTGTTCGACTCTGGGGAATACACATCCTAAAACTAAGCATGCGAAATATTTTTGTTTGCCATCGATGTGAAATTTTCTTACCAATATAAAGTGTAAATTTATCAAAGAATAAAGCAAAATTTCTTTTGATTATAAAAAATCAGAGGTATTTTCTAACTTCTCAACTTAATACGTCCCTAAGTTTTCTATGCAAAATGATTTAATTTGGATAAATAATTCCTAATAAAAAAGACAAACCCCCGATTTGCAACGGACGCTGGTGAAGAAAATATATTGAAAAAATGTACAATGTGCATTTTTAACAGAACGAAGAAAAAACAAGAGTTGAAATTCTTGATTCATACTTTGGATTTGGAATCTTTAGGTAGATACTTTTTTTACGTTTATTTAATTTTATTCTGGAAAAAAAAGAAAATCATTTGTATTCAATATTTTCATCGCTAAAGTTATTTTACAATTTCCCTCTCTCCTTTTGAAAATTTTAATTATTATGATCAAAGATTTAGTCCATTTCGTTACTAACTATATTTATGTACTACATGTTAAATATTTGACAATACATATTTGAAGGTAATTATTCTATATTTAATCGAAGCTAAAGTATTGATGCACGCTTAAAACCAGTAATGATAATGGCTCTGTAACTATTATTATTATTATTGGTAAATTACGTCCCTCTCTACGGTTATTGCATTCAAAAAATAGATAATAGCCGGTATGTGAAACATCTTACACTTTAATATAATTTATTATAACTTTCATTATGCCGAGACAGCTAGATTTCTGTAATAAGAGGTATGAGAATATATATTACAAGTGCGGACCAGATATGAAAGATAGCTTATTAACATCGTGATAGAGGTTATTAACTCACTTTCACCATCTTGTTTTTCTTGTGTGTGTAATGTGAATTTGGTTTGGAGTAGGTTCGATATAAATATGTAAGTATTAGATAAATATAGATTTTGAATAATTTGACCTGTCTGATTTCATTTTATAAATTGTATATATGAATTCTTTCTATATTTTGTTTAGAATTTTCAAATAGTACCAGATCTGTCAAACATTTTTCGCTTGATCAGATATCAAGTAGCAATAAAGAAAAACGTCGAAAATGATGTCGTATGTCATCGCGATAAAAATCAGGAGACGCACACATTTAGCGAAGAACGCGACCATCGAATGAAAAATACACAGGCCGTATAATCTTTTTATCCTGCCAGTTATCATTCGCCTGACAAAGATAAATGTTATTGTTTATGGCTGAAAGCAAAAAAAGCGCAGGCGCAGGTTCCACTCCGGAAAAATCGATACGATGAAATTCTGTTGCAACCGAGTCCGGATTCCGTGACGTTATTGTGATTTTGCACAATGGGAAAAATCCGGAACATCTGCCCAGTGTTCGAAGCGAAATAATACGATATGTGACGCGATTACATCGTTCCATCTACGAAATTGCTAATATTAGCGGCAAAAATGGAAAAACATCGTCCGAGCTTGAGAAATGAATGAGTTATTTGGGGCGTATAAGACGTCTGGGTCGACATCTGCCAAGCGAAAGCTGCAACTGCTTCTCTACCTTCGCGTTGTGGCAGGACGATCCGGTTTAGACAGCGACGGAGGCGCCATCTGTGCTCATGAAACTAATATACCGGGGTGCTTATTTACAACGGAAACGGTCATTATCTTCTCAAAAAGGGATGTAAGGTGAACGTTAATTGGTTCTGTTTACCTGTAGCGTTTAAGATCCCCTTTACGTAATGTACTGAAAAGATCTTAATTGCCTATTTGCTGCAACATATGTCGTAGACAATTGCTCGGAGTTTGGACTTTTTAGATTAATTCATCGTTTAAGAAAATAAATTGATAGAATAGTGATATTGGAATTAGTAGTAGACTACTTGGTTATTTTTACACTAGAATATCGCGTAACTGTGGTACTGTTTAAAAAATAAGTTGCAATTGTTTAATTGAGGAAACTGTATCGTTTTTTAAAAATTTAAACGTAACCACTTTTGAAAAATTCTAATTTGTAAAACAGCGTAAACACGTTTCCATTAACTTACAAGGTAAGTTGGAGTACCATGTGTTATATAATTTATAAAGATGGTTTAGGATATCAATATGAATCCATGAAAACAGCATAAGACAATCAAGGTTTATTCAACGTACTGTTTCCAAACTTTTTTATTTTATAATATACAATTAATCACAAGAGTGTAAACACACCCTTCAAATGTAAGATAACTAATATATATTATGTTTTTTATAAAATGATAATTATATATAAACCAAAAAAGAAGCATATTTTTCTCTCTGCACTTTTCTCTTCGCTATCAAGTTGAAAACACCTCTCAACTATCACCAGCAAAGAATGGCGCCTAAAGGAGAACCTTCTCTTGACATTTTGGACAAATTTAATCATAAAATTAAGAACATAAATAATCTTATAATGAAATTGCAAAAATTGTTGGCCAACGTCTTGCAACAATTGAAACTATTGTTAGACATTTCAATTCCAGTGATAGTATTTATTGATAAACGTGGATACAGAACTTGTATAGTAGACAATCGAAGATTTAAGAAATGAAGGTTACCATCCCAGAAGAAAACCGTTCAGCTCAAATACTAAGAGGACAGACATTACAAAACAATATGCTGAAAAAGGATTAACTGGAATCTATTTACAGATGAGAGTAAATATAGCGTTTTTCGGGTTCGACGGTAGAGGAAGATTTTCGCGAAAAATTAATAAGGAAAAATGGAAAGCTTGGTTGTTACTGAAAAACATGCAGGAGGCAGTGTTATCGTATGGTGGTCCATGGAGGCGACTGGGCTCTTGAAATTTTATTTTTATGGAAATATATGGGTATACTGCGCGATAATCTATTACCGTTTATGTAACATTTGAGTCTAGCAAATCAGTGGATTTTTCTACTAGATAATTACTCAAAGGATAAGGCGATTATTGTCAAAGAATAATTAGCACAAAATGTTTCCAAACAATTGCATCCACCACCCTAATCGCCGGATTTAAATATCATTGAACGCATTTGTAATGAATTAGAAAGAAGAATTGGGAAATATTAAATTATTGGATTGCAGGCAGCTATTGACGGTGGTGGTGATGGTCCAACAAAATTTTCGTTTTAATCACTTGTATGTATGTAAAATGTACATAAATTTTGGTGAGGTCTTTTTTTTAATTATCTTTCAAAAGTAAAAGTGTTTTAAATATAATTTTCTTTTCTTCAATTTAATTTGTATTATCATATTATATTCATGCCATTTTTAATTTTAAATTTAGGAAAAGGTTTCATATTTGATATCTCAAAAATATACGGTACCAACTGTTTTTATTTTTGTATTTTGGGTTTTAACAGAGCCACAAAATTTTACAAAGCTAGTCTGGTTCAGCCTTCATTTCAAGAAAGTCTTTCTTCATTTCTTGTTTCAACGTTGGTGTATTGCGTTCGAAGTTGGGTGAAAGTTTGAATACTAAATAAGTTAAATACTAAATAAGTTAAATGTTCCTTTTTTCTTGTAGGTAGCTGCTTCGTACAATTTAAATTCGTTTTAAAATCACATAGTGCCAATTTACAAATGGCTAGAAAAGCGTATTCATTACAAAGTAATACATTTGATGACATTTAAATTGAAAATATTTATGAGAACTGCGCCAAAATAACTTGTTTTTGACATTGTTCTTGAAAAATAAGTTTTTGGTACACAAGTTGAATATGTTTATACTTTTACATTGATAGCCATATGGTGTTTTGAGATTTCTGTGGATTAGTCGTGTTTTTCATCGTTCAGAAAAAGTACTTAACGCTTAACATGTTAAGTTGTGGTTTGTGCAAAAGCACAATGAATGGATAATTTTATATAGACAGTTCTTCATATGCATTTATTAATCGTTTTCTAAAACTCGGAAATAGCAATAAAAATACAGAAGCCTTGATAACGCAGTTTCGTATTCGCAACGCAAGCTTCTTTCTTCGATCTCAATTCTTCGATTCTCCCTGCAATCGTAAACTGAATAACCATACCTGTTTAACGCCTTTATCTACCACATTTGCAAATCGGAATTAGTTAAAATTAAAACATTTTTTTGTTGATTATGGTGTTACTGTGATTATGTAACAGACAAGATCTAATAATTAAAGCATACAACGCTTAGGCTTATAGAATAATCTTCCGAGTGTTGCCGTGTCAGACTAAAGACTGAACGGTCTTTATGTCAAGAGTTAATTCAACGATATGGCAATATTGATGTGACAGCAAGGACAGCGGGGTAGTATGTCAAACAACACTAAAGTATTGGCACACCCCACACAACATAAGTTTAACTAATTAATCCGGAATAGGTGTTTCAAAGATACGTGGGTCCTGATTATCAACCCATGAACGAATGAGATGAGAAAAAATACTCTATCTCTATTCTAACGTGCCTGTTCGACTCTGGGGAATACACATCCTAAAACTAAGCATGCGAAATATTTTAGTGTTGTTTGCCATCGATGTGAAATTTTCTTACCAATATAAAGTGTAAATTTATCAAAGAATAAAATTTGAACATGGCTAAATATCAACAAATTTCAATTTGAAATAATAGCTGTTCAAACATTATGTTTTTTGTTTGAAATGTTTGCATTTGTTATTTATTAGAAAAGGTAATTATGAGAATTAGACAAGGAAACAGTAAATATAGAATTTACATAGAGGGTGTTTAGGGTCTTGTGATTTTATTTTCAAGAGGTGATTAAACATCTTAAAATAAGGTCATTAACGTAAAAATATCTTAACAAAAGTTGCATAATAAGAAAGATATTAATGTTAAAAAATTTTTGTAGTTTTTATTCTTTTCATTTTTAAGTGGTGATTAAGCATATTAAACAATTTGTTTATGTTTTTCATGGAATCCACTTTACACTAATTGTTCAAAGTTATCGCCGTGTTGTTGAAGCAAAGTCTCGCTCGACGTATCCATTAATTGCCATAATTTACTAGGCCTTTATCTTGCCGTCGAATTGTTGCCGCAGCTGCCTCAACGCGGTTACGAAGATCATTTAAATTAATTATTTCGTTGGTGTACACCATGGTCTTAATAGCGCCCCATAAGTAGAAATCAAGGGGGTTAAGGTCGGGTGACCCAGGAGGCCATGGAACAGGACCACCTAGACCAATCCACTTATTTTCAAACATATTATCCAAATGTTGGTGAACTAAACGATTAAAATGCGGCGGTGCGCTACCGTGAAGAAACCACATTTGTCGACGTACATTCAAAGGAACTTCTTCCAATAGTTCCATTAACTGATTTTGCAAAAACCAGAGATATCCATTCAATCGATTTGGCAACGCAAAAGAGCCAATAAGTTGTTCGTTGACTAATCCGGCCCAAACGTTTATCGAAAATCTGTACTAGAAATGATTACGACAAACAGCATGTGGATTGACAGCCCAAATATGAGTATTACTATTCCACATGCTGTACATTCTTATTCGATTACACTTTTATATTTATATAAACAACAAACAATATAAATATAACAAACAAAAGTCATGTTCATTGTTCAGAATTTATCTCCAAAAGTAACTCATTTGCCCTATAAGATCTATCTAAAATACAATTACATTTTACTAAACGAGTTACATTTTAAATGGAACAATTTGAATCATTTTTTACGCTGATGTTCTGTCTACATTTGTTGATGACGGCCGGGCAATTCGAAACCGATCATCTTTCTGTCTGTCCGTTTCTCGTTTCGTTTCGTTCAGTCTACAGCCAGCGGTAAACACTACACACCGCACGCTTTATCTTTGAAAACGCGAGCTACATCTAAATTTTTTAATTAAACACACCATTGTGGCAGTGGCGTCAACAAAAGACCGAAGAGAACGTAGTGGTAGTAGCAGCAACAACTTCATGTAGGTACCAACTAATATCGTTCTTCTCTGTCTCTCTTACACAACCTCTTCTCGTTTCGCTCGGTTCACCATTCTTTTCTCGGCACCGTCGGTTTTCTTTTTTTCGAGTCATTTGCGTCCGGCCATGTTTCCATAAACTGGCACTTTGTTCGGTTTTATCTCGGCGAGAATGCCGCAAACGCCGAAACAATGTGTTATTGTTTAGTTTAGAAACTAGAACTCTGGTAGGGGGCCGGCTCTGGCCTCCTCGGCAGTAATAACGGGAGGATATTCGTCTTACTGCACGGTATCCTCCGTTACTTTCTCTTATCTGTCTTGTGTGTCCGTCTCTGTCCTACTTTGAACGGTCTTTCTCGTTTCTCTCACAACAGGAATAGTGGTTCGAGGCGTGACTAACCGTATTTTGGTCTGTTTCGATCCCATTAAAGTGCCAAAGTATTTTGCAGTAAAACTTTTGTTATTACTAATTGAGGAAGCGAAATTATCACTTGTAGACTATGGATAATGCAATACCCAAAAGTTGGTCATCCGTAGGGGGCAGCTAGTGATTATGAATGAAATGTGTTATTTTTGTTGCTTCTATAGACGTACCATGCACAAGGTTTTATTGTTCTGGTTTCAGAATTTGTGGGTACTTATTTACAATATTATTGAAAAACATCGTTAAATAAACGCAAAATAATGATAAAATTTTTTATTTAAATTTAATACAGAATGCAGAAAAAACCAAATGCACTATAATATTTGAACCACAAGCAAAAATATATAAAAACAGCGAAACTATGTATGTGTACAAATAGAATTCGGGTACAATAGAAGGAGCGACATGCCACTTTCCGCTCTCTAGGCGAGACTGAATATGTGCACTCTTATTCCCGAATGACGTGCTACCGTATGGTTCGACCAGCTTAGGAAAAATGTTACACATTATAATTATTACATTGCTACACGAATGTGCAGATGGTACGATATTTTAGTTCCAGGATACATTTTGAATACCTTGATCACTATGCCTTTATTAAGAGAGAAGCAGCTACTGATACAATCGAAATAATCCCTTGAAATTCATTTCCAGGAATATCTTTCACAATTTTTCCATCCACGATGTATTAGAGGGCCTTATTTCTTCAAATTCAAGCTTTACAACGGTAATGATTCAGAAGTCAAAAGGACCTGGCTCAGATTAATGAATGACAAAACGATTGAATAATATGTTTCGTAAATCCTTCCAGGCATATCGTTGTATGAAGCATGGTTTTAAAAATAGTCTTCTTACTTTTATAGTCAGTCAAATCTGAGACCTCAAGGAAAAAGATACGGGTACATGTATTATTATCCAAAACGGTTTACTAGACATCTGTAGTTTAGGAAATTTGTGGAACATTAAAAAAGGTCGATTTTTATGATTCGATTCTGAAAGTATGTCTTCTTCCTTAAAAAGGGACCTTGTTGATTTTTATTATTTAATAAAAGTATACTTCCCAAGTCACACATATATAAGGTGTTTTATGTGGCACTTTATTCATATATACGAAAGTTTCTTTTATTTTGAAGCTGCCTACTTTTAGCTTAAAAAAGCGTTTAGTTTTATTTATGCAGTTCTCTTATACTAGAAACTCCAATAGATAGTATTAAAAGGAAAGGGTACTTTTCGTTTCTATCATATAGCTTCCGCAGTTGTCACTTTCTGGTAATACCATGTTTCAGTGTTTCTAACATACTGTGAAGCCAGATCCACTACATTCTTTAGCTTCTCTTTTTTGTGAGGTATAGTTTATCGTCCGGTCACAGAAGTAGTGACATTGCAGATTTTTTTTAGGAAATCAAATGATTTAAACACGAAACCACTTACTATTTTAGAATACATAACATTTTCCTTGTGCCCTTCCCTAAATTCTGTTATTTGGTAAGTTGAAAATACAATTTTTGGCCTTCATTATTTTTGATGTTGTTATCCTCGGAAAAAGGAGGCAATTTATCTTTGAAGTTTAAAACAATCTCTTTATAAGTCTTGTAACGAAAACTTTCTTACTGGTATTTTGTATCAGTTATTCTCATTCTATCGAGCAACATATGTTAGTAGTTTAGTGTAAGAACTACACCAAGAGGTGTTTGGCAGAAAATAGAAAGTTCAGCAGCTCCAAATAAATAGCTAGGCTCGCATTTTCAGTAGAAGCTGTTCTTTCTCGCACCAAACGACGGAGCTAATTTTTCTGTCATATCCAATAGAAAATCCAACTTTGACAAAATGTGGAGTTTTCTGCTTATTGCACTCAGACCTTCAATAGTAGGATCCGTAATTCCACTCCCAGTGGAGATGAAATGATATCATCAATATTTCAGTGTTGTTTGTGTTTGAAAACCTGCAAATATCTTTTTTTTTCTAAAAGCTTACTTATCGATCGGTTTTTATTGTTAGAGACTGTAACGCCTAATTTCGAAAGTAATCTTTCGTATGGAGTAGATGAAGTAACAATGACCAAGCAGCTTTTAGTTTGTTTGTACAGGAATGGAAGAAACTACCTTTAACCTTTTAATTGCTGTAACCTAATGTCAAGTAAGCACCGACTGCAAAAGTATGGGTGTTTAGTTAGATTTTCTTAATTCTTACCTACAAATAAAAGGGAACATGAAATTATAAGTAGTCTCTCGGAGCTTTTTCTAAGATAACTGATATGTGTAGTTCTTTAATTGTAGAAGAACTAAAAATACGGTAAATACTAAATAACGATGAAAAATTCTGTAAAATTAAAATTTTAAATACGACAATATAAAACAGAAATTGTATATTGCAGTTTGCGATTTGTAAGCTATTCGCAGTCTGGATATTCACCGTTCATTTAACAGTTTACATATAATAGACAAGTGCCTCCGCCCAAATTATTATGCCGTCACGATTCATAACGTATCAAGATGTTAACTTTCTAAATCCATAAAGTTTACATTACAGATGCATATGCGTCTGGAGTTGCTGTGTACATAAAAGTATTAATTAGCCTTCACGCTTAGTAAATAAAGTCGCTGATGGAAAGGGACTAAAAGAATAACGCGTGTTTCACAAACCGAGGAAGTCATCAATAGATTATTGAGAGTAATAAATCTAATTTATTTATGTCAACAATTCAAGTTTTTATTTGCTACATATTAAGGCATGTAAAATTGTACAAATAACATCTGCATTGCTCCAATAGATTCAGAATTTTGTATTAGAATAACAATTGAGTGTACCAGTTAACTAGAAATGATTCCAACTTTTCGTTTTTTTTTTTCACATTTTCGAAATTTACAATTTATTCTGTATCTGAATTTTACTTGTTTTCACTATATTAAGAAGCATAGAAAATACAACAAATGTTTCACCAACTAAGCACAGATTAGCTTCACATTATGAGCTGCAGCGCCATTCTGCTGAAATTTGAGGTTACTGAAGTGGCATATCCAAAATTTCATCGGGTATCGACTTTAAGACCTCTAAGCAGCGTGCAAATTTTAAGCTTTCTTTACCTTTTTATTGCGCCAAAGTACATTTCTAATATATCCACCTTTTACAAATTTGCTGCATAAGTTACTTGTTAAACTCTATTTTTCACATTTAAGCCGCACAAAATTGCCGCAGTCATGGTCCTTTAAACTGAAACTTTCAACAAGATCTTTAAAGAAAATAAGTAGGAGTATTGTGAAGCTAGATTCAAACTTAGGTAACGAATCTCCCAGTGAGAATGCCGAAGGCAAAAAAGTATCATGTTCGAAACTTACTCTTAAATATTGTTGGACCAATTTTGCGAAAAGTAAGAAATAACGTTTTGAAAAGAGCTAACCTGTGCTTAGTTCACAAAGGTGAAAATTTTGAACAATATCTTTATGTGTTGTTATTAATTAATAGTAAAAAAAAGTGTGTATTTGGTTACTAAAATGATGCATTCAGGTGCAGAATGACTCGGATATCCCAAAGCACCATTTCAAAAGCCAAAGTTGGAGTCATTTTCCGTGAATTGGTACCGTCAATTGTAAAAAAAAGTAATTGTTTTATAATTCAACCGTTCTTGTAACTTTAGAAACAAAAAGTTACCCATAAAATGTGGTTCAAACTGTACATCCTGTATAAAAAAAAGTAAGTTGTCCTGCATCCCTGCTAGATGTGTGTGGTATGAATTCTCTGGAGAGAATGTTCAATGACAGTTTAATAGTGCATCTACATTTTTACGGCATAAAAGTCATTTGAAAAATGTGAAATTCAGTTGCATTTCAAACACTTCACTCGTTATTCATTCCTAGTAGACGAATACCGCATTTGAAAGTGTTGAAATTTTCAAGTAGTTTGTTTTCAATTCGCCGACGTAATGTTTACGAGACACGTTCGATAAATACCTCGTTTCGCTAGTTTTTAGTTTTGTAATTGTATAGTTATGGAAATGTAACCTACATCAATTTCAATCCTACAGTTTTTATTCTATCAAAACTCCAGTAATTGTTTGATATTTTTTTACTGTTAGTTTCATTTAGAGATAAAATTACTTGAAAAATAAACGGTACACAATGTATAATTTAAGTTCTTGACGCGCTAGAAAAACAAAAATACAAAGCTAAATAGTTGGTTAGTAAAGATAGACATCGGTGTAATTAATCTATTTTCACTTACAAATGCAAAACAATAAGGCAAAGGGTTGTAGACTGACTCTGTAAAGGTGTAGAGAGTACATTCATGGGATATGTATAGAAGAAAATGAAGAAGAAAACGTGTTAACAACAATATTAAGTTGAAATTGTTTTACAAATCATTTCCATTCACTACCGAGTAATAGTATCACAGCATTACAAAGATCTTCATTACCGTTATTCAAATTCTTGCAAACAGCAGATAATGTACAACCAGGGCTCACGTGATGAGAAAAGTGTTTATGCATGAGAAAACTCAGTAGATAACGATGAAATCGTAAATGTCTGTTCTCTTTCATTTTTTCGTCAACTTTTTCCACTTACGAACATTTGCGCGGCCATCTTCAAAAGCTCTAATCCATTTCCTTTCCATTCCATGGTCATGTTTTCTTCATATATCTCACTGGTCTGACGATGAATTCCAGCGGTTTTCACGCTGTTAGCACTAAGAAAACGAATCACAGCGCGTATTTCATAGTTGGCGGGGTTCTCAATTGGAGGAGGCACTTTGAATTCTTACAAACAAACGTAAACGTGGTTGGTATGTGGTGTTAGTAATGGCATCTGTGGATCACCAACAGAAGATAGCAGAATGCTGACCGCAGCGCTGCAGTAGCTAAACTTCAAAACGGTACTTACTTAAAAAATACGCTTCGTATTTACTAGGTAAGTGTTTATCGATATATATATATATATTATGTTAATTATAAATTATAATGGAAATTCTAAAGAGTTACGTATTTGCCAGTCGGACGCCTATGATCAGGAACCGTGATTTGTGAACATTAGTAATGTGTTAAAATTTTCAACATATCCATCACTTTAAAAAATGGTTTCAGAAAGAACATTATTTATCGCATTTAGGTTTGGTATTCAGAGATATCTGATCACTTAACAATTCTCTCTTTGCGTATGTAAATAAGCAACCGGGAATACTCAAACAGTCCTTTCAATTATGAAAATACCTTTTAAAAGTCTCGCAGATTATTACACCACATTATCACTCTACACATTTGATTAACACAGCTGCGGTTTTCAATTTACATTTGCTTCGTTTTATTTACACAGGTCCACAGATAAGTGGGAAGATTTACGCGCCGGTTTGAAAACATAATCGCTCCACGTAATAGGCGAATATCGCGGCATTAATCTTTGCGTTAAAGCAACCCGTAATTTTCGAAATGCTTTTTTACGTGACCGAGTTAATGCGAAAGAGCGAGCGTTCGGTAGAACTAATTTTAATTACCGTAATGATCAGTGAATGTTAAAAATACGCTCTGTCGAATTAATTATCCAATGAATTGAACAATCCGCTATGTTCCTCAAAACGCGCTGGAAAAACGCCGAACTTTTTTTTGCATTTTGCAAAATACACAGCAGATCGTGTTTCTGTATGACGCGGCGTCACGCCGATCAAGCCACTATGGACATATGTATGGTATATGTAGTGGGTGCAACAAGTTTCAGTTGAATAACCTTATTTAACTAAACTCATGCTGTGAAAAAAGATCAAAGTTGTCGTGAAAATCGATAAGGCGAGTGTGGCGTGCTATGTTGTTATTTCTGAAAATAGCGGAGTAGCTGCATACGTATATGCTGGGTAGACGCATACAGAGACCACTTTCATTTCATCAATCTCTACTAGCGATATGCATGAATGTGTGTGAATCGTTAGTGTAATGCTTTGAAGTTGTTGCGTTTGGAGATGGAATTGAAATACATTTGCGATTGATGAATGATTCAGGTCTATTAGAAATGCAATACTGCTGCATACAAAAATTGCAGTGAGATAGCAGTTGAATAGAGGTTTCTGCTATTTTTCACAACCACAATAACATGTACTATATGTGTAAAGTAAAAAAACAAATTGAATATAGTTATGGCCAAAATAATGCCAGTATGATGGAATTAGAATTAGAACAAAGGGATTTAGTGGAATTACAGCGCTAGAATGAATCATCACTTTTTGCTGATATATTCGGACTCGGGAATGAATTTGTCATATACATGAGACAAACAATGATATAATAAATCAGCCGAAATTTTGCGTATTTTTGGACTTCGAGTACAAACGTGTAATACCGAATCATGGAATATCAAATCAGCGTTGATCGAGGTATCGTTAAACGGGGTCTTACTGTATACTCCTATAACATTGGGATCCCGGATTTTATCGCTACAATACATTTTGCGTCTGGTCAAAGCAATAGTTTTTCATTTAAACATTGTACGAGCTAAAAGGTTTAGTTTGTATAAAGTATGTTAGCTTGTGTTCATTACTATTCCATTGGTTTTTATAATTTTTAATTTTACCTTATGTTTCTGAATTTTGCGAGTTTTTTCGGGCATTAACGTCTTATATATGGGGAAAGAAAATACCAACCTACTCAATTTCAAATGCAGTTTTTTATTTTTTTTTCTAAGTAATAAATTTTACTTTCTTGTTTTTGTTTCTTGTTCCTCACTATCGTTTTTTGATTCGACAAACACGAAATGAGAAATTTATCACGTATAAAAAAATAAAATTTCAAACGAAAGTGGGCGAAAAAGTGAGAAAATTACATTGATTACATAAAAGAACAAGGAAAAATGGAAAGAATGCCTGAAGAGGTCGACAATACCTCCGTTGAAATGTATCCAAATAAAATGAAATCAAAGGAAAGAAAGTGTGTTTTCTTTCTCCATATATAAGATTTTAAACCCAAACAAAATTCGCAAAGAACTATTTGGATAAATTTCTTGATTTTTAATAAATATCATTGTACTGCAGAAATGTGCGAATTAATCATAAAACTAAGAAATTAACAATTTTATTCTGTGCAATACAAAGGTAAATCCATTTATTTGAATTGTTAAATTGAAACAAAATTTAAAATTAATATTAGTAAGAGAACATTACGTGGACACCTAAAAGGCAATAACTTATTAGAGAAGAGTAGTAGGAAAGCGCCATTTCAAAAAAAGAAAACATGTTAGACGTTTGAAATTCGCTAAGTATTATACCAATTGGTCAACGAAAAATGGTGCAGTATTTTCTGGATGTAAAAGCAAAATTTTAGAGCAGGCGTATGTTAGAAAATCTGCTAATACAGCTTATCAGCCTCAATATATCCTCAAGACACATTACTAACTATTTGCGACTGTAGGAAATTGCATTGGTGCTCGCCAAATGGAAACAGGGATTATTCAGTGGCAGTTATCACAATAATTACTGTGAATCATAATACAGAGTTCAATAAACAATTATTCAATTGACTAATATGTTATTGTTTTGCAAACTTATCAATGTACTATGTACTTGTTTTACATTTACTTTTAATATTTGACAAGGATATTAAATTTATGTTGTTCCAAAATCAAACGAATAAGTTAGTAAGTTACTGCATTACTGTACTACCTAGTCAATAAAATTGGTATCGTAATTAGCTTAATATTAATCAAAATACATACAATTAAAAATCTACAAAATATGACTGTTTCCACATACATTTGTGGTGCAATACCGTTTTCCGCAGCAATTCTACGTATCTCCAAATAAGTCTTTTTCCTTCCACCGACCTATAAAATATTCGTTGTAATTATATACTCCAGCTATGATTGGACATTGTTTCATAATTTACAACCTTATCCTTCCTCTATGAGCAACATTGGCAGATGTGCTAATGTTGCAGTCATTTTCACATGGCTTCTCAATTTTTGGTCTCTCCGGTATATGGCTGACAATTCCAATTCTTGGACTCCCCGCCGTGAACACTATTTAAAATAATAATAATAATGACGCCACTACACATACATACATGTCTAAAACTAAAACGTACTAAAGTCTTCTGCCATGGATAACGAAAAATATAAATCAAAAGGAAGAAAGAAAAAAAAATAACAGGAGCAGATATTATTGTTTGTTTTTTATCGTAGAAGCGCACGTTTGAATGGTCGCATACGCAATATTTTGAGATTAGCTGGCGATGAATTATAGGTGTACACATTGAAAGGTGATTTTTCATAAAATACAGTTTTGTGCAGCGGCGGTCTAATGAGACTCCTGTTTCTAATATTAGTATTGTGTACGTCCGTACTGGAGCGTATTTTATCCAGAAGGTATGTGGGTGTTTTAATTGTAATTAATTTATAATAAAGCATTAGAGTTTGTATTTTTGTCCGATTTTGCATTTTAGCCATTTCAATTTCATAAGTTTTTGCGATATATGTAAATGAAACTTACATCCTTTTAAAGATGTACTAGATAAGTACTTCTTTGCATGCAAAAATAGTAAATCGTTAAAAATCAATTTTCAAACATTTTGGATTAAGTTACCAATTCAATTCCTTTTTTTCTATTTGGAAGTAATGTATTGTATAGCTGAACACAAATTGATGATTTAGAACAACTTTTGAATGTTCCATCACCAAATACTCTATCTGGCATTGTTAAGCTCGCCAGTCCTTATTTATTTCCAAGTTCAACGATTCTACCATCCGATGTTCTGCTGTCTAATAAAACATGGAAATAATCAATTGTCAGATTTACTGGTAATACTCAAAAGCTAGGATTAGTGACGGACAGCATTGCCATAACCACTAATGCAGGGGTAGGCTGCAGTACTGCCATTATTTCTGGTAAAGTACTTTTATGAGCAGCAATGGGAAAGGCAGCAAAGGAACACGCTACTTTCAAGACAATTAAACACGGCGAGGTAAAAATTATGTTTTGTGAGTCCTTCTCTTATTACGGTACAGGGCCAATATATTGGATAATTTTGAAATTTAAAAATTTGGATATCTTATAAAACGTAATGTTACTCATGCTGTGGGGGAAATGCCTTTTAAATGGGTGGGGCGAACGATTGGTTTATCTAAAATAGAACTTATTTCAAACTTTAGCTTGTGAAATAAAGTTCTATAAATGAGTACTTGTTGTTTGCTGTTTTGTTGATGATGTTAGAAAAAGAGGTCTAATGACAATTTTTGTATGTTTTGATTTAATTTTGAGAGTAATACTTTGCGTATTTTTTTATTAAAGCTGTACTATAATTACTTGCAAAAATTACGAATGGACAGAATTATCCGACATGCACAACATAGAAGTAAAACTATAATATTTTAAAAGTAAGGTTATAATTTTACATTAAAAAAATAATCTTTGTTTTGAAATATTATAGTTTTACGTCGTCAAGTATGAGCCATGAATTATACAAACCGAAAATAAAGACCTATAAAAACCATATAAAAACCAATAATTGTTTCAATCTGTTAAATTATGGAAGTATTTTGGAGAAGACAAAAAGTTTGTCGAAACGTAATCATGCTTTTATTTTTACTCATCTTATCAAGAAATGAATTGAAATTAATGTAGATGAACGGCTAAGAAAATCATTCAGTAGCAATATTTATATTCTTTAAGGAAAATAACTTACTAACGCTAGGTACTAATCCAGAGGGATTTATCAAATGCTATTTAAGTGACATCATGTTGGAAAAGCATCGAATATGAAAAAACTGCAATAGCTTTTAAAATCCGTGAGTTATATTGAATCCACATGCGCACAATTCAAAGTAACTTTGTTGTTTGATAATTATTACCTATTTACTACGAAACCTAACGGCACTTATTAGTTTGAAAAAGAATCTCTATTCGAGATTTCGGATAGTAGATCCGAATCAGAGGTTTTTCGAGAACGGATCCAGATAATAACACCAAAATTCGGATATTCCGATCCAAGTAACACCTTTACCGAAAACCTGCTTAAATGTTTGAGGTTTATCATATTTTATTAATGATGTTTGCTTCAGATTCTCGAAAATTACATCTGCTGAGATTTACATACCACACATACGCAGTTCCTTGAACTGCGAGAATAAATTTAATATGTTTCCGGTGCGTGTAAATATTTAAATTAAATCATTCTAAAAATACACGAAACGCATTTCGAATTGTTGTTTACGCGGCTCCATTAATGGCACGCGTGGAATGTGTATCGAAATTGTATCTAGACCAAAGACAAAAAGAACTTCATAACAGCAACTTAATCGAGAGCTTGCGAAACAGGAAAATTTGGTTCCGAAACTAACTGAAACACGCAGATATATTATTTCAGGAGATAATAATTCCCCGTAGCGCAATTGATCAATTTTCGGAAAATATACTGCTAAGCGTAACGAGTTAATATCCACGTTGACAACATTTTAAGTGTCGTGTTGATAGAATGTTGATACTGCGCCTGGTACGAGAGTATGTACAAGATTTCGTGCACGATCTTAAAACCGGGCAACAATGGTAACATTTAAGAAGTTTTAGTACGGAAATAAAACCTATAAATTAAAATTTTATGTGGGGATTTATGGCAGCAACGGTGAGCAATAAAATGTTCTGTTTAATTGAAGGAGCCGATTTTAGTAGAAAATAGGAGTTGTTTGTTTTTTAGGGAAACGTGAACGGGTGTTGTAGACATAATACGGTTTGTTCATAAACAAATGCGTTATAAAAAGCGTCCAATGGTGTGATTTATTTTACGGGGCACCCCATAATTAAAGTAAAAATGACAAGAATATGCATAAAATGATGCTTGTTTGATATATTTTGAACTTCAAGAGGATCGGCAGTATGTCGTAGGTGGTTTCATTATGAGATGTTGGATTCTATATCGGGAGAGGGTAAACAGTTCAGTTTAGTTTCTACCTACACTACAAATGTAAATGAGATAATTTCAACAAGATATCGAAATAGTCACAGTACACGTGTGCTCTTAGAAAAACAGTCCCGAGATCGGTAATATTCTGGTGCATATTTGTAACACTGATTTTGATCCGTACAGTTTAAAATTAGTAACACAAGATTAAAATACTTTAGCAACATGTTTACATTGTTTCGATAGGCTAGCCTTGTAAATGCACACATTACTCATTTATGTTCACCTTGGTGTTTATAATCTTGAACTTTCAATTGACCTCATGTGACCTCTCCTGCGAAAAAATGAAAAAAAAAACTTAATACATAAGTCAGTTATTTTCAAAATACCGCAGTCAAGTGTACGATGTACATTTACGACCGCTTCTTCTTCAACTATTGCGCCTTGAACTGGGCAAAGCAAATTACGTAAAATATGTAAAGTATTAATGTTTGTACTCCCTTAAAAAAAAAGTTTTTTTTTCATAAAACAGCAAAAGAAAATAAGCAAACAATACGATTTTACACACTATAGCAAATAGTAAACAGTAACAAAGCTGGTTGCTACAGTTACTGCATGGTGGCGTTTCGTTTAATGTAAATTTCTCAATAGTATTCAGTTCTTTTGAAAGTAAAAGAAAATAGCTTACAAGTTTTTAACCAGTTTTATTGAACCCCATATTGTGAAAGAAATAAGTACGCTTAAATGGATTGTTTGACCTAAATAAAAAGTTCATCTCATAAAGATCAAATTTAAGAGATACTTGCCAAACTGATTAATGATTATTGCTTAAAAATGAATTTAATTAAAAAAATTACTGTAATAGGTTCATGTACAAATGATAAGTTCAAGGCGAACAAATTAATCTCCCAAATTTAACGTATGATGAGTTTTCGGAAAATTTCCAAATAGGTTGTAGTTGTAGCAAAGGGCATTTAATCAAGCTGTCGCTAGAAATGAAATCTTACAATTACTTTGTTTTGATCGTGTTTTTGAGGTCTGGTACCCAATAAATTAATGAGAAGTATATGTTGCGTTAATTTGCCTAAAAGTGATCGACCAAGGATTTTGGACCAGTTGAGGAAGCAAGGATCGATTAAAGCGTTAAAGATAGAGTTTCACATCGAAAAAAAAGGATACTGCTTCACGATTAATTTCGCGAAATAACGCGTATTCTTATTTTGTTAATAAACTGATTATTGTGGATGATGATAAGTATTTTACTTTGTTCCATTCAGAGCTGAAGGGAAACGACACGTTCATCGGTCGTGTTCGAGGAGAAGAAGAATTGCAGAAGTTTATATTCAAGGTTGCCCCTAAACCGCGTCAGTTTCTAAATGCACATCATGCCAATGATATAATGTTTTGGTCTGATCTAGCTTTATCTCATTGTGCAAGTGCAATAGAGGCTGGTATAACAAACAACGTAAACTTTGTTTAAATTGGACCCTGTTGTTATTCAGAGGATGACAAGAGGGATAGGTTTGAAGAAAATTGGGGACTATTGAAGATAATCGCTCATTATCAATAATTAAATATTATGTATGTTTTGTTATATTTATTGTTAATTGTTGTAGCAATCAATTTAATCTTATTTTTAATTTTTGTTATTTAATAGTTGTTTTTCGGAAATATTTAATAGCATGTGCCAAAGTTATCAAAAGAAGAACTGATAGAACTGATTTCTGTGTTGAGGGAATGTAGCAAGGATTATTTACTTGCCAGATAGCAATATCTAGGAAGAAATCCTAAACAGCAGCCTTCCAACGACTACTGGAAAGCTTCACAGTTGCTTGCGGCGAATTATACAGTTACAGGTTTATTACTGGAAGCCAATTAACCACAGACCTGTTCCAAATGAAGAGTTGTTGTCCCTATATCGGTACCTGAAGATCTCCAAAATCAGCGAACGTAAAATTTATCGTAATGCCATCAGCCAAAAAAAAGGAAGGCATTAAACAGCAACGAGTTCCACCCGTATCGGGGTCAAGATAATGTAAAACTAAACGATAACAATATTGAATTCATCATTATATTGTAATTGTAGCAATGACTTACTTGACTTTACAACAAAATAAGGATTACCGATAGTTAACAGGTCCTTTTGTGTGTAAAACATTGACAAAAATTCAAAACTATTATATAGGCTTTCGTCAACGAATTATATCTGATTCGTTCCTAATAAGACCCTGTGGTGTACTAATTAGCGTGTCTCTCTGGCGAACAGAAGTATTTAGGTTCAAGTCCTACCAGGAAGTTCCCTTTCATTAATTAAAAAATTAATTATGTCGGAAAAACACGGATTTTTCAATCTTCAGAATGTTTCATTACCTTTTAACATAATATGTGATACAAACTTAACGCAAGATTTGGGCAATTAGGGAGCATATGAACGGGCATGCATTAGGTCCTATCATAATCTACGAGGGTTGTTTCCAAAGTTCTGAGAATTGTACTCTAAGTAATGCTTTTAGTGATAGGCAAATCTTGACATGTTTATGCAGCTATCCAGTGCAATATAGTTCAGTCTGAGTCAGGTGTTCGACTGATATAGAAGTGTTTTCGTAGCACTGTTTTTGTAACCATGGAAGACGCGGTTAAATCTCAAAGAGCAATAATTTTCTTTTTGTGGAAAGAGGGTGTGAAACCTTCAGAAGTTATTCAACGTCTGCAAGGAGTGTTTGGTGAGCCTGCAGAATCTAAAAGTAGTGTATATCGATGGATCGATTATGTTAATGAAAATGTTGTCAATGTTCTAATTTCATTCTCATTCAAGGAGCAAAATTGATAATGTTTCAGTATTTATCTTCACATGTACATATGTTGTATTTTAATAAATAGAAAAAAATTGAATTCAATTTTCAATCCTACACAAGGATTTCAAAGAATCTACACGTCTACACATCTTAGCCTTTTAAAACAGTCTCTTCAGATAATCCAGGAAGACAGCATGCATGTGAAAAACAGGGAAACAGGAAACTTGACACACATTAATCCACCGCTCTTACTGCAAATATGAACAGTGTGACGTCAACTATATACTTCTGCTCTTTATGTTTACTAAACACGAGTGTTTAGACCGTACAAAGGAAATGCCGCATATGTGGAGTATGTAAATGTACGCTCTTAGTCATGCTACGCTAGTCGAGTTTTTTACCGGTCGTGTTACTTCCCGCCTTTGTCCACTCAACGCCAACCAAGTGAACCGGCAAACTACGACGTACCGGACGGGCTAACCAACGACAACCATTCGTACGTCTGACCACCGTATCGCGTTGGCGATAGGGAAGGGAGCGCAAGAAATTCCGTGCAGCAGCGGCACATCGGAACCGGCGACGGAAATTTATCGTTTACGTAATAATGAGTTAATTAGCCGTCTCAGATTAAGTTTGAATGACGATGGTTATCATCTACCGGGCCGTAATTTCCTTGGAAATTACATAATTTGCTAATATTACCTCCTAATAGGGAACCGAATGATTTAGTTTACCTCCATGCGGTGGCGGAGAAGTCTGCGAAGGTGATTTTTTGAAAAATGTTCAAGTTAATCAATTGTAATAACTTATGCCTTTACATCCCTCAGGAGGTTTAGTCAATTACTGGTCGGCCATGATTTATTTTCACGTCTGCACCCGTATAGCTTCTTAATATGTTCACCTTTAGCATTCGTCAAATTTGGAGTAAGAAAAACAACGGAAAACCACCCCACCCCAAAGTTCGAACCTGGTACGCTGTGATTGACAGCCAATGTAATGTAAAATGAGGCGTTCACATTGGATTTTATATTATTAGTAACGTAATGCCAAAGTGTAAGAGCAGGGCAATTCTTTATTATGTAATATTTTCTAACGTGGCTTCTTACAATAACCAAATTGAACTATTATATACTTTACATATTTTTAAGTAACTAATAACACATGTTACTAATACGACCACTGGGTATAATAAGCTGATTAAAAATATGAAAAATAAATGTAGACAGAATGGACCAGAAGTTTTCTATCTACCGTACATTCAAGGTGTCACCGATCGCAATAAGCAAGATCTTCTGCCAGAACAACATAATAACTATCTTCAAACCCAATTTCAAACTCTCAAAGTACTTTTTCATCAAAGACCGCAATAATCTGGAAGTCCCTGGTGTCTGTCAGATTCCATGTTCGTGTGGTAGTGTGGTCAGTCGGTCAGCACTCGAGATAAATGAGCATTGTACGCCGCTGTTACGTGTAACCGGGTCCGCGCTGGCTGAGGATATACTGGAAACTGACCACCAAATTCAATTTAATTCTACCCGCATCCTGTCTCACAACCTTCACTATTATAGCAGAAAAATCCGTGATTCTATAGAAACCTTCAAACATCCCAACAATTTAAATCGGGACGATGGCTATCCCTTACATTATATCTGGAAATTCTAATTGATTAAACCTCCTAGCAATCGCCACGGTTAATTGATTCACTGCCCTGTAACAAGCTCCATATAAAACTCTGTGGAACAAGTAATCCCTAGTCCGTGTGCAGTAACAGTCCTGAAGATGTTCCATAATATTGAGGACGGAACGTCGGTAAAAACTACGACAACGATGGGGTTCCAACCCGGAAACCAAGAGTGTAGCGTTATTGACGACCCTGGAAGCCTACGCAACGTTTCTCTCTCCGTATTTAGGTCTACATTTAAAGTTAACAGATATAATCACTGTTGAATAGAGTTTGTTTTCGTAAACAAGAAACAAGAATAATTCGATGCCATATAAAGCTTTTTGAAACTGTCCTTTTTTACCAGTAAGATATTGATTTTACATACTTTTTTTATAATTATTTAAATTAAAAAACTAGTATGTATAATCGTTTCAAATTAATGTAATATTTAAGCTTTAGGCAATTATTTAATAATCAGGAATGTAGAAATACTTTCGTGAATTAGAGCAATCAATAGGTATGTTAAAGTAAAGCGTGAAAATACTGAAACGCCTATTTTGTCATACCTAATGTTCATTTCTTTTAAAGATTTTTAAATGTTCATCATTGTAATGTAATGTAATTTCGACCTTCTTAAGTGATAAAGCATTTTTGGAATAAGTTTCCTTTATTTCCAAAACGTTAATTCTCGTTTTAATTATGGTAATTTCTGGAAGATTTGCAATATTCTCGCAAGCAAAAAGTTTAGCAGTAATTAAAAGTATACACATTAAAGGTAAACCAAGTATTTCCAATAAACTTTGTATATATGTAGTACTATGCCGCTTAGAATTCTTTTATTTTCTATAAGTTACTGAAATCTCAAGTAGATTCTTAATCTGTGGTACATGCTGATCTTCCTTAAATTAGCACTGAAAGAGATAGTACTGAATTTTTATATATATTTATTTTTACCAATACCAGTTTTTTTCATTTGATTTAAATATTGGTATAAGGGGAGAATACAAAGCTTTCTCCGAAGTGAGCGTATTTATTACTAATATGTAGTTCGTTGCTGTAATTTTTTTTCACGCGTTAAAAACCTCAAGCAACCATATACTAAAATGAATTGCAATCCGAAAGCTCAATAACGTTTAATATGTACGCAAACAATATGAGGTTTACCATTTTTTAAGCATTCTCTTTGCCATAACATTTAACGCCGATAAGGAGTTGTTTTGTTAGTAACCTCTAAGTATTCTACACTTCATTTAAAATGTAAATTATACACTATAAGCATTAGTAGGTACCGATAAACACGACAGTGTAGGCGAAGGTATTGTCCGCACGTATCCTTTACGTTATCTTCCAAGGAGCTTCGGGTTTGATGGTTTATTATTAATTCTGTGATGCGTAGGTGCAGCGAACCATGCCAACCGTATTTGACCAGACATAGAGACAGAATATATGTCTACTGCTAGTTAAATCGACGCCTTATGGTCTTTATTTGCTACTTGATGGTCAATTCAAGCATTAATATATTTTAAACACAAAAGAAAGTCATGCAGATGGAGAAAGTTGACAATATAGTAAACAAATATATTACTACGTTTTTTACATATGTGCTTTAGACATATTTTATACCTTTGACGCCTATATTTTGCGAAACGCACCAGTTTAAATAATACATTAGTCAAAGAAACCAAGTTTGAAATATGTTAGTCATGTGATAAAATCCTGTAGCTTTGTGACATACTATTCTATCTTTAGCGACAATATTGTATCGTGTTTTGCCTATATTGCGCATTTCGTTTATCTCATAGCATATTTCGATTTCGTATTTCAGAAATTAACGTTACTAAGATAATTTTGTTTTAGTTACTTTATCCTGACTGGTTCAATGGGAAAAACGTTCTTACTAGCCAAAATGACGAAATAGCTGTTTTGAAAGTAAAATTCCCGACCATGGGGATACTTGGGTATTTGTAACAATTAAGAAATTATTAAAGAGACAAATTGAAATTGGAGAGAATTCGGGAACCTTGATCAGATATATTCAGAACGGTAGAGGGGATATTCGTTTAGCGCTCAAATAGTGTATTTGGCCATGGCTCAATTGTCAGTTGGTTACAGCTGACGCTTTAGTTTTGATGTCAACTGCAACCAACCAAATGATGGCTTAATACATTATTTGAGTAACGAGTATTCCCTCTATCGTTCCGAATATATTCGATCAAGGTAGGTACAGCCATAGGACCCTCCCAATCTGAATATATATCTACATTCTGAAAGAAGAGTTTCTCCATACGCTTTGTACAAAATAGATCACACCACACTGTTTATGGGACGACAAATGCAGTGAAAATCAACTCAGTTAGAAGTTTTAAATCATGCGTGCGGAGCGGATAAGCTGTCTCGCCAGCATCGCAGCCGTTACTTCTTCAATTTGGTTATCTTCGTTTGTTACTTGCAGTTTTGTATCACATCAGCCGCAATATCCGTACGCAACGTATCGCCCGTGTTTAGCTATAGGACAGTTATCGCACTGCCCGTAAGCTGCTCGTGTGTATTACAACTTTCCGCCCGGTAACCGGGTGTGCGTTTCGGTAATCGTGTGCAAGCAGGCTTACGGCACAAATACATGAACAGCAAGGAGCTGCCGCAGTTAGCAGCGGTCGCGGTTCGGCGGACCATTGGGAATGCACACAGGAACTGCAACGAGCTGCTGATTGAAGGAGCAGCTAGACCCCGTCGAGCAGTTGACAATTGTATAAAGAATTGATTTGATTGATTGATTTAAGTTGAACTTAATGGTGGATAGTTAGCAGGCATTCGGTCTGGGCGATCCACAGAAACAGCTCCATTTCTGTTTTTCTCAATGTGCGCACGCTGAAATTGATCGTCAGCGACGGATGGCACGATTGTTCTTCCATCTTTGACGCCTGTTTGATACCGTGTCGGCTGTATTTGTGCGCATACGCGCAATTTTGAACTGGCTAATATCATTCCTATCCAACCGTCAAATGCGTGGTATCGTATGGGGCCGGACGAAGGATCGCGATAGAATATTTATTCTTCAGAAAAGAGTACTCCGCCTTATATTTGATTTAAAGCCACACGAAACATGTAAACCAATCTTTACAGATAACAAAATATTGACGTTTATCAGCGTTTATTTGGCAAAAAGAATTATTGGCTGAAGTTGCTGACAGATGCCACAATGAGCAGCTAGCCGACAGCAAATTGCTGCCGGCAGCAGCAGCTTGAATCTATCTATCGGATATAACTCCATGCTTATGTTTATCTTCTTTAAAAGCACTACAAACTTTTGGGACAAAAAAGTAGTTTTTTCTTGTATCTATCACAACCTTTTTCACTTTTAAACGGACATTATACATATGGAAGTAATGTGTTGCTACGAACACGTTAACTTTTTTCATTTTTGCTTAAGCTCTATCTAATTTGAGCGCCGGTACTGAAATGAGCGCCATTTTACTCTTTTTTTATTAGGTTTTTAATTCGCTTGCTTGATACTCACATGCCGCACGAAAACCTTTATAGCTGGTAATCAACATGTAGAACGTGTTGTTAAACATTCCTGCAAAGTGATCATTACCTCGCCTATCTACGCCGCATGCAGTTATACATTCGTTTTGTTTTGACTTACAATGTGATAAGCGTGGCGGCTTAAATAGGTGTTGTTGTGACTAAGGTAATAGCGTTCCAGTTAATATTGTTTTCACCACTTGCCTTTTTTTTTGTTAAACGAATGTATGCGATTAACAAGGATTATTTTACTGTACCTCCTCTTCTTAGCACTTTACCATGCGACGATGTTTCGTGTATACGAAGCACTTCATGTTGTTATTTTTTAAAAGGTGGAACATTTGTGTTTATTAACTTTGCAAGATGGCGACAACGTTGTGAGTTCTATTTAATTGGCTGCGCGCGTTACATACGACTAAAAAGGGAAGTTTAGTATATCTGCAGGTGTGTAATTTCCATAACAGAGAGAAGAACATTTGAATAATTACAAACATAAATTACAGAAGGCGCACACCTAGATGTTAATTTGCATTTGGATATGTTAATATTTACAGCTAGGTGTTCTTCTTGAACAAATTCAAAAATTGGTTTTATATGAAAGTCAGTAATCAAAGAGGAAAACATATTAAATATAACCAGTAATACTTTCATCTTGTTTATGAATGGTGTTAACTTTTATGTTTTATATGTACAGAACTAACAGAAAGTTATAAAAATATATTTATATGAACATGTGTTCACTTCTTAATGATTTCATTAACACAAAAGAATATCGCGCAAAGTAATCACTGTGACGCTGAGGTCCTAAAGTATCCTACCCCGTATTAACCTCTGAGACACAAAAGTAAGCGCTTTTAGGAAAAAGAGGTTGATTTCTATTCTTTATGAGCTAACTTTTGATACTATCGACAGATCATTTGCATTTGTGCAACTTTCTGTTCTGAAATAAAACATCCTGCATCCTTTTGCAAACCTTGTGGATGACGACGTAGAACTTCGCCTTCTGAATGACATACGGCACCAAAAAGGGACGACAATGTGGATTGACAAACGAAGCAATTTGTTCACATAAAAATATAATCAAATATTCGCAAAAAGGATTCAGATAATGAATACAAAATTATTATCCTAATAAATAAATTGACTATACTACACCAGGCTAAATCAATTTAATCATTAAAACAAAACAAGATTGGTAGGTGTATTAGAAAACTAGCAAAAAAGAAGATGCCGGAAAAGAAAATACAATAGGGAAGAAAAAGTACTCTATCTAAAACCTAATTAGAAAAAGAAAAAGGTATAATACATGACGAGGGAAAAGAAGAAACTAGTAATGGGAAAGAGAAAATATTTTGATACTGAAACTAGAGATAATTTATTTCTTCTTTGTTTAATAAGTAGAAGCTAAGTATAATCCCGAGAAACGAGAACTTAACTCTTCTTTGTTGTATCTTAGCTTAATCTGCAAAGTACTCACAAATTAATTCTATTTGGTATAAAATAATATTTTCCCAAATTAAGGTCATTGCAAAGTTGCAGATATGTTGATACTAAATGGTAAACCGTAGTATAATATTACAAGCTGAAGAGAAATGCATAATTTGACATCATGTAATTAAATTAAATCGAACTTTAGAAGAAATATTACCGAGAACAGATAGGTGAAGGTACGTTGAGACAATCTAGGGTTTCTCTGGTGTAAACTGGAAGATAGACGTGTTCAGAAGTGGGTTGTATTTCAAGGTGGATTAATATTTGAATTGGACGATTAAGAATTATTTGCAAGTACAATTTTTATATTTGGCTCATTTGAAAGAACGTAGGGTTTACGTATGTACGTGGCGCGCTGAAATAGAGAAGGCTCAAATTAATCGTTCATAACATTTTATTGTTTGAAATTTGCCTAACTGTCGAAAAACTAAGTTGACGACATGGCTACGAAATCTATTTTGCTTGTACAAATTTGAATTAAAAGGTTAATTATTTTTAATGCATTTGTTACTGCAAGACATACTCATTTAAAACAGGTCTTTTAGTTTTTCAATGTGTTTCATGTTTCATTTGTTTACAAACCATTTAAACCATTTAAAATGTATATACTGTTACTATTTTTATGCACACAACTATATATCTGTACAACAATGAAAGTTTCAAAAATATAACACAATTATTTTTCTTCTTGGTTAACTTTACACTAATTTACTTCAATGTAAACGTTTGTCGATATCAAAGTCTTTGTTCTGTTGTATATTGGTAAAATTGGCACAATCAGATTAACAATACACGGTGGTGCCACACTTCGGTAATGATTGCGAATAGCAAAAGCCGGCTCCCACGCGAAGAATAAAACGTTCTTTGTTTCGGTCCGCTTTCCGGGTATGCCCACGTGTCCACTTCATTAGGCGCCTTCTATATTTTGTACGTGCAGTGAATTGGATAAGAAACGGCGCGTGGACTTACAACATATTGTGAAACAAAGCATGATACACATTCATCTGCTCTCACTTTGCGAAAGCTATTAATCGATAAGAAATCAATTTCATAAAACTTAAAGTCTCAGTACTCTATTAAATCGGTGGTAACAAATATTTTGTAAACTTTCAAGAGGCCGCCTTTGGCGCAGCGAGTATGTTGAAGCGGTCAATGCCTTACTTTTCTTAATGAACTAACTGCAAGATTGTAATTGCTAATGGTCAAAGGTGAGGAATTCTAGTTTGAGAAAGCTTGAATTCATCTTTTACTTCAAATAAATGTTTAGCACTTGAAACTGCTTCTTAAATAAACCACTTACAGAAGTACCTCTTCTGTCAAAGGCAACTTGAACTAACAAACAAAGTAGATTGTCGTGGCGTTTCTTTACTCTTTTTTATCAAACAACAAAATTGACTGAACGTTGTTCATTGTGACGCGATTTTACACGTTTTATTTTTACTATAACAATGTTAAAAGTATACAACTAACAAGAAGGTAACACAGGTTTCAAGCTTGCTAAATATCCTTTCTAAGAAAGAAAAAAGCCCTGACCGACAGTTAATTGCTACAACAACCAACTCTTAAATACACCTCAGCATTTTGAGGTAAATCTTACGGTTTGCGGTTGATTTTCGTAGACTTTATTTACGAATTGTCTCCACAAGAAATTTTAGGGTATTAATGTTGGTGATTGAGCAAGAAATTTAATGTTTTCGATGTAAATATATTCTTTAATATTTGAAATTACCGATGCATAAGAAAGTCGTCCTTTATGGAAATTATATTTAGCAAGTTGTGAAGAGGTGCTTCAGGTGGCTTTTTCGCCATTCTTTATAGAAACTATAGCTTTGCTGTCGGTAGCCTTATAAAAAATCATCCATCTTTGTGCTGTAAATTTGCAACCTGCACAGGATTCTAAAATCCATTTGTAAATTTTTTGCGCTTTTTGAGAAAGTTCGCCATTTTCCGTGCGCTTCACAGGCGTCGGTATGGTCATTCAGGTGTGTGATTCGTAATATAGGCGCAAGCGATCTTATTACAGTAGCAACGCATCCAGTATGTGTTTGGCGGCCGGTTGGAATGCACGCAAGCGTACTAGGGAACTGCTGCAAATACGTTATACGTAATAAAATGTTGTTCTTAGGTGCATCAAGGAAACGACCATTGTCAGATAAAGTGAATGAGTTTATTAAAGATTTCCCGAATTTAATATACGATGGCGCAAAAATACAATGCTTAGTTTGCGACGTATCTCTAATGTGTTGGTTAAAAACACATTGCAAAGACCACGTGGGAAATGTAAACCACAATAATAACAAAACAGGTGTATATCAGGAACGGTTTATACATGATTTATGTCACATAAATCACACACCCGAAGGACCGCTCCCATACCGACGACTGTGAAGCGCATGGAAAGTAGTCATGAGCAGTCATGTATAAAAAATTATAGAATTCAAGTGCCCCAACTGTATTTATTTTTTATGCATAAATAACTGTCACTCCACGTTCTGATTAAAACTTCTAACAGTTAGGAAAGTTTATGTTTTAGGTAATATCAACATCTTCAGCCGTGTTCGTGCGTTCCCATAAAGATTCAAAGATTGATTACTACACTTTTAATGTACTTTTATTTAAATTACTATTAATTCCTATTACTGGAAATCGGAACAATGTCGTGTAAACCAGGGAAGACAATGATAATAGTTTAGATATATTTAAACTTTTTCACACGCAATTCCCACTTCTCACAGAACGTTCAAGGCGGGTCAGCACACTCTATGACAAAGGAATCATCTGAGAATATAAACAAAAAACACTTCCTGTAATTGAAAATTCCAAAATTGTTATTATTCTTTATAGTGATTCATCTTAATCGAACCTTTTATTTTTGTATTTATGTTTAAAAAGGAACACCTAATAAAACAATTTGACTTCTTCCTAATCTTCCGAAAATGTATTCGGAAGACAAGATCGTTATCCAAATTGTAAACAGAGACATATATCACTAAAAGGAAATTAAAAACTCTGCCGGAGTCACTCGTAACTTTAGTTTCTTTTGGACGAAATCCAATATATTCTTGCGCAAGGACCAAACAAGGATTTCATTCATTTCTTCGAGGCAAAGTTCGAGAAGTGGCGACAAACTTATAATTTATATCAGCGGATGTTAAAGATATGTTTAGATCAACGAAAAGATGTTAGATAAAACTAACGTTAAGAGTAATTAAAATGTTAGAGTGTAAGTGAATCAATTAAATACGGTGAATTCTAAAAAGAAAATACTTATGAAGAAAAAGTATGCAATCCATCTGTTTAACCTTATATTTCCTAATACGTTCGTGTTCTTCCGCACTTTTGAAATTTTATCTGCGAAAGTAATAGCTTGAAAATTATACCTTCGCTCTACAACGCCTTAGTTCGAAGTAATCTAAGCGAAACGTAAAGTTGTTAATCTTTTTTTCGTTCTTTTGTTTCAAACACGTTCGCATTTTGCTATCTTATTGTTAAGATATTTCTGCGAGACCTGATCGCCTCATAAACACGTCAAAGGTTTCGGTATTCGATTTCGCTGATGACATCGATATCCTTGGCTTCCGAAGCCAGTCATGTTTTCCTTCGTGGATTAGGTCATTTATCATCGGACGAATGTTGTATATCGACGTCGCGTTATCGACTGACAGAACAATATAGGAACCAGAGACATTTGATCAGCTTTTAGTGCGTTGATTACCAAAGGAAATCAAAGGATACACGTGGACCTATTGTTTGTAATCTGGTTATAGAGCTTTATGTACCGGTTAAGTAGGCTTTTGATGTACTAGTTTTGCTGCTTAATAGTAAACACCTTCCTACAAAATATTAAAAATAGGATTTTATAGGATATTTCCATAAAATATACTCAAAGATTAAGTTGGTTAATATATCTCTTAGTATTTACAAAAAACGATAGTATTTATTTATTTGTTTGCCGAACAATACAAAGATTAATTGCAAGATTAAATATATACGACAGAAACAATAGTTATAACCATAAGTATAGTACAAGGAAAACCAATAGAATGCTATGCTTTAAGATAATGCAAGATTTAATTTTCGAGAATTATTTAAAGCTTGTTATTTAAACATACAAAATTTGAAAATTGTATAAGTGATTATAAAAATTAAGCTTTATTTAAATTTAAAACTATAAAAGGAAAGTGCCTACGCAGTAATATTTACTGTGAAGGAGAGACTATATCTATTAATTATTAATAGATATTAATAACAATTTAATAAAGAACGAAAGTTAAATATTATGAGGTTCACTTCAAACATTAACAAAATCTCAAATTAAAGAAGTTAACGTTTTGGGGAGACGAATTGCTTGCGTATCAGTAACAAGAATGTAAATAAATATAACCATTTAGCAGAAGGAAAAAAAAGAGGAAGGATTATTTTAGATTTTTGTAGAAGTCAAAAAATTAAAATGCAATATAATTTTATAACAAAATAAATACAAAAGTCACAAATCAGTTATATAGAAGACACATATTGCTTAATTCCTTATGTATATACGTATGTATGTACTTATATATAGCTTCTACACGTGGACCTATTTCAAATTGACAATTTATACAGCATTATTTACTGCGCAAATAAACAATTCATAACACGGCTTTCGAATAACAAACTGTAGAACCGTGCACGTAGTACCAATAACACGTTATTAGTGTCGAATTATCGAAGCAATTCGTTTTACTCGATTTAAGCTTTGCGCATAGCGAATTGAGCGCGCTCACAGAGGAGCACGAATAAATGACATAATTTTCAATTCTTAATGATCAGGTATGTACAGTTAAAGAATTGAGACATGCAGCTAGATATTTAATTTAAACCGTTAAAAATTCAACATTTCAAAAAAACAGTAAGTATTTGATGAAACTGAAAAAAATGCTTTAATGATTACGGATTTTGAGAAGTAAGGACATCTTCTTAAGAAACAATTTATTATTTATAAAATTTGCTGCGTGCAATTTCCTCTGAAGAAAAAATAATTATCGAAAGCAAAATCATTTCCTGCGAACATTCGACACTGGTTCTCTTGGAAAACCAAAATATATTTGGTAACAAAATAGACCAAATTATGTCTACTGCAACGGGTATCGTTCGCAAAATTACTTTGCTACTTCGCGTTTGCCATAAGGATCGTATTTGAGTCCGACTATTTTCGACCTAACTGTACAGCTTGATTTCTTAGCTTTGGCGTATTTAGATGCACTCTATGTCTTCCGCGCTGTGCGGGTAAAGTCAGTCTAATAAATTAAATTTCAGCGTGGACAAATGCTATGTTGTGTTTTTGCCAATGTTTGTCGTTATTCAACTGGTTAGTCAGTAAATAATTTGCTAGTATAGCTTTTGATATCCTCTCAACATGACCAATCTGTGTCCATACTCTTTGAGTTGTATTGTTTGCATGTTTAAAGATTTCGTTAGTGCTTACGCTCTATACAGCATCGATATATAACGTTTTCATGCCTAGCACACTATATTGCGTGGTATTCACTTTTACGATCTTACAAAGATAATTAAGATCTAAGGTGTCCAAGAACGCTTTTTTATATAACTCCCTTACAGAAGAGATGCCTACTATTTTATGCGAGAAGTTCAGTATAAAGATCGGCTGGAGTCTTACTTATTTGACTTGCTATCCCCACGGAAAGAGACTCTCGTAATGTTACCAAGAAACTCTTCTGAATAAGTTACTGTCACACGCGAAGTTTTGTGAAATAATTGCCAAGTGTTTTTCTTTGATTGTGTTGGAAATGCATCACCAACAGCAATCCATCACTTCGTTTAATTATTTGAATATTTGTGTTTCTAGGCTGTTGGTTTCCGAATCCCAATAAAAGAAACTAAAGCGTATGTAATACTATACTTTGTAGAGAAAGTATAGTATTACATTACTAAAATTACTAGATTCTAGTTGGTTTTTGTATTTAAAATTAGTGGGCGTTTTTAATTATCAGTTATATCAGAGGAAGGCATGCGTTAGTTTCGGTTCTTGCTTTTTTGCAAATAACGAACTGCTGCGAGGAGATTTAGAGTCGTATAGAATTAATTTTCGAATGAATAAACATTTTGAAAAAAATATATAATCGAGACTGCGATTGCTAATGACATGGTTCCATTTTTTGCAAATGGTAGAAGTCTCCGAAGTTTTACTATATGAAGAACTACCTTCTTTACCTTAACGTGAAATATATAACATTTAATCTTCTAATTGCTAATATAGAATACCTGATGGTTGGAAATTTGCAGAAACTTTGGTACGTTTTTAATATAACAGGTGTTTTCCTTTTATTTTCCAAGAACGATAAAAATTCTTATTATGAAAGTCAGTGCACACCAAAACGCTAATCTGTGCCGTAGTAAAGATTCAAAATTAAGTCCAATTAAATCTTTCAATTGACAAAGTGCGTAGTATGTAGATGGTAATTTCGACTAGAAATAATTTGCGCATGTTTCCCTGTTTACTATGATGTTAAAACTACCACATTGCGCTAGGTGGAGTGATCTTTATTTCTGATCTATTTTCAATTCCTTAGTGGCTCTTTTTTTTAACCTCGGGTCCCCTCTCCCTATCTTTGGCGTTTTGTTAGTTAAATATACCTCCATTCAACGATAATCCCGGGGAACGGCAATATAACTGGTCTCAGCTCTATTTTCTTCACATCGTAAATGTTCATGTTTATTGTAACATTTTCCAACAAACGTGCATAAAATAAATTCTGTTTCCGTTAGTAAATGTCCTTATTAAATGGTTGCTATTACTCGCTAATGTCTAAGAGGCCTTAGATCGCGAAATCCCATAGCATATTACACTGGTATTTTTAAAGAAAGGAAATTTTTAATTGATAGAAAATTTAATTTAAAAACTATGAAATAGTGTCTATTTGGAGTGTATATCACAATTGGGTGTGGGTTTTGACAAATGCTATTATTAACTAGTTCAAATCACATTTTCAAGTGAGTTTTTAGACTTTCAATTTAATTGTTGTAAAACGTTATTATTCGGCATTTGCTATCTTTTTAAACTGCCGAAACAGTGTTTAGGGGACACTCTCAATCGTAAAAGTTAATTTGTGTAATTAAGAAAACCGATTTCTGATGTTTTTAACATTAGATATTTATCAACAACAATACACCAATTTTGTAAAAATTATTTTTTTCTAAAAGTTTAGACATGAATATCAGTTCTGTGGTATTAGATATGTAAATCAGTTTTGAAATTTTTATAAATAACACAAACAATTAGATATTTGTTCATCTAGTCCAAACACAGTCTATTGAACAATAGAAATAAACTTTCTTTTAACACTAACTCCTACTTTTGATTCGTTTTGCATATTTTATTCCAAATAACAAAGGTAAAATACATATATTGCACTTTTTATGACTAATATCACTCTCCCGAGTTATTAAAAAAAAAACGTAAATGAATTGAGGGAGTACGCATTGTCTTATTAACGCCAGTAATTATAGCCTTAAAATGTTAGGTTTGGTTTACTATCTGTTGTAAATCCCGTTCCTAGAAAGTAGGGATTACTATTTGACTAATTTGTTAAACATTAAAAGTAGCAATAAATTAATTAAACTTAAAAGTCAATTGACTTTTTCATAGTTGTTTAGACATTGTTTAGGTTGGATAATACGCCATATTTTTCCATTTGATATAATAGTTGATATCCATTGCTACGAAATTAAAAATATTCGTGGAAAATTGATTTTTATTTATAGCATTATTACCCACTTAAATTTGTATTTGACTTTGTATAGTCCTTATCATGTCGTCTACGTTTTACATAAACCAGTCACGAAAGCAAGCAAGTGGGTATAAAGAGTCTATCAATCAAGTCATGTCTAATACCTTTCTTTTTGACTTTAATAATGTAAATATGTAAAGATGATTTTACAGTTCATGGAAGAGAGATTGATGTGCTGTTCTCATCTATCTCATAGTTGGAGAGAGTTTCGACCGAATTAAAATTTTCAATTGTATTCGAGAACAACATATGTATATCGTTTTATACGAGGCCTGTTCAGATAATAGCCAAACATTTTGAATTACGGGCTAACAGAGAGACTTAATGACGTGCGATCGACACGCGCATAAACTTCCGCGTAATAACATATATTCGAATTGATGATATCTCCTAGTTTTTCTATTATTGTAAGGTGATCTGTGTTCGCATCGGTGATTGCAATGAGCGATTTTCGGAAGCAACGATGCAACACAATATTTTGCATAAAACCGGAGAACACTTTCACGGAAACCTTTTAATATTTGAAATAAGCTTACGGAGATAATACTCTGGGTCGTACATAATGCTATGAATAGGTTACACGATTTAAAAGTGGTCGTGAATCAATCAAAGTAACCCTCGATTAGGAAGATGCTCGATTTCAACTAATAACACTCATGTTCAGAAAATCAAGGATTTGGTGCGTCCGAACCGCCGTTTGACTGTCAGAGAATTTGCACAAGAGGCTAGCATCTCAGTAAGGTCGTGCTATGACACAGTGAATTAGCAAGGGATTTCTATGCTAAAAAAAGCGGATCAATATTGATTCCATATCAAAGTGATATTTACTTATGTCGACTTGGAATTGTGTATTTTGAATGTTTCCCTTAAGTTCAAACAGCTAACTGTGAGTATTATAAAGGCGTTTTACAACGATCACGTAAAAGAATTGCAAAAGGAGACCAGAGTTGTGGCAAGACAACTTATAGTTGCTTGACCATGATAACGTGCCCGTTCACTCTGCTTTGTCAATTTGTTAGTTAAAATCAGCTATCCTCTTTGATCCTTCATATTCGTCAGACCTGGTAACTTGCGATATTTTCTTCTTTCCTGCAAATGAAATCAGTGGTGAAAGGACATTGTTTTGAGACAATTGATGAATAAATTCGTAACGGACATTGAAGGACATTTCAAAAGAATCTTTCAAGAGCTACTTGGCGAAGTGATAACACTGCTGGGAAAAGTGTATGAATCAGGCAGGGAGGTACTTTAGAACGGACGAGAACCAATAATCTGTAAGGTTAGTAATAAAAGTTAAAAAACTAATGTTCAGTTATTTTCTGAATAGACCTGGTATGTATTGAACACTTAGCCAATAGCATACTGAATTTAATCATTGTTGCATGCAACTTAAAACATTTAATTTTTTTTAATGTCTTCTTGAAAATTTGCTGATTCCGACGGTTCCTAACAGGATCGATTTGATGCGCGTTCAACTTTACGCGGGACCGACCGTTTCGTATTCTGCATGCGACGCAACGTGTGCGCGGGTCTGTCATTTTTATGTTAATTGTACCGGCTTTTATTGTTCACGTGCCAGGAATTACAACAACGCGTATCATTGCCTAGCGTAGTATCCGAGAGCACCCATTATTTCGTCGCGCGAACCGCCACCGCGATCGCGACCGCCTCCGACTGAATTAAATTTCATTATTTATGGTTATTTTATCCGGCGACCGGTCGGAACGTTATGCGTTTTCCATTAATACTAAAACGATTGGTACCTCGCATTTGTGTTACCGCTAACTTATTACGCGTTGCGTTAAACGAGAAGTTGATGCATACCTCCGCGATTGGGTAAACCGAAATAGTGGGATAGTTTTATGGGACAGTAGCTAACCACGTACGAGGGTGGTTTGGAAATTTCATGCAAAAATAAAAAGCAATTCATTTTTCAGGATACATAGTCTGCTCTTAGACTAATATACTTCGTCCAACCATGCTCCAGTTGATCCTTTTCAAATAATAGGTTTGACCTATAATTTCACGAAGTAGGCATTCGCTTCCACAATTGCATTCTTTTTTTTTCATATTAATTCCATCAATTTTACGACCACAACAACAACACCGAAGCAATGAGCTGGTGCGTTGTCGTAGTAGAAAAGGTGTTTTTTTTGTGGGCTAATAGTGGGCAACTTGGTTTTTAAGCGGTCTAGTAACGTTGCATAATATGCGGTGGTAGTTGTTTTAGCCTTTTTGAAAGATGCGAAGAGTATTCGTTCACAATTCCAAAAAAACAATCGCCATAACTTTCCCGGTTGAAGGAACTTCGCCTTTTTTGGTGCAGAATTCACGTTGGCAATCTATTGTTTGGACTGTTCGTTCATAATGATGAAACGACGTCTAAAGTGCTGCGTATTCTAAGTTCAGTTCTAGAGTTCGTAACAGTTCATGAAACACGTCATACGATTCTCATGTTGCTGACAGCTTCCCCATGTTGAAATGTCGGTGCAAAATATGTACATTCTATCACTCATCTACAAATCTCTAGCCTTTTGAGGTGATTTACATTTTATGCAGTGATGTTTTATTTACACACAAAACTTTCCTTCAAACGAACACTAAACATAGACTAAATTACCAATATGGCTGAAATTTGGTGTGAGCTCCTACTAGAGATCCTACTAACTGACTATAAATACACAACAGTAGGACTATCCCCTCACTTTGCATCCACCTTTGTAATCCACCTCTGTACGCAAAAAAGAACCTGCTAATTAATAAATTAATTAGCGCTTATAAAATCGTCTTTGGTAGTTCTTTGATGAAACAAGGAGGCTTGTTTAGAATTACTTGCGAGCGAATGACGTATTCAACAGCTTTTTATTTAGATTTGGTTCACTCATTTACGTTACAATGCAGAAAAATAAATTATTTGATAGTAAGTACAAAACTTTCGGCTTTGTCCCTTGAAAAAGAAATTTCACAGAAAGATGAAACAATGGAATAATGGACGCGAACAGCCACATTATGTTGGAGGGAAATATGTATCTCTTCCTGGGATGTACAGTAGTCGTGCAAAATTCTACCAAAATCTACATAGGTTCTAATCATGTAAAAATGGGAAAAGCTTAAGTACTTCATTAGCAGCAAATGATCATTGATGTATATATGACCAGACATCGTTTCTTTTATGAAAGGGAATTTCCTATTTTCACACGAAGCAGTGGATTCTTAAGTTATGGCAGAACATCCCTCATGCTTTGTCATGCGATGCAACTCCTTAATCAGCAGTTCCTTTCAAAGTCACTAAGTTCGTTTTTTACGGTGAATATTTTCCCATTATTGTTTCTATAGATATTATTTTTCCCTTTTGCTTGATTCTAATCCTATCGCAGGCATTTTTTTTTAACTCTGTTGAAGTATGATGCTGAGCATTTATTTTAGCGATCACATTTATACTATTTGCTTTATAGCTTCTACTAATTCAACTGGTCTTCCAGTTTCTTGTGTGGATTTTCTCATTTTGTCAATAAACTAGTATATCAAATGAAACTATTTTCATACGCAATATTTAACTGCGGGAAGTCTCACTTACCATAGGCAGTTTAAAAGAGTAAATTGCAAATAGTTGGATTTACGAAAATAAATTGATGGAATCGAAAAAAAACTAACCTTGAATTTTGCCGTTGACGCGACCTCTCCATGTTAGCACGTCACGTAACCCCCACGTTCTTTTGAATGATCAAACTTGAACCACCCTTGGTCTTTAAATAACATTCTAACACTGTAACATTTAAAGGTACTTTAACTATTAGTCACTGAGGCCGAATACATCTTCTCTAAAGGGCGACTTCAATTAAAAAAGGCAGATTGTTTTGGCGTCTCTTCGCTCCTTTATTACCGGCAGCATTTGCCAACTAGAAAACACGGCATATTTCAAACAGACAATATTTTATATTCTCACAAATTAAATCATCAATCAACCAAATTTCCTTTCTTTAACAGTATGTAGGTTTGATAAATGTTATTTATAGTAACTCATTTCATTATTAATATTTACCGAAGATAATATACAAATTTAAATAAACATATCTAGTGAAAAAAGTTTCTGTTTTTACCTTACAACTTGTTGCACAATTGCCTCCCCCTTCCCAAATGATAACTTCTGATAATGTAGCGGACATGTATAAGTGGCATTTTTCAATGATTTTCCTTCTAACATTTAATGAAAAAACGGCAATTTTCTATGTTGCAGTACCAACATTAAATTAAAAACCAATTTTTATATTCTGAATATTTATAATTAACATGCACAAATTTGCATGCAAATTATATGAGAGTCAGAAACTGGTGTGATTATTAAAAAGCTTTGTTTTTATTTACAAGCAGCCTGGTATTTTCTATCATGTCGGCATTATAGGTGAAACTAAAGGACAAATAACTACCCTATCTCATCTATTTGCTCCTTATCGATTTAATCCATAACTTATTCAAATTCCACGCGAGCCTTCTTGAAAGCGGTGCAAAAAGTATTCAAAATACCATGAGCCTCATTGAATATCCTTCTGAAGAATTTTAAACTATCTCTTAGAGGACAGAACCGATCAAAAGGAAAAGGTTAGATGAATCACCTTCGAGTCTACAAACAGCTTTAGGCTGACCGACTTTCAACGTAATTAAATTTGCGTGGAAACCAGGCAAATGCAATAAGTACTTAATTTAATAGAGCTCATTTTGATGTAAGTCCGCTACCGTACGCCTATTTTCCGCCTCGAACCATTCATTTCTAAATGGCAATAAGTTCCAGAACGCGACGGCCCGTAGGATTGCTCATATTAAGAGATTTTATTTTCTGTTTAAATTGGACGGAGGTTCCTAAAAACTCTTCGCGCGGAACAAACAAAGTTTAATTGAATAAAGTTGTAAACCCATCGAAGGCGGCGTAGGAATGAACTAGGCGCCGGCATATGCAACAGCGCAGGTGTACCAACAACAATGTAATTGTTATTCCCAGCCTCAAGTTGCGTGCCAAATAATGGCCATTGTTTATGTTGCAAATAAACCAAATAATGGGAATGCATGCGGATGAGTTGGGGTATGTATATGTACAAGGGCTCTATGTCTGCGGCAGGTACGTGTACGTAGGGACGTGATTTGGAGTCAACTTTATATAAATATTAGCTACAGACAACTATGTGCTATGAATATAAAGTGGGGCTTAAAGTTGCGTGAGAACTCTCAGATACGCGCTTCGCTATTTGCAAATTTTTGAGATTTACCCTTGTGTGGATGAAGATGTGTTCAGTATAACAAAAAATGAGATTTTACTTTCGTCTCGAAAGGTTTGATTTATTCCATAATAGTATTTAAGTTATTATGCAACAAAGGAATATAAAAAATTGTCGGTCAACTTGGGGTAGTATTTTGTGTAAAATCATTTTTTTTTTATCTGATAAGAGAAACAATTGTTTTTTCAAGTTCAAACTAATCTTTCAATTTTTGGAAAAAAAAAACATCGAGGAACGGCCTCGCATATCAATATTATTTGTGAGACACTCCATTATAAAAACCTACGCAAATAAAAATGTATTTTTATTGGTATTTTCCCCCGTAATTAATTATATGAAAAAATATCCCGGTAAGGAATTGAACCTGAAATGTCCCGTTTGCTAGACCACACCACGGGGACCTGTCAGGGTTCATACCTTGACAACAATACAATTCGAATTAAGTATGAGAAGTGATTAAATATATCTAACAACTTCAAGTAAACGATTCTTATTTTATTTTATTTTAGAACTATCATCGTGTAGTTTATTGATTTTTTGTTGTTGTTTGGGCGCAAATAGTTAAATAAAGGTTAGCAGCGTTGTATAGAAAGGATATCTTAAACAATTGTGTCTCGTGCTTTGGCGGTGTTGCCTCCTAAACCGAAGATTCAAATTATGCATATAGAGCTTTCACTAACACCTTTGATAGTATCGGAAGAGACTAATTAGACGTAGGTCTTTGCTACAAACATGTTCAAAGCATCTGACTGTGATATTGGACTGAAGAAGTAAAAGAATTTTGTAATTAGTTTTATAGAAAAAAAGGTTAAAATTGATTTAGGACCAGAGTTTAAAAAGAAATTATTTGGAGCGTCAGCACCATACAAATGTGAAGGAAGTTCTCTATTGTAGCTCCCAGGTAATCGTAGACCGCGCACTGTTAAATTTCGTCAGTGCACTACCTCTTAAGGACATTAAATATTTAATTCATGGACTTGATGGTTTACAAATTTTTACAATAGTAATTGGCGTAAAAAAATCCAACAAAGTCCTTCAAGATACTGCTAATAAGTGACCTAACAATATATCCCAAGGGAAAATTTTAAAATCTCTAAACGGTTTAAAGAAGGGATTGATTTATTGATTTAATTAAATTGATTTAACTTTTACGTTTAAATTAAATAATAGTAAATAGTTCTTTGCGTAATTAATTTGTATCAGATTGGATTAGCCTAACTAAGTCATTTTGGGTTGGAGGATGAATCGTTGAACAGATTATTTCCTATACTTCTTGTTTATAGATACTACGTTCTTTTCTCTCAATGGAATTAACTGTTTGTAGCTTTTGTGCTTAAATGTTAAATGTCCTATATAGACATTCTTCAAATCTGTTGCATAATGAAGGTAGAACCTTCTTCCGTATTTGATCAACGTTTAGCTGTCCATATTACCAGCTACGTCAAGCAATGAACATTGGCCATTAGATGTGACATCATAGCAAAATTGTGATTTTTTTAAATAAAATTCGGTGTGAGATCTCGCAATATTTGCATTGAATTTTCGATATACCTGCCTTAAATACAATACATCGTCAATATAAATATAAATAATAAACCGAGTTTTAGGAAAGTCAAATGGAGTTTTTGCTTTTCAATTATAAGTACCATTCAGCGTAAGAAGTTACTTAAGTTTTTGCTAAATTGCCTCATTCTGGAAAGTCAACGCTGTGTTGCGGTTCAAGCAAATGAAATCACGGTTTATATTATGCAATATTACTTGTGGCAATAGGAGGCAGTGAAATACTTTTAGAAGTTAGCGAAATTATCCTCTAATCGCCCGAAAGGGTTTGAATGATATCCTAAAAAATACTACGTGGCAAAGAGTTAGGAGGCCAGCGGCCATCTCAACTCGTCCGTGAATCTACATTAGCTCACGCTGTTGGAAATTTGTTGCACATAATATTGATAACAATTGATTAATGAAATTATTGATCTACTGTTGAAAATCCTGTAAACTCCGAAATTATTATTATGTAGTCAAACAGTCGAAACGAGTATCTATATAATGCAGAGCATTCAATACCAGGGCTGCATTATATTGTGTTCATTTGCACGCAGTAAATCTTTTAAATTAAATTGCGTCGTATCTGGACGGTTTAAACTCAAACATCAAAATTAAATATCGGGTTGTATACGGCGCCGGTGGCAATTGCAACAGTGTGGCGTGGTTTATCCACGAGTGTTCGTTACATCTCGCCTACGAAACGTTGGGAATTTATATTTAATTATATTTTATTTATGGACACACAAGTTTCTATTATCAGAATTTGCAGGCTATGATGGTTTAGAAATCGTAAATATCGCTTGAAGTGTGTTGATTGAATTTCGCTTTGCAAAATACGCATGAATCTGCAGTAAATAAAATAACCTTTACTAGTTGTTTTATAAATGTAACGGTCCAATAAAAATATTTGCAAACACGATCTTCCGGCTAATGTAATAAGTTTTAAAAATTGAAAAAAAATTATTGATCAAACTAATTCGAAGCTACCTTCCTACCCTTTGCGTATGGAAACACATTTAGACGATCCGTGTTAACCTAATTACCGAAATGCTGTTAACCGGAAAATTGAAACGAGTCCTGCGTTTCGTTTTAAGTTGCATACCTTATATAAAGCTTTGAACGTTTAATTTAGAGTGTTTGTATTCCGTTACGTCCTTGTTATTTCTTTTAGCAACGTCAACTTTGGAAATTCATTCGATATTTTCAATGAGAAAGCAATGGACCTTGTTTTACAACAAGAATCTAACAAGCATATATGTTAAGCAATAAATTGAGTATTACGTTAATAGATGGCACTAGCCACTCGAAAGTATTTGATGTAGCCGATTCCCAATTGATAATTCTAAACAATAAATTTCCAAATAAATTAGATCTTTTACTTTTTATATATTTTTTAAAATTTTCTTTACATATTCTACTAGTTTATCGATACATTTTTGATAAGGATCTGTGAAATTTATCATTCCTTTTTAAAAAAACGGACTTTTTGGTAGATGACTGGACAGCCGGCAATTTCAGCAATATTTGCTTCCTCCTCTACGCTTTTTTTGTGTTAATGTGAGGTATCTTAAGTATACTATCAACTCTTAGGGACATAATAAATGCTTTTTTGAATTATTCATCTCAACAATGTAGGTATAAGATTTATATAGAGGCGTACATATTCTTAAGCTTTGTAAAAATTAGTTTAAATTCATATTTTTATTAAATTCGTATTTCCAAAGACACTTCTATTTATTATTGAAAATGATTCGAGTTCAAAGTTAATTTTACTCAAAAGTTTTGTTATTAATTAATTCATTCAGTAAATACCAAGATTAAAATATTAATACTTGAATGGAATTCGTAGATACTAAACTACTTACATTAATTACGAATTTAAAGGTCTAGTATCATTGATATAATACTACGGCATTAATCCAGCGGAATCCTGCTAATCTCTTTTTAAGATCAATACAATCTGCTTTTATTAGTAGAAACTAACAGTGATTTAAGAATTTTACGATCCCTTGATGCTCTTTTGTATTGTGTCCGGCTCAATGAGCTTATAAGCTAATAATGGCGAAAGCCTTAGGTGCGTATTTTGTATGTCAAGCTCTCAATGGCTTTGCTCTTATTGTAAAATGCTGTTACCTCCCAACATTGAAAAGTTTAGCGGATTCGCAAGAAAGCTGCCATCATCTCTAGCTGGGCCCGAATCATCAACTATTGTCACTGTTACACTTAAAATAGGCCCTCTTGCGAATGGACTATTGTGACAATAGCTACTAACAATTTAAAGTTGTACAAAAAAATCATATCTTGCTGTATTCAGACTATAAACTAAAACTAAAAATTCTTATTTTATTATAATTAAGTTACTGTCACACTCTATATGGATTGTAGGTGGTTAAGTAGGGAGAACCGATAAATGTGAACTACAAGGTTTAATTTTATTCACAAAGTTTTACTAACCAAATCATCACCATATTCCCTTTAAAAAATAACTACGAAAGGGCCCAATCCCTGTTTTTAAACGTCTTAAAAGTTGTAACAGTTAATAAGCGGTTGCATTTCGTTGACTAAAGTTTAGTATAATTTGTCAAATCTTATTTAAGTACTAATATCAGTCAAAACTGCAAAAAGCTAGTATATACAGGGCTTTGTTATAGAAGTGAGGTGATTGTATTGTAGAACAGAATGAAAGCGGGTGTAATTTAGCTGATCTTATATCTATTGTTATGAATGTGGGTTTTAATAGCCGGTGTCATGTGACATAGCCATTTTGCAGACACAAGTTGATATCAAAAATATTTCGATGTGTTACTGAAAACTCCAAGAAATGCTCAATGGAATAAAATTCGAATCACCACTATAGCCTGTAAGTCGTTTAAGATATCGGTGGATACAGAAAGCTATCTTAGAAACTAAGAGAGATATAGGGAATATTGGAGAAACTTGACATTTATTGAAGAGGGACATCCAAAGACATAAAGATAGGTTGTTCCATAAAAAAAAAAAAACAAACTTGCATCGTCTGCTGCATAAACTAAACAGCTCCTTTACTACTATAATTTTATGTTGCGCTGCACTGGTCTCCGAATATTTTCTGCGAAACTCTCTTTATAGTAGGTAGATAAAATCAGCCAGTACATTAATCCCCTTCAAAACCTTTTATTCCCCATGACTAGTGAACTTAGAACACCATAATATGAATGATTATTTAAATATTATTATTGTATCTAAAACTGTTTACATATCTTGGTATATTGTCGGTTTGTACTAGATTAAACTGAGGCCAATAAGCAGGTGGTAACACTAACCTCAACAACATTAACTGGGGTAAATTGTACATATACATACCTTTGACTAATATGATTATAAATAAATAACATTTTTACTTTTCACAAATATTCCTGAGATGTATGTATGTCTTAATGGTAGGTATAGGTTTTCTGTTTGCATTACACATCCCATTTACTTAGTTATTTATGATCAATAAGCACACATAATTAGAAACTCAATGCAAAGTTCTCCAATAACGGTAGTATCATTCCTACCAGCTCATTAAGCAACATTTGCTTTGTAATACCAAAGTTTCCTATGAATCTAGGACTATTGAAAAAAAGTAGATCACCGTGTGCAAATATCCAGATTTCTTATTTTATTATGGAAATTTATTTAAATTACAAATTTTCCATGTATCTTCTTAATTGCCAACGTTGAATAATAAATCAGAACTTGGCCGGTTTGGGTAGTGGGTGGACTAATCGATTATAACACAATCCGAGTTGAATTATTCAGTCCGCCCTATTTCGAGAAGCACCCGTAGCTTAACGTTTGCCATTAATAACTTAGTATTTGCAGTACATCAATAGAAAAGACAATTTTCCGTTTCAAGACGCGTTTCGTTAATCTTTAAATGTGTAATTCTATTTTTCGATACGACGCGTGCTCATGTTCTCAACACTGTTTCCCTTAAGGGGATATAAATCTCGACGTCTAGGGTCATGATCAGCGAATAGGATCCTTTAATTTAATTTTTTAGGATACGAGGTTACGGTCGTAGTGAAACAACGAGATGTTTTATGAGGGCTCTTTTATTTTTACGGCGAGTCGAAGATAGTAAAAGTTTCATTGGCGAATTTCACATAATATAACTATGATACGCAATAAATTTGGAAGTTACAGTGATACTTGTCGAAACAACTATTATTTCCAATCATCGAGTGATTTTTTATTATATTCTTGTCATTTTGTTGCGGAATGGCTTTGAAAATAATTAGGAAATTCTCTCTCTTTCCGTTGATAAAATATAAGTAAATAGCATCCATTAACAAGTTTACAATAAAATCACACGCGTAGCCAGACGTGTTCTTAAAATTACTCGTTCTGTAATTACCCGATATATGACGTCACATGTGCATGAATAAAGTTTGGGTAAAACTAATGAAATAGTAGTAGTTGAATATGTTATTACCTCATTATAAAAATTAATTTCTTTTAGACCATATAATTGTTGTAGTCGCTCCAATGGTACAAGATGATGTGTTTAGAATTAAAAAAAAAACTACATAAAACGAAAGAGTGTTGAAAAAGTTTGCGAGTCGATATCTTTTGGTAATATGATAAGACATTTTAGAAGATCGAAAGCTGTAAAAATGGAATACTTTTAACACAAAAATAGAATTTTTGATTATTTTTTTTATTAAGACGACAGGTGAAAGATTATCTGATGATTTACATAGTTTTATATACACGAGACGGAGTGCTGCCGAACGTAATTAGAAAGGTGTTTGAAATAATTCTGCAAAATTATTTGTTCACAGTTTATTAGCAATGACAAGTAAAAATTGAAAGAACGATTTCTTTGAATACATCTTAATTTGTTAAAAATTACATTAAAAGCTGACTAAACTGGTATTGTTTGCATAATGTAATAGGACCAAAGAAAAACGGGCATAACTATTGTATCAAGCAATATTGCATAAAAACATTATTCATGAGAACGGTAAAGCAGAGCAATAGCGCACAGAGGATAAGAGTTTTTGCTACATATAAAACGTATTTAATTGTGGGGTGACCCTTTTCATACGGAATTAAACAAGTGACTTGTACACCTCATAATTCTTTGTGTAATACTCAAAAGTAAGAAAATCGTGTGTTGAAACTATATCTTTAGCCACATCGCATTTTTGCGTAAAAGTGTTTACGCAAAAATGCGTACGCGTTGTAGCCTTAATTAAAAAAAAACAGAGTTGGCAGTAACATTACTTTAAATAAGTATAATCTCAAAAAGTTGATAGATTGAGGATGTTGCTCAAAAATGAGTGTAAAAGGCTTCCAACGGAAGACCACAGAGTACAGAGTGTAAATACAAATAATTGTAGTACGAAAACTGTAGTAACTATTGCTAATTTACATATAAACATTGTTAAGCCTTGTTTATTAATAGTTGTATTTACAATGTCTTCAGAAATAAAACACGCAACATAAGATTACGTAAAGTAAGTAAAATACTATAGTAATATAAAATACCCAAGCGTAGGAGGATGGCATTATAAATACCTGTTTTAAGGAAGACTCCACAATTGTTTTGCATTCAGTAAATTTATTTCTCAATATCATCTCTTGGTAACTCTATACACTTAGTCCACCGATCTTCCAACGTTTTTAATCCATTCAACTAATAGGATTTGAATACGCTTTTCTGTGGCAATGACCTCTTCATTTGAGGTGAACCACTTTTCGCTAAGCCATTTCTTCGAATTTAGAAACAAGTCACAGGGAGGCAAATTTGGTGAATATAGTGGATGGGTCATCAATTCGTATCGTAACTGGACTAGTTTTGCTGTCGTAATTACTTATGCGTAGACCGAGGCATTATTTTATTTGCTAGGTGAGGTCTTTTTTCTCTTTTGTTCAGCGTCGACGCGGTCCAATAAATTAGCGTAGTACTATTCCATGATTGTCCTGATCAATTAAAATCATGTCTTGCGGATCTCAAAAAATCGTCGCTAGAACTATTTCGGCGGATGGAATAGACTTCGCCTTCTTTGGTGCACATTCGCCGAGAAAGCATCATATATCATATATAGCAATCTCTCTGATCTTCACCCAACGGTCGGCCAACACCATATCATGAACATTATTGATCATATCGTCGTAGTTCTCTCGATGGGACGACCTGGCCACTCCTCAAGAAAGACGGATGTTTGTTTGGAAGGTGCCTGGCCTTTGTAAATTGCATTCAACGTCTTCTTGATTTCTGTACGTTTTCACATAAAAAAAAGAATTGAATCACTGATCGGTATTGGTTTTTCCTATGATTCCACAAATACATAAACTTGCTCACTTTCAATAGTTCTCAAAACAACACTACTCGATGAATATCTCCAGCATTGGTATTCACAGCCGAACTTACTGTTGTCTATATAGTCATTACTCACTATCCTCCAAGCGGCACATCTTTTCTGATTGCATAAGCCCCTTTTCAGCAATTGCGAGTAATGATTTTTAGTTGAGTGGCACACAAAGACACCCCCTCCACATAATTTTTCTTGCGCGAAACTAGCTTAAAAAATCGAAATTTTTGCAGTATGGATTCAATTTTCACCTTAAATGGTTTAAATTTGGCCATATGGCATTGGACTAAACAGTGCAAATCAACTAGCATAAAAAACCGAAATGTTCAATATCAGTTCCACTTTGAAATTTAATGGGCTATATTTCCTAAATGGCTCTGGTACACCATAAAACTTTGATGTTCGGTACAAAACAGTATAAAACTAAAACAAACCAATTAGTATAAAAAAATCCGAAATGTTGGTAGTATGGGTTCCACTTTCACCTTAAGAGGTTTGTATGTGTTAAATGGCATTTATGCAACAATTTTAAATTCAACACAAAACAGTATAAGCCTAGAGTAAGGCAATTAACGTAAAAAAAAACAAAATGTTTATAGTATAAGTTCCACTATAACCTAAGATGGTTTATATTTGTTAAATGCTATCGGTGCAAAACAAAAGTTTTCGCAGTCTGGATTCTATTTTTACTTTAAGTGGTTTATATCTGCTAAACGGCATTAGTTCAAAATGTTTGATATTCTGTATAAACAGTACAAAGCCGAAATTTTAGTAGTATAGTTCTAGTTTCATCTCAAACGGTTAATATATACTAAATGATTGGTAAAAAAAATTTGATCTTCAGCATATGTCCCTGCTGCCCTTCCTTATCCCTTTAGGAAATCGGTATATCCTCTTCTAGAGGAAAAAAGCAGAAAACTTTATTTGTGGTGTGAAACGAAATATAGAAAGCGCAGTGGAAGAAAATACAAACGAGCATGTCTGATAATTGGTAGATAGTCTGTCTTGCATTGATCGTAGTGTTTAGAGCAAATATTGGAGCCCCTCAAAGAAATAAAAAAGTTAACCTACAATTACTTTTCTCCTACACAAAAACAGCTTTTTATTAAGTTTTTCTTGGCAAAATTGGACTATTTAATCTAGAAGTGCCGACTGTTTTTTTAACTTGTTTAAAATCCCAACAAATAGTTTTTGCGGTATTTAATTCAGAAACATCTATGTTTATTTTTCCAGTGTATAGAAAAATGGCGATTCAAACATATTTCGAGTTCGTTTTATATCCTAATCTTACGTTGGGTTTATTATTGATTACTAAAAAAAACCTTTTCTTGTTTATATTCGATATCAAAATTAGTTTTCAAATACCACTAATAACTATTTGAGATTCGCTGTTAATAACAATAAAACCGCCAGTGTTGTATAAATAAAATTTTAATTTGCGGTGTTCATGTTATTTTCGGGAATCAATAGCACGACGTCTTCTAGTTCAAATTGCAAATAACAAAACGCGTTTTTCCATTTCCATCCAGGTGTTCTAGTAGAACGTTAACTGATATGTAGCTATAAGCGTAAATAAGAGTCGATATAAATATGTGACAAGCGTTGTAAAAATAACTGCCAATGCGGAATTTCGACTTCGTCTCAATTCCGATACGGTTTTAACCGCGCATAGAAAAAAAAAGCGCGAAATTACTTTTGTAAACATTACATAATGTCGTAGACATATGTACGTACGGGCGATACGTATTTGTGAGTTATTTGATAAAAAACAAACTCTACTACGCTCGAATGTGGTCGCTAAAAATAGATCCCCTTTTAAAATTAACACCCGAAGTCTCTTAAGTGACTCCTCGAAGAGCCATATGAAATCATTAATTTTATTTGTCCGCTTCGCTATTTATTTATAGACAATTTTTACGTCTCGAAATCCATCGCTTTCGATTTTAAAAATAGATTAATTCGAACGTTAATACATCAGAAGGTACAAATAATATAATACGTGCCAAACCGTTGAGTGTATTTTTTAAAGATGTGGTACAGTTGTGTACGTACTTTGTAAGCATTTAAATTGTTGAATCATAAAACGGTTTCCCAAGTCTTCTCCAAGCTTATTGGAACAATTATTATAATCCATTCATCATAAACGTAGTAAAACGTGTGTATTCAAAACGTTATAAACATAATTTTTTATAGTTCTAACTTTATAACCTGTTAACATTTATATACCAAGCATCCCAAGACATCTCAGGAGATAATCTTGGGTCGCCCTAAAATAAGCAACCTGAAGAGGCAACTTGTGAGCTACAGACGAAATACAGCTACAGCTCATTTTTTCGAAATGTTGTGGCATTAACTCTGCTATGCGCTTGCCGTAAATGATTTCATCAATACCATGAGGAAACTATCATAGCATTACTATTTTTGTTATTGCTTCTAGGCATTTTCTGATGTGATTTTCATAAATACATAAGTGTATGAATATCAACCAGTATTGTAGAAAATTTTATCCCAGGCACGAAAATTGATTTGGGCTAGATAATTGGAAACAGAACTATAGAATTTGCAATTGCTGCTTTTCATTGCTGTAAAGCAATATTTGAAATAAGGAATACAATTTTTTTTGCATCTTATGATTATCCTTAATTTTTTTTTATCAAATTCAAAACATACCAGGGTAGTGTGACGAAAGAGTGACTTTCTAATAAAAAATGTATTTTGTTCTAAAGAAATTTACTTTATTTCTCAACATAATCCCCTTTTAACTCTACACACTCGGCTCAGCGAGTTTCCGCTTCAAGAAGAATCTTTGCAATTGCATTTGTCTGAAACCTCTTTTCAGCGACCAATTTTTTAAAATTTGGAAACAAAAGATCACTGTCACCCAGATTTGGTGAATATGGCGAATGAGGCAACAAATCGTAACGCAATTCGATTAATTTTGTTGTAGCAACAGCGACAAGTAGGAAGGCCCATTATGGCGCGGTCGTTTTTTTTTTATTTCGGCATCAAAACCCGCAAATCAGCATAATATTGGTCAGTTATTGATTTCCTTTTTTGTAAATAATCAATAAAGATAACAATTTTAGGATCCCAAAAAAACTGTGGCCATGGACTTGGGGGCATACTCCTCGCGATAAGCTCATTGTTTCGACCATATTTTTGTTTCTGGAGTACAATGATGTATTCAAGTTTCATCTACTTTCATTTACTTTGTCTGGCATATCGACTGAAAAGATCCCAATGATTACGTGAAGATGACCAAACATTCTTCTGAAATGTTAACGGCGCATTTGATCAGCATTAAGCAAACGTGGCATCCATCTTGCGGATAGTTTCCCCATATTTAAATGGTCGTGCAACCCGTTCGGTTGAAATATTTATTACATTAGTTATCTCACGTACTTCAATCGACGATCGTTAATTACAAGGGCATGCATATTATTAACCATTGCTGGAGTAGTTGCAGTAAGGGACGGTTCCATCGCTCCTGGCTATATGGCCACTCTTAAAACTCAAAAACGCAAAAAAACGACTTACGAATCACTCCATGAGAGAGAGCACATTCAATATTTACGTAAACTTCTCCCGATTTTCTTAATTGTTTTTCCACTTAAAAAATAGTATTTAGTTAACACTTCAAATTCTTTTATCTTCATATTTACATAACGAATTTCTTTTTAAAATTAGCACAAGACATAGTCTATCTATCAAATTTGAAATGTTGAGAGTAGACATCAGAGACATGGCGAAAGCCAGTAACCGCAGCCAACCTTTGAAATTACTCTTCCGTCAAACCGAATGCTTTGGAAATTGGAGAATTTTCGAATGAATTCAACGACTTGTATGGTGCGGTGTGTTCTCTTAAGAAAGTCAGAACTAAAATCCTAGATTGTATGCGTTGACAAATTCTACTGTTTTTTTTTATTGTATTAATACATGGGCTTGGTTTTTTTCTTATAACGTTAGGTTATATTAAAAAGCGCATATTTGTTGTTTTAATACTTTGCATATAAATAAGCATGCGTGAACATGTCCTAAATTGAGTAGCATAACATACATAGGTATCATGGCTTTTGTTCAAATTGGCAAAGCTATACAGTTGGCGCTGATGACTAAGATTCCGTTGAGAAAAACATTAAATTCCAATCAATTTAGAAATTGTCGAGTGTAGGCCGTTGTCGTAGAATTTATTCTTGACACGGCAGCACACGGAAGGTTATTCTAGATTTTTATTTTATTTTATTATTGGAATAAAATTGGAAACCGTTATTTGAAAACATATTTCATATAAAAGTTATTTGGTTTAATTTGGTACATTTATAGCTGATAAAATAAATTCAGGCTGACGTTTATCAAGATATTGGTAGCAACTTTTCCTTTCTAAATAGACGCCGTATTAGACTTTTACATAGTCGACTAATATTTTTCTCTCCTTTAAAGACATATCGCATTCTGTCAAGTCAAAAACATCATGTACTCACTGATCTGTTTTTTCGAGGGTCAGACGAATGAAGAATTATTAATGAAAAATTCTATGTCTTTAAAGCGGGTTCGCCTGACTTAGCTCTCAGTGACTTTCCCCCTTTCCAAAGACGGAAATGTAGTTGAAGGGACGAAGATTTGACACGATACACGAGATTGATGTTGAACACATTAACGATCTAAGATTTCCAGGATGTATTCCATTCGTAGCAGATGCCCTGACATTGGCGTTTGTATTCCCAAGTGAACTACTTTAAAGGCGACAGTGGTAAATGAAATCCTGGTGTTCTTTAATTTTATTTTTTTATCGGTATATTTCTGTAACTTTTAGGTACCCCGAATACATCTCGGAAACTACCATTTTGAATTTCATTTTGTTGGTAGCTGCGAGTATGTAGTGAAAGCATCTAAATTTTATACGAAACATGTTTTCATATGTTTTGTAATAACGAGAGCATTTTACTTTAAACAAAATAGCACTTCAAAATTTAGAATATAGAAGTTTCCTCAACGTAATTTCATTTAATACTAACTTTGACAATTTAAGCAATTCTATCAGACTTGATTTCAATTTAAACTATTAAAAGCAATACATATCGAAATTGTTGACACGAGATGATTTTTCGTTTCTAATGAAAATAACCGCATGTATAATGGAATTCATATATGATGTTTGCAGCTTATAAAGTTTTTATTGCTAATTACCTTCTCAAGAGTGTGCATTTATTTGATTATTATTAGTTGTTTTTAAAGAAGATTGTTACCATTTAAAAAATTGCGGATATTATATAAAGTTGTCGATCATCATTGGAGATCTTATGCGCAATGCAAAATGGTAAGTTTTGGATCTAAGAATGTCTACTGAAAATAGTTTCCTAACTTTTCTAACTTGTTTGATACATCAATAGCCTATTGCACATTCTAAACGCATTTAAAGGAAGAAAGGTGATTATTTAAAAGTATACAAATACACTAAAAAGTTACGAGTGAGAAAAGTATAACAAATCAATTAATGTACACAGATGTCCCACTAACAATAATACGTAAAATACCCATAAATTTAAATAACTAACCCAAGTACAGAAGATATATGTGTGCTAGTCTAATATCTAAGTTAATCTCAATCTTACAAATAATCAAAACGGCAACCCTGATGATTCGAAAAAGTACATAAATACCTCTATTGCAATACTAAAGCTAAAAGGGCGACACTACCCCTAGGTAATAATATAATACCTAATTATATATGTATGTATTGGTAATAAATACGTAGTAAAATGATTATTGTAATTAATAATGTATAAGTAAAATTAATGATTAAATATGCATGCTCACAATACTAAACTGATTTTTTAGTAATTTTATTTTGGCAAATACAACAATTGATTTTCCAGGGTGTTATAGTTGACTATTATTATTAATATATTACTACATATGTATTTAAGTTTATTTAAATATACCTCTTTTATCTCTACTATAAAAATTTTATAATTTTCCTTGATAATTTGATATGACATAATCTATTAGATTATTAAGTAGATATGTTACTTCTAGAATAATAATTGCCAACTATTGAAATGTACAAAGTACTTGTTATTGTGTGAAGTTATTAGGTATTTTATAAACGAATATTTTAATACTTCCGTACTACAGAATATCTGAAATTGGACCTTAAGTCATTTTCCTTTTCATTTTTGAATTCTGAAAAACTTTTAAAAGTCTGTAATTTCAGTTTTAGCATTTAGTGTTGAACAACATACAGTTAAACATAACTGAAATAAAATAAAAGAAAACACTTTTAATTATGCATAGTATGAATGCTAGAATATACTTCGGTTTAATATATAAAATAGCAAATTGTTAACAATTTCAGATTGAAATAATTGACAAATCTGCATTGTGATATGTGCTTTGCCATAAGTAAAAATGATCTTAAGAGCAAGCAGCAAATTTAAAGATAACATGTACATGATTTCAACCAAATCCATACGGTTTAGGGTTATTTAGGTATTCTTTTATTCTTCATTTCCGTATGGTGTTTTATTTGTGAAAAATATTGAAACAAATGAAATATAACATTTTGTACTTCTTTTAATCACAGGCTGTAATACTCCATGTTTTATAATGTGGCCTTCGATCAAAATATCAACTGGCGTACGAATGTGCCAAAGTTTACTTATACGCTCTGTGTTTTTGCTATTACATTATTTATTGTTTAAAAAGAAAAAAAATATATCAGCGGTGCTGCATTGAGAATTAGTAAACTATCTAAGAGTAGATTAAAATATATGTACATATGAGCAATTTTAGAAATAAATGTCTATATATATATATGTTAACATATATTTGAAGATGTGTCAGTAGAGCCTATTTGTAACTGTTTTAGCCCAATGTACATAGTTCATAGTCAATAGTTCAATAAAACTTTATACCTACTTTATGCATTACAAAATTCAGAAATAAATCCAAATTCACATAGAATGTGTAAACTTTATTTATTTTCCTTATATAGTGTGCTAACAAACAAATCTAAAAACTTCAAAAAGTGTTGATTTTTTCCAGAATACATAATTGTCTAAACATTAGCGGAAGAATCAATTGGAATTCTGATTCACATTATTTTTAGAGATTTAGGGTAAAATTTAATATTCCTGTATGACGTCTGCTTGCTTTATACTGTAATGCATACGCTGCACTATTCTTTTAAATTATTTTTGCATATTTGCATTTTTTATGTTAATATAAGTGTGGGTAGATTTAAAATTAAGTAAAAATCATTTTATTCTTTTTTTTTTCTTGAAATCTTGGAATTTGGACTTACTATTTATTCCCACAGAAAGGAACAAATCAGGGCACAATTTAAATTAAACATAAAATAAAAATTACGTTTTCTATTTCTTACAATTCTTATTGTAGTTGCAACAAAATGATCGTAAATCTAAACAAAGAAATCAAACAGACGTTGAAAGTGCTCCTCTCGCATACAATTCAAATATCCTGCATTGTACGGAAACTCGACGTTTACAAGATACCTAATAATGGAAGGACGTCGTACACGATAGAGCGATAAAGATAGGTATATATATATATATAAAGGAAGGAGCCAAGTCCTACTTACCACTTGAGTTCCATGTTCGGATAAACCGTGACGGCCATGAGAATGTTGAATTTCCAACGTCTCCTGCAAACCACACAACGCCATCAGAACAACTGGACAAATGTCGGGGACTTTGAGGAGATGCTCGGAACTAGTGAGCAAATAGATTGGACTGCTCAGCAACGGCGGGCGCTTAGGAATTCGGGAACGTGGAAGCTGAATGGTCGACCATCGGAATTAGGTATTTTCAGGATGATGCGGCGAGGACGAAATGATCAGGAAAGGATTACACTAATGTACGAGTATATATGTATGTAGGTATATATGTATACACGTCTCTATATCAATGATTGCAGAATAGACGACGAACTTATGTATAGCGGATATATTGAGTGATCGAATTTAACAGTGTTCGACTTCCTTTGTATACGTCATTTGCATGCGAACTTTGACCCGTCAGACGGAAGTGGTAAGATAAATGTTAGTGAACGACTATGCCGTTACGCGATCTGCGTTGGTAGGTTTACCTCGGTAAATTAATTAGGATTAGGTTTGCATGAGCGATCAAATTAAGGGAAACTATGTAATAGCTTCATTGCACTATATCTGTTCTATTCTATTCAATTTCACAATCTCAGCTTATTTAATGAACAACTGTTCGCGTTATTGGACAATATATTTGATAATATGAAATGCCTTATAGTACGAGAAGATTTTAGTGTTACTTGGAACTAGTAACAAAGCTACTAGTATATCTTTCTGTTTTAATGTGATAACACATACTCATGTTACCCCGCACACTGCACCTCCAACAAGAAATATGTATTTCTCATAACAGCAATGTTCTTTCGTCTGCAGTTAACAGTTGTATGTTTTCAGATCGTCGGCATTAGTTGATACATCCTAATTTTCCATTTAATATTTCAAAAAGATTTATTTAACGTAGGCGATACCCAGAATAAACTAATGCTGACAAAACGTTTGAACAATTTACTTTCATACTCATTTTCAACTAGAGAGATGTTCTGGACAACAAAATAAGAATAATTGTTGATATATTGAAATAACGTTGGCTTCCACGGCCAGAGCCAGTTAAAGCTAAACATGTTCCGGGTCTGGATCGTGCTATGGTAGCTAATCGAAAACTCGACGTTTCGCCCACAACCATATGGGGCTTTCTCGGGAGAAGGAGTAGTTAATACAGTCACTTAACGCCCTAACATACCAGAGGCGAAACTGACTGAGTGGGATGCAATTGATCAGGGTGGGGTTTCTTCAGGAGAAGGTAGCTTAACGAATAAACCACGCCAGAAGTGAAACTAACTCAGCAAAAAGCGATTAATCACGGTAACTCAGCACATGAATTATGTCAGAGGCGAAGGGGATACGATGGGAGCAGCATGCTTTTATCGCCTACTGCCGTGGCCTGTGACCTTTTCTTCTGCCGAAGAAGCCTCATATGATTGTGGGCGAAACGTTGAATTTTCAGGGTCCAAATTAAAAATACGTTTAGTTTTAACTGTTTGTATATTGACCAATTACGTAGTTAACATATTAAAGGACTATCTAACGCATATGTGAGTAAGGATTGAGCTTGATTCTGTGTGAGTTCATAGTAATAGAAAAGATTTGAAAGAGAGTCCCTTTTCTTACAAGCTCTTTATTATGAGTATACAATTGTGACCGGTTTTGTGAAAAAATTCACATGCTTCAGGCAAAAGCCTTATGATAATCTTAAGTAATAAGTTAGAAACTACTTGGTCGATAATTAAGAAGACTAATACTAAATCCCATCAGTCAAGTTCTCTCAAAATACATGATTGCACAGACAATATTGTTACGGATCCCAATACAATACTTCTGTTCAAACAGCATTTTTCTCCGCAATGGAACTTCGTCCTCATTTGAACTGCTAAATTGTGACCTTCAACTTTTACCAACCGGTGAACTGTAAATTAAGCAAATAATAATAGAGGTTGCTGCTAAGAACTCTGCTGGGGTGAGTGATGTCCCATGTTTCACACCTAAGGTGTATGTGATAGCATTCCCAGTCAGACCATTGGTTTATATTATTAACCTTCGTTTCGTAAACGGAATTTATCCAACGTCTTTGAAAACTAATAAAACGATTCCTATTTTTAAAAAAGGAGATCCTTATAAAGTAACTGTCGTAACTATAGACAACATAGCACTTCGTTATGCAATTTGGTTTCGTGCCAGGTCGTAGGATTATTTTTTAATGTGTTGAAAGCCTTTGATTTGGTAAACTATGGTCTTCTGATGTCAACAGCATTGATCATGGGAATACAGAGAATGGCTTCCAATTTCCTCAGATCGTTTTTGATATACATGTAAATCGCTAAACCGACATATTACATATGTCTGTATGCAATTAAAGAATGGCAGCGGCGCTCAAAAACTTTAGCAAAGTCGATGTATAGATATCTACTTGCACATGACAATCTATAGCATGAGTCAAGAACTGAGCAAACCGATAGACTTATTGTAGCCGATCTCTTTTCGGTAAAGCAGTGTTCGCCAAGAGAAAGATTGCTGTTTTTACCGTAAGGATAAATAGCAGAGTTCCCAGAGAGAGAGAGCTATTGGGTGATACTTAGATATGTTGTCAGTTGTGTCTCCGGAGTTGAATATAGATACACTGAATGCAACTTCTATATATCCGGAAAAAGAGAAGCTTTCAGAACTAAATTACACATTACAAGAACAAAATACTGGGAATATATTCTAATTCTATCTGTTGTAAAACCAAAGGGATGGTTACCCTTTACTATATATTGTGTTCATCGATTTACTGGAAAACATGAAAAGCTTTTTTTTTCGTTTAATAAAACAGTTATTTTTTTTAAAGATGTTGCTCGATGTTTAGAAAATAAACAGCAGATTCTAGCTTATGTAGCCACAGAAACTTAGAAGGCAGATTCTTTTTTTTATTAAACTTCCAACTATTTTCAATACAATTGTGAATTTGCCATACGGACTGTAACAGAACTGACAAGTTGTGACTTAATCGTAACGAACATATTCAAAAGTGACGTGAATACAGTTCCTCATTTATTTATTGCAAAAATAATGCACATTCAAGATTAAACCAACAACCAGTACGTTGGTTCACCAATCGAGTTTTAGATTTGGGAATAAGTTAGAATATAACAATTTTTAAGCAACATTTATAGCGAATACAGGAGCAGAGTACCAAATAGAAAAGGGTGGATGACGTACGTAGAGTAAAATATAACATTTCTTTCAATGACAAATTCTAATATAAGCTTGAGCAATTTATTTACAAGTTCTCTAACAGCAAAACGTCACATCTGTTTTTAAAAATTTTCCCTCTTCCCATATCTTATCCACTCAACGTACTTCATTCCCGTAAGAAAGAGGGCACCTTTCAAGACCAACCAATACTTTTCCCACGGACTTGCGAGAACTTTGTTTCCATGGTGCCGTTCTTCGGTTCCGTTTTTAAACAAACAACTTCCGTTTACGTAAATCATTTTATCAAACCTGTTCCTCATTCCTCAAGCCGCCCTGTCTTATCTGGGAAACTGTCGTTTTGTCTCTTTTTGCGAGGATCGCGAGTAAGCGCGTCTGAGATCGTTCTTCGCTCTGACGTAAGTTTATTTTTGGAAAATGGCGGACTACAAATTGAATTTGGTATATATTGTGGATGCCGACTAACGAAATTTCGCGAGAGAGTAAAAGACGTGGGTCGCTCTTGCGTTAAAAGTTTAAGTATCTACTTTATACTTGGTGTAAAAACTTATTTCGCAGTAAAAATCGACATTAAAGTATTTTCAAGTATATTACGAAATAACTGGTGCGAAAAAGTAAGCAGAATTATGGAAACACGCGTACGCCAAAATAACTATTACCGTTCAATATTTTCACAAGAACTGTAATGTGTTATCCAAAAGAAAGGTGGTGAAAAAACGACTTACGACTGTATTATGATAAACTCTGATCTTGTGCGCATTTGAAAAACTGACCATGAACTATTGTGTATGGAAGAAGCCATTTTGATGGACAATATGCACTACGATGGTCTATTAGACGTATCTCTGAAAATAGCTAGAATATCGACAGTGGATAAGATTATTGGAAAAGGGATAAGGGTTTTCTTTTTAAAAATATTCCCAACTTTATGGCACTCGTAGTTACATCGGGAAGGGATATTCACTTTCTTCAAATAGTATAGTGCATAGCTTTCTTAGATCCTAGTTAAGTGATATAGCATATTATGGGTGTAGGACGTACTGATTTTAGGAAATTATTTATTCAAAAACCTTTGCATTAGCTATGCATAAAGAAGTTTTGAGATTCTTATAAATCACATAAATCGTTATTTATGGTTATCAATAAATGTAAGAGGTGTTAATCAGGGTGTTCTTAAGGTCGAGTCCAAACATAGAAACAGATATGTCTAATAGAAAATCGTCGTGAATGACAACAATGTTTTCTCAAGATGAAGAAATGGTTAAAGAAAAACTCTAGTATGCCTTCCGGAACCTAACATCCCATTCAAAACGTTACCTCTATCTCTTCTGTAAAATAGCCTTTTTAATGAAAATTATGTTTTGTCCGTATATAGGAACAGCAGCAATCGCAAGAAAGCAGTTTCTCGAAAAGTATAGAGCGAAATTAGTTTTTGCGACGTTATTGCCCATTATTTGAAAATATGTAATCATGGTTTTAATTTCTTCACTGTGCTTTTTATTTGAATTATCATGTATCTAATGGACAGTTCAGTAATGCTATAACATTTTTAGAATATCACAACACAACAAATTCAAAGCATGACTTTATACTTATAGATGTTTGTCAATGGAAATAAATCCAGTTGATGATAATGCAAAACATGTTTTATGTAAAATTTATTTCTTTTTATATTGATTAGATTCGACACGAGATGGACCCTTTCTTTACCCACTGCGACCTTTTCCGATGTACTGTGATTCGTTAATTGCTGTTAGCTTTGCATTTGTAACCAGATCTTTGTGATTGGTCTCTTTGTGTGGGTTTTAGCCTTTGGATATTCGAGCCTACTTTTGATAGTCGTATTCATGATTGTCTCGTGCAAACAAATAATATGTGGAAGCGGCATGTTGTTTCCTCTCTTAGGTCTACGTTGCTCATGCGTTTTGAGTATACAATCTCACCTTAGTAAGCCTACTATTGTTTTAACAGACTTTCTGCCTCTACCCAGGTTTGTTAGGTCAGCGTCGAAATTGCTTGGCCTGTCTCTGACTTGAAATACTTTTTCCACCAGTGTTGAGATTCCTGTTTTTTCCATTGTTTAGTAGCTGTTTTGATTATTGCATATCCCATATCCACAGAGGGTCTTGGACTTTTGTGAGCAGTTAACGAACCCATTTGGGTTACTTTGTATGCTTTGGTGTACTTTTAGTGACCATAATGATCTGGTACCCTGACTTGGGTGACCTTAGTCAAGTTTCCCAGTCTATTTAGAACATTCATGCACTCCCAGATCAGTTTCGACTTTCCTCTTGCGGATTTAGAGAAAATGTTTTCAAATTAAATTAGATCTACACAAAATTATATCCAAGTATAATTTCCACAGTACACGATACAACTTCGGCTTTTCACAAGATGGAGGGCGAAATCGTTGCAATTTTTTTGAATTAAATTTCTAAAGATAATTATTAAAAATAAACTGTAAAATGTAATTTATGCATGCAATTTCAACATCTATTAAGTGAACACCATTTTGCTTCATATAAACTGTAATGCGATTCCCTATATTGAACGTTTATTAGCATCTCCGGAGTATTATACATTTTATGTAATGTTCATGTTATTCATTGCCTTAAGAAATTCATCCAGATAAACATTTACATATATTTAGCTAAATTGCAAAATTTTCATCATCTTTCAGTATATCATCTACTGATGAAAAAACTTAGTGTGTGACGTTTTAAACATATATATGTATATATTGCTTTTATCTTGAACTCTAATCAATATTCGTTTATATTTTCATTATTTATTATTTATACCTGCTGGTTAATTCACTAGACAATGTATATGGAAAAGTAGTGGTTACTTCGAGTAGATGATGGAATTGTACCAAAAATTACAACATTACACATTTGCTTTAATTAATATCTTGAGCGAAATAAAAGCTTTTAGTATTTCGTCACAGAACTAAGTTTTTAAACGAAAAGCTTATCTGCACAGCTTAAAAAAGGATTCTAGAGGAACTCTCTATTAGATTTGGTAAAAAAATACCGGCTGTTCTATTTAAGAAAACTGAAATGAGATTGAATCAAAGATAGCAACACAGCTGATTACTTTTCCATAGAATCTTCGATGTATTGCCGAAAACTGGAAGGAATGCTCAAAAGAATAAAATCTGAATTACCACTTTAGTCAGTCTTTAGAAGAAACAGCGGCATTTCGCAAAGTCTTAAATTATATCAACTATCTCAAAAACTGAGATGGATGGGTATAGGGAATATTAAAAAAGGTTGACATGAATTGAAGAGATGCAACCAATAACGTAACAATATCCGGGTGTTCCATATAGACAAGTAAACTTGCATCAGGCGCAGCGGAAATTGAACATCATGTATACTTGAATATAATTTTGTTCTTTGTAGTATTTCTCCCGGAACATTTTTTGTATGCTTTTTCTAAATTACTAATTATCTTCCGTCCACGCGCTCGGTGAACACGCTGTATACACACAACTGGTAACTTCTGAATACAAATCTTTTAAATGTTATAAACGTAATAAACCAATGAATAGTTTGATTGTTATTACTACCAAGCCTGCAATTTTAATACCAGTTTTTAAAGTGTAACATTCTATTATATTGCATAAACTGGGTGATCATTCGGTTTTGTAATGGTTAATATTATTAATTAATCTAGTGATAGATATTCATCGTAATGCGCATTTGTGTATATTTAATTGATAAAGAAAATGGCATTTGGTACAATTTTGTAAAATAAAATAAAATAATTTTACGTCAGTTTCCAGAAAACAGCATATATGCATATTTCCATTGGATTTATTTTTTAATAGATTAAATTAATTTATGTAACAATATGCATTGTTGTAAACAATCACGTCTGGGACAATGTAAAAGATATAATTTGGAGCAGGATTCAGTCAAATTATGAAAACAGTTTTCGATTTTCTCTTTTAGTATCAATAAATCGCCTAACGTAATGGAGTTTGTAGGCTAAATCTTGTTTGAAATCCTATTTGTCATAATTTAATTCATCACGATATATTTCTTAGGTGGGGTGGAAAATAACGTAACAGTCAATACAAAAAAAGAGAATATAGTGTAACATAATAGCAACACCCGTTATAAATCGAATTTTAAAAATACGGAAATAATATATTCTCCATCATTATTCATGAATACAACGCATTTCACTAGCATAACTTCGTATTCTCCAATCGTCGAAAGCGGAATTAAGAATCTTAGAAAACTTCGCTTTTATTGCTTTTATGGCATATAATTTTTTTACGTGAAAAACAGCGACATTTAAATCGATAAAGGAACCCCGGAGTAGGATATCAGCATACAAAGGCCGATAGCACATTGCGGTGCGCATGTTATACACCTACATGTTCAAGTTGGCGGATGAATTTTTTTCTAGTAGGTCGAGCCTGTTGGCGTTGCGTTTTGATGATGAATCATCTTTGCGGATATAGCGGTAGTGACAGTTTTATAACTCTAAAAAACGGAATTCCTCGTCGGAAAAATAGCTTGGGTTCTTTTGTGCATGTTGAATTTTGTATACACGGTGTTAAATTTTGACTTGTCCAAAAGCAGTACAAATGATGTTACCGTGCATTAATATAATTTGACTTCCGTTGGGAAATTATGGTATTAAAAGGAATACGTTCCAGACAGGTCCCCGTGGTGTAGTGATTAGCGCACGCTTATCTGCGGAAGATGTCAAATTCGATTCCTTACCGGGACATTTTTCACAAACGATGATGGCAAAATACTAAGGAAATTCCCATGTTACTATGCTTCAATGTTTCAGGATCGAGAATGGTGCAAGAATATTTGTCTATATTGAAGGAAAAATAAAACTAAAAAATTAACAAATAATGCACAATAAGCAAGTCTGTGGCTTATCTTATGACAGCAATGCGAACAACTCCCCTAAAAAGCAGTATATCCAGAAATTGTGATAAATGCAACGCTTTTCAAAATGTGCACGACTACATTTTCATCAAAGATGACAATCAACTTGAGTGCGTTTATAGATGAGACCAAGTCCTGGAGGGATTCTATTGCTGTAGAATAATCTTCCGGGTGTTGCCGTGCCGTTGAATTTACTTTTGATGTTTCGCTGATCATACTGTCAACTTTTTCAGACGGTTTCTGAGGTCCTTAGAAACATTCTAAATACCAACAGTCAACAATTGCAGTGAACTAAATTCGATATTGATAACAGTTTTCTCTGAATATTTGAGTAGGAATAGTAGGAGATTCACTGGTTTGTTCCTTTTTTCTGTCTCCAATAATCAATGGTCAATTCTATTTACATTTTTTGGGGAAGTTACCATAACTGCTAGAAGAAATACAATAATGGAGTTCATGATATGTAGCTGACATCAATTTAGTTGCTCTCGTAATTGCTGGATTGGGAATGGGACACTCGTTGTTTGGCTAGCCATTCATGTGATTGCAATTCTTTGAATTAAGCGCCATGGCATTGCTGCAGAAGGTAGACTCTTTTAACAGAATTTGTACTGTGGCGAATAATCTTAATAATCTGTTAAAAAAAGGTATATTGAATAATGTAGTAGTTGTTTCATGTATCAATAACGTCCAAATTTATGTAACAAGTGAGTGCTTCCTCTTCAAAAATAAGTATTCCCAGTACGTTTCGGTAGTTAAGATGTTAATATGTACTAAAAATTACAAGATTATCTTTTCACTAAACACACTTCCGCTTTATCTTTAATCTGTTAAAAATAATATAAGAAGCACCGCTAAAATCCATAAATTCAGTTTCGTTTAATGTCGTTATTTACTGCTAATAAAACGTCATATCTTATTATAATACCTGTACCATAAAACTTCAGATCTTTAATCGCCTTACTTATCGTGAAACGGGCATACCTTGTTAGCAATAAAAAGCACTTGGGTACAAAGAGGGTGTTCTAATGGAACAGCAGCAAAAAGTCGAAACTTTGTTTTCCGCACAAAGCGTCGCGTCCTTCCTTCTTTTCGTTCTCCCTTGCGGGCCAACTTCTGCGGAAGTAGATTAACAATGGCTTGATTATTTCGTCTTCGGAAACCTAATCGTTTCGAGGAATTGGCGAAATTAATTGGAAGTTTTTCTCAGGACGCGTAATTGATCCGACTACGAGCTTGACATCGCAATATGTGGAGAGACTGTTCCTACTTTTAACCTTTTTTTCTAATTTGTAAGGTTTAAAACCGTTAATTAAGCAATTAGAAACTCAATATTTTCAAATCTTTTGGTTAAATAAATGTGCTAGACCCGATTTTGTTAGAAAGCAATTCTAATGAATTACCAAGATTTTATAATCCGTTCACTTTAAAAATGCAGTAGTTAGCCTTGTGCTTATGTTACAAAATCAGGTCGACTCTGTGTGTACTCATTTTAGCAAAGCTTTTGGTATTAACGGTACGCTTTGGTCTTAGTTGGATTCTTCTAAACGTATGCAGAATGTGCGGATTGGTGTCACCATTTGGTACCATCTTTATTTCTACTCTTTGTTAATGACATCAAACACCGCGTAAACTATTTCTCCTTTTCGTGGATGATCTCTATTTATGACTGTTGTAAACTTTCAGCGGATATTGGCAGTATTTCTTGGTGTAAAGATAACAACATATCATTAAACATTACCAAACGTAAAACTCACTTTCACTAGGAAGAACATAATTAGTTATCCTTACACAATCAATGTCTCTACTCTGGATCGTGTAGACCATATAAAAGATCTAGATATATTGTTCGATGTTTCTTTAAGATTCCATCTATATATCGACGCAGAGCTCTTAAACTTTGTAGATTTATTAAACGTCAAACTAGTGATTTCCCTAACATTACTGGAATAACTTCTCTTTTTCATAGCTTAGTGTGGTCTCACTTTAAGTTCCGTTTGGAACCCCTACACGGTCTTTCATTCGGATAAGTTTGAAAAAATGCAGCGGAAATTTTTTAGTTTTACTTTATTTAAACTTGACATTGTTAAAAACTTATACTCTTATCCTACCTATGCTATTTTATACTATCGCTGCTGAGTTTATCTTCTAGTTCTAAAATCCCTGTTAAAATTGGGATAGAAATGTACATATTGCATTTTGAATTATTCTGAATTGCGCTCATTCTTTTCTTTCGGTATTGTTATAGAGAATTCTAGGGATGACGGTTTTCTTGTTCTGAAGTATCATCGCATGTCCTACGGTTGCAATAGTCCATTAAACTTAGCGGCAAAAGAATTAATGCACTTGCAATGAACATAAACATTTTCAATTTAACATATACATAATTTGTTTCACGAATAAAATTGTTGAGTTTGTAACTTAAATTACTTGCTTGTTATTAGTTATTACGTGTTTATTGTACACTGTGTTTACAAGCAAATACTGTATGCATATATTCCTCTCTTGACCATTGTGGGAATTTTCCTGTCGATCTTTATTATTATTAAATAAATAGACAAATAAATATATAAAATACATACATAATTTGAGCCGAATTAATAAAAAAAAGAAGTACAAGGCAACTTCTAAATCATAACGTTAGTCAACAGTTACCACCAATTGGAAAGACAAAGAAGTTAGAACATCCTAATTTATATAATTTTCTTTATCTCTTTCAACATCTTTCGAGTGATCTTCCACCCTCCATTGTAAGAATTATCAAAATTTTCAAAATATTATTCACAGCATTGAAAAAGTGGACAACTATATACTTTATCCTTTTCGGTGATAGTGTTTTCTGCAAATTTGGCACGCTTCAAGATTAAGTCCTTCAATTAGTAGCGGCTTGACTTCTATCAGTTTTCTTATTAACAGTTACATGCTGTTTCAATTGTGTCCAAATTAATTTTGTGGTGTACATGTCCTTGCATTGCTCATGTGAACAATCACATATCGAATTATGATTATTATTATTATCGATTATTATTCAAAAATGGTTTTGGTAGTTTGACCTTTAACAGTGTATTATCACGAGCACTTCCTTTAGAGATACGCCATTTAATTAACTCATCCTTACTATACCAGAGTTGTTATGATTCTTGAGAAGTATAAATGTGCCATTGGTAAAGTAATTGCAAAACCACAAAAGAGAAAACCGAAAGCAGTTTAGCAATTGACAAATGACGGCACGACTATTTATTTTCTTACCTTGCGTAAGATAATCTCTAGCAATAGCCACTAGTGAACCCAGACAATATTCTCAAAAAAAAAAGGCTTGGAAGGCTAGGTGTTTCCAATTAAACTTTGTAAATAGTGTATAACATGCTAGCATATGTATATCACAGTTGTCAATTACATATTGGATGTTTGTTGATAATGTGACTTTGTGCATCCTTTGCGCTTATATTCAAACTTGAAACTATGGTAGATACCTTCTTCCGATGGTTAATTGTTCTAAAACCAATGAACTTGGTTACTCTGAATAACAATTCTCTATAGTTAATTTGCAATTGAATAAAACGCAAATAGGAAATTCTGAATTATTGAAAGTAATTGGGGGAAACGATCATATTTACTGGCAATATTCGTCCTAAGATTAGAAGTTGCTTAATCCATATGGAGGGAAAAAATATTATTTAAGGTAGCTTTATTTTTATTTAGAACCTTAGAACTAAAATCATGCTTTTTTATACTTTGTCAAAATATACAGTAACAAGTTACCTTGAAAATTATTATGTGGGTGATTAAAATTGTAAAGATGACGGAAAATAAATACTGGAAAATTTGCAATTAAAATCCGAGTATACGATCGAATAAGACGTATCACGCAGACTTTGTATAATTGTAATATTTTTCGGACCTTAAAAACATTTACGCTCCTTTTCACATTATTGTTATATCATAATAAACATTTTAAGAATAATTTCTTAATTCAGTAGTTGTCCGATTGCCGTCTGTTGATTATTTGTCGTTTCTCGAGTGGAGACATAATATACCTAAATTGAGAGAGCAACAATCATTAATGGCTAATAAAATTGACTAGGTGTATGATTACGGGTACGTATAAGGAACGCAACTGTTGTGTTGATTAGCAGCAACTCCCTAAACGACTGCCTTGGAAGGAATGATTGTCAATGTTTACCAATTTAATCAGCGATAAAACTGTAGTTTCTTCTTTATAAAAGTAAGCACTTTACTTCAAATAAATAGGATGATGGACGGAACGTACCAAATGTCGTTATACGATTTTTATTTACTTTTAAATTATGACGTCAGAACAAAATTGTTCAAGAATATCGCGATTAACTTCTAACCAAATGCTATTTCGTCAACACTTTATTTACGAAAGGCGACCGCTGCTCTTCTACTTCACTCGTAATGCATCTCGAATGTCGTCTTTTACTTTGTATACCTCTTCTTTGAACCAGTACCCTAAGGAGTAGTCGAAGAATGTGAGATTTGCAGACCTGGATCAAGTAAGAGAGTCGCCACGATCAACGTCCTGGAAACTTTGCATTAAAATATTGCGACTTGACGAACAAAATATAAATATAAATAATGCACATGTCTTATAAGGTTAAGAGGAGCTCTTCTAAAAGCCCTTGTTATTCATTTTGTAAAAAATTGAAGTATTTGTTTTCTGTGAGACAATGCTCCAAAATGAATAGACAAATTAAACTATCAACCACACCATATACCAGGTTTACTGAAAATTTTTATACTGAAAATGCGTTTCGACTGCTGCGTGGGGATGATAAAAAAAATCCAGCAAAATCCATAGTACATACTTTTTTAAGCAGCAAAATTAACTTAATACGTTTTCTATTTCCAAAACTCCACTTCAAACTGTTTTTGATAAATACAAAATACTCACAACCAAAAGATTGCGTTGATTCATCGGATGTGATGATCAAAGGAAAACTGAAATAACAAAATATTAATCGTACAACTTCTGCAGAAACCAAACGCATTATCGTAGCTTGCGGCTGTATCTTAATTCGGTGACTAATTGCGTTCCATTGTTTCGATGCTAAATTCAAACGTTTGCCCGTCAAATTATTATTCTATTTAGTAAACATTTTCGGTGTTTAGTCTGAAGGATATAAAATGAATAACATATCAGAGGCAACTAAGTTAATTACACCTATTTGCGTGAAAGCCTAAAGCCTAAAACTTCGTTGCTGATGCTGATGCTAACCGAATTACTGGCGTTAATTAAACAGACTCGAGGATCGTGCTGCTGTAATGTAGATTAAACGTTATGTGCGGCACCTTATTCTCTGACTTTTCGTTTAATTCAAAGAGGATTTCAGCACATGTACCTATAAAAGCAAGACGGTGCACATGTGATCACCACGTCTTTTATTTTCGGAGCTTTGATTACTTGCAAACGTCACATTTTAATTTCAAGTCATCTGTACGTACGTATAGACCGAATAGTTTCAGAGTCTGTATAATGAAAGTAACAAGTATTGCCAAGATGATATTTAGAACACTAAAAGCAATGCGTTTTGTTTGATGGCGTGAAAATGCTGCCACTAATGTGAGTTGTTTGATGAAATGATGTAAAAAGACTATACTTATTCGAGTAATGTGAGAAATATTTTTGCATTAACGAAGAAAGGCTGTAATAAACATATGTAATAAAAATATGTTTTTACCTTCTTACTTTGATGTAATAATGAATGGGATGCGGCGCGCATATCTAAGTGAAACGTATGAACTAAGATGGCCTTTTATGTACCATGCAGTAGGCAAATACTGTAGTGCATATATGTTGAATACGTTACGGTGATAGGTAAGTATTACATATCGAAAGCATACTTCTATAACCCAGGAAACAATATACAAATCTTAATTAATCACTGTATCAGAAAAAGTTCTAATAATACTTCTTCAAGCTAAGCCAAACTCACATATCTAGATGTTGCAGCTGTTTCCTTGGCTATATTTAAAATGTTTTCAATTTTATCTTTATCTTATGGGGCCAATGAAGTTCGGTAACATAATGTCCACTACAAGAATCAAGCAAGAGAACTAGTCAATTGTTGAAGGTTTTGTGTTGCGATGGAAAATTGGCCTATTAATTAACAGAACTTTGCTATAAAATCACCTATTGTGACTCAGTCTATCGTGCAAACTCAGAGGCGTTTTCGTAATGAATTTAGTTTGGCAGCACGCGGTAATATCTCATTAAGAAACTCCATTATCGGTTGGATAAGAAATTTCAATGAAATAGGCAGTGTACACATAACATTTCTCGGCTGTACTCGTACAGTTCGTACAAAAGAGAATGTTCAGAGCGTCAGAATTGCTGTTGAACGTAATTCAGCACTCGATTGCACTGCAACTTTCAGAGCGAAACTTGCATGTTGATTTGGAATTTTATGCATATAAGATATAGATAGTTAAGAGATTGTGTCCACATTTGGTGTGATCGGACATACTCTTTCGAAAAAAAATGGCCACACCGTTGCAGTCAATTCAGCTCGACAAATGTTGGAAACATTTGTTTCGGCGGAGCACCAAAACTCAGACTGGTTCCAACAGGACAGCGCCATAGCGCACATAGCTATACGGACCGTTGTTGTTTAATAGTGATTGTTCCCGAATCGCTTGATATCAGAGTTTGGTGATATTGCATATCCAACAAGATCGCCCAATGTCACCGTCCCAGATTTTTCTCTGTGGGGATTCCTTTCATACTCCAGAGTTCCATCGAAATCTGAATCAGTGCTCTTTTGTGAGGTTACGTCACGATCTGTGGTTATATGTTCAGCTAGAGTTTTGGTCACTGTTCTATTGAAAAATTCTTCAATCAAAAACTATTAAGTAGGTACCAATAATGACCAATGCACAAGAACATTTAGATGTAATCGCAAAATTAATGTAACCTTCCTTGTGAAGAATAAGGAGTCTACAACTGGCATTTATTTGAGTAACTAAGCTCTTATATTCAAATTGTTTCCTTAATCATTCTGATGTATATACCTTTCTTTATGAACAAATGTGGCAATAATTAAGATAAAAATTTTTCGACCATAAATTCTTAATCTACACATGTGTCGAAGTGATTCCGTCGTGTTTTGATTTAAATGTCACACATGCAACGTAGAGTTAATTAAACTGAGTCGAAGTGAATTTAAATTAGCATTGCTTATTTCATGAATCATTCATAAGGCACGGTGTACTAGCGCTAAAATATCTACATATACGTCGGTATATATTACCAAACTTTTTTGGTAAGTATTACCAGAGCATTTCATATATATTCTTGAATGACCTAGACTAAAGCGACAGTATCGTAGGACGATGGTATTACTCATTTTCCCAACAGCGATAGAGAAAGACACAAAACATCATCGACGTGTTTCCGGATTTATAGGCGTAATTGTTTGAAATAGTTTCCTAGTTCAAAGTAAATATATACTATCGAAGAGTTTGTTTATGTAATCCGTTGTAGATTGTGTACGGTATAGAGTATATATTTATGTTATTCTCTGGTGTGTAAATATATCCGCCATAACACGATACGCTAATATTCTTAACTTGGCAACATTTTTTAGGAAGCAAATATCTGGAGGGTATCGAATAGAGCGGATTCGTCTCACTATATCGTCTACAGAGAGTTAAGAAGGATAATTTATTAAGAATTACGCATCGAATCCTGCCTCTATTGTTTGGCTCAAATTCTAATAGCCTAAGCAAGATTTATTAGGTTCAATGTTTACACCACCTTAGGTTCCGTTGTTAACTTATAAACTCCCGGTTCCTTCCCATAGATACTTCTTTGTTATTAAAAAGTTTTTTGTAGATACAATATTTTTATTTCCTCTATTTTGTTGGCTGTTCTTTCTTTTAATTTTTAACATGGCATTGCGACTACTTCTTAGTATTTAAATTTATTGACCTTCTTCATCTCTCCTCATTAACTTGAAATCGTATCATTTACTATTTTTATCACTGAAAAAATCATTACTCTTAATAGGTATATATGGCCCACTCTTCAATTCTATCTTATATCTTTTATTACCAACTCTACATATTCAGGTGTCCCAACGTTCTGGAATTGTAAAATTGCGCCTACTGTGCAAAAAGTACAAAGCTAAAACTTTCTGATGTGATAGACGTCATAGAGTACCTTTCAAAAGTGTGTCCGATGTACAGATCGACTGACAAATAGCGAACCATATACTCACTTTATTTTCGATTGAACGTCCTCTATATTATTAGGTTTTTCTTTTTTCCATTTAGAATATTATAGGTTGTTTCTTTGTCCTTAAATGCTTACATTGAGATAGGCACATTTCTGTTTTCCTAAATTTTAGTGACTAAATTAAATAATTGGTAAATGGTATTAGAACGCCTTCGAAGTATACAGAGTGTTCAGAATTGTATATCAAACAAGGCCAAATTTAAATACCAGAAACGTAATTTTTTAAATTATTACCATATAGTTTTCTTGTATATCCGTCGTATAAAAAATTAATGTCTCTAATATTTTTGTATAGTAATGTACTGTTACTACTAAAATATTTACTGCGAAGCGCGAGTCCAGTGTTTGGGTAGCGTATTGTATCCAAGTAGTTTTGGTGTTAATATTGTTTGGTTACCATGACAGTAGTAAACAAAATATGCCAACACTCATATTTTCAAGTTATTGATCCAAAATCTTGACCAAATAGCTGCTTGCAGTCAAAGGCGAGTCTTGCATTAGGAAATCATATCTAATGCTAATTTAGTTTTGTTACCATGACAGCAAACAAAATGTAGTGGCATTGACAATCTTAATTTCGAGTCAAAGTAAAAAAGAATTATGTAAGAAGTATAATTGGGAAAAAGTGATCGATGATGTTCACAAGCAAAAACATTTGTCAAATTAAAGCTAAGATTCTACCAGAAACATTCATTCTATTGATTTAGAAAAAAGAAAAATAATTCATAAATATGATGCTAATGTATTTTTTTAGCGAAAAGGAATAAGCGGAACAATATTTTACTAAGTTTATACAAGCTAACAATAAGTGATATAAACATAAATATGTCAATTTTAAATCAAAACAAAAAAAAACACGTGACAACTGAAATACATTATGAACAAACTTCATAACATTTACGCCTTAATCCAATAGTTAATGGCTACCTACTTATTTATCTATTTGCAGTGCCAGCGAATGCTCCAAATTAGTTCCTCGTGCCTTCGTACATTTGCGCAGTAATTTGGAAAAGCCGTTTCGCACTTAAACAATCTTTGGAATGCTTGTCTTATAAGTGGTATGTACACACTATGCAATTCATTTCGTAACGGCAATCCATCATTATCTAAGACAATTAAGTGAATCCATAAAATGTAGCGAATAAAACAACGCGGAAACGAATGGAAAAATACTGGGCATACACTTCACATCACGGGGTTCCTCGTAATGACTTATAATACGACACACGGATAGACCAAGGTTTGATAGGTAACTCGCAAGGTGCTGTCGAAATGGGTTTATTTTTCTGACGCTCGAAAATTGTGTGATTAATATCGCTTACTTCCCAACATTCGCATTTATCGTTGACAATTCTAATTTTGTTTAGATGGTATGGGAATCTGCCATGATTAAACATTAATCCCATTATCTGAACGTACGTGGATGTTAACACATCCTTATCGATATGCCAATGTCCCTTTACAACAGATAGACTTAGAATAAAGTAATTAGTTAGTCTCTCTCTATACATTTCTTCATTTTGCATAATGCAGTTTGAAGACTGCTGTGTTACACAATGGAAATGAAAAATCATCCATTGCGATTGCTCATGTAGTACAAACATGCACTGTACGTAAGATACTAGCGAAGATCAAATACAATGAGAATAAATGGAAAATCTGATATATTAATTGATTTACGTATTATTCCGACAGGTGATAGATTTTTAGCTGGAATGCAATCTGTGCTTGTTGTTTCTTGTGCTTGTGGAACTGCCCTTCATTATGTGAGAAAAGATTGGCGAAATCGTATAAATTACGAACTAGGAAAATAAAACATCTTCTCTGCACCCCTTGTGAATTCACAGGACATTTTCCTGGCACCTCTTCACATTCAAAAATATTTCTCGCACCTGATATTCAAAAAATTAATGGCCGACGGAAACTTTACAAAATGCTTAACGCCCGATGAAGCGGCAGCATGGGTATCATTTCAAAATGTTGTTCGCAGCTTTCTTGGTAACCGCAATTACAGCAAGATTGAGGCTCAATTGTCTACTAAGATTCCTTTCCGACATTCCCACCTTTTTTTTCCCCGAAAGCTTGGGCGACACGAATGATGAATAAGGAGAGCGGTTACACCAAGATATGGCGAAAATCGAAAGCCGATACCAAGGATTTTCGGATAATGGCATGATGAGTGCTTATTGTTGGAGATTAATTGCGTGAAACGGATTCCAAATAATACAAGCAACTTAGTTCAACCGCTCTTCATTTCTGATTTAAAACACACATTACCCCCATTACACCACAAATTACCTTAGAGACAACTTTTGATTACTGAGATCCAAAACTGTATATACTTTTGTTATATGTCGTGTATAGGTATTTTGGAGTTGTGTCTCTTGAATATTTAAATTAATCAACATTTTGACTATAGTCTTACAAACATTCACACATTTAATATAAGTTAAGAAACAAATTTTTGAACTTGCAAACTTTAAATGTACACAACTTTTTCGCATAATTTGCTTTCACGCAGACCTCATCTAGCTGTATAAATACTCTCACACACCAGCGTAGACTTCGTTCATGTCGTTAAATAAACACTCACCTATATCAGCATCAACTCATACACGTTACCAAATGAAGCTCGTTACTTCATCTGCTTGCAGTTTATTCGTGCTTTCCATTACCATAAAACATTTTATTTCTCCGCGATTCATCCTCAACATCAAAGATTCTTGGACGCATTAATTACGGAATTTTATTACGTTATACTTCGTCGACTGTTTCAATATTGACAGTTGCACTTGCCAAATCAGTTTCCTTAATCAAAACTTTTCATAACGTGCGCGCGTGTTACTGTACAGATATGTATGGAGTAGCTTTTCGGGGAAATACGTTTACGTAACGTTAGGATAACACACATGCAAGCGCAAGTGTTTAAACCACCTGTCAAATATCACGGAAGTTGACTTGCCAAAAGTAATATGCCAAACAAAACAGGAGAGTATAGTTCGCTGATGAAGTATCAACAACGGCAGATTGTTTTGTCAAACGTAATTTGCTTGTTGAATACACTCCTTTGTTATTGTAATTTACGATGACAACATTCATGGCTATATATTTTGAACAAAATAATGTGTGCTCGTCATTTTATTTTAGGAAGAAAAGGTTGCACGAATTACAAAAATTAAATAAAGAGATGGTCTTCGTGTATTCACGTAATCATAAAAGGCAAGTAATGCATTATACGTTGTCGAAATAGAAATAAAACAAAAACTAGCAGAAACAAAACAATAGCGGAACAATTGTCATTAATGCAGAGGTCGTGGGAAGAAGTTTATGGTTACGGAAAGTATGGCATTCTAATTTACGTCAGCGCAGGATACTTGAAGAGGAAGCGTTCCAGTGTTTTCTCTTCAGCTTGGCGGTCTCTCCATAGCAGGTCTTCGGCTAATCCTACCCTGTAGAGGTTCCTTTAGCTGACAATGTTCAATCACAATTCCGACAGCTATGTGAAGGTCTGTTGCGGATAGTATTCTTAGTGTTATGCGCGTGCTCGGATACGTCAAAGAGTGTAGCAGGAACTAATTTCATTCCACCTGCTCAAGAAATTTTCGTCGATAATACTAAACTTTTTCGTTGCCAAGATTACCCTTGTGACCCATAGGAAGCAGTTTAAATAACACTACAAAATTTCAAATAATCTCCAAAATAAGCGTGCGAATATTTCAAGAACTTAATGTAAAAGCAAAACGTGATCAAGTATGGATAACTGCAAGACAGCATATATTTTGTACTTGCACAGAAGCATCTGCTCATTCCGTGAAGAACATGGGATTATGGTATGTAGGACGCCGGTAGGAACATTTTTATCCAACTACGATTGCAAAATTTGGCAATGGAAGTTACTCGTCTCGTTTCCACGAAGTAAATATATTTGAGTTGTCAGAGTGCCCTTGTGGTGTTGAAACGTGTAATTTGACCAATTCGTCTTGAGATTGAATAGTCAATAGACATGCCAGAAACTTATTAGTTTTTTTGAAATCAGACATTCAGGTAATATTTTTCCCTACAGATCTTACATAGTGACGTATGTATTTTCGTTGTGCCAACAATCTAAACTATCCAAGCCCGCAGGCCAATGAAAGCAAAGCGATTAAGTGATGTAACAAAAATTAGTTAATATCTTTATAGAAACCACGAGATCAACAAAAAAAGAATTTCTAGAGAATAGCAGCAGCAGTGACATACTTGATTGACGAGATTGAAAATCGTGGTTCTTTTCTTTAAAAATAACTAAAACTTATTGAAATTAAAAAAAAGCGTAGGAGTAAATTTTGAAATCAGAGGTCTTTTAGATACTTACTTAGCGGGTATTGGATTTAAACAGACAGAATAGATGGTTACAAACGAATAGTGATGCAACGACCTCATTGCAAACCTTTACTTTTGTAAAGGTGATCTTCAGGCTGTAATTATATCATTCGTTATACCTTAGTCTACTGATTAATATCGTTTTTGAAGGCCTTTTTTTCAAACTTATCGAACTGAAAGAGTGTTAGAAATGTATCCACAATTATACGTAATTATTTATTAATCCAGATATTAAACTGCGAGGTTGTACAAAAAGGGAACACTTATAATTACATTGCAAATATGTAATTAATAATAAAAATATAAAACGAAGTTTATTCATATAATAATACAAAATAAATTAACTAACAGTTTTCTCAGCGATTTAAACGAAATATTAAGCATGTACATATCGGAAAAATATGTATTTATCGTTTCACATAGAGAAAGAGTGGGTAAGAAGCACCGATATCCAGTAGATACAGGGGATGAATACGTCATACGAAAAAAACCCAAAAAGCCCCAATAACGCTGTGTTAACTGTAGTGCAGGGTGTGCAATTGACTTTGTTGTCTTTGGTAGTCCTGCAACAATGTCATCTTCATGGAATAACGAAAAAGTTATCAAATTTATCAATGCTGTTCATTTCAGGTGGTGCTTGTCGGACAACAGAAGATGGCAACAGGAAATATAAAAATAGAAATATAAGAAAGATGAATGGAAAATTATCGGCTCGATGTCGACGTCGAAAGTTAATGCCGTGTCCATAAATAATATCGCATTAATTTCGCCTAATTGTATTATAATAAAAGTGTTAGCGGTGGTGACAATAAATTTCGTGCATAGTAACCATTGAGCTAAACAGAATTTATCATTGAAGAACACGTCGCCCAGTTGACGCAAGATTTGGCAACCAATGGAGCAACGTTTATTCTGTATATACTGCTGCTTTGTATAGCGTGTTGTCGTATATTGACTTCTCGTACAAAAGCGCCTTTAGAGAGTATGAAAACTGATATTCAGTTTTTTACCAAAGTTTACTCCAAAATCTTAGATCATTTTCCGAGAGAAGAATATACATAAATGGTGTACATACAGATGTTACTCTCTGTTGTTTTCAAGTAAAAGCCATGCCTTGACAATTACTCGTATTGAAAGAAAACATATCACATGAATTCCATCTCTCGAGAGTATTTAAATCGGTTTGCGTTATATAATAATTGCCAATCCTTGACATCATATGAAGAATTTAAAGGTTACCAGTGTACAATAAACAATGAGATGAAATAAACAGTTGGTTATATCATTGACGAAAATAACAAAAATAACGGGCCCAACATGGAATCTTGAGGTAGTCTAGTTTGTGATATACACTCCTACTATAAAAGCCTGAATATCGAGAATGTGAGTACACAGAGTGAGTGATACGTAGGCATATTCTTTGAAGGAAGTGTTAGTAGAGGTCATTTGCAGTCGAACGCACTATAGTATGATTATATCATTCCTGCTACTTTTCGAAATAACCCTACTATTTACTACTAGTGAATTTGGGCGCTTGTTTGATTCTGTTGTAGCAAACATTGATAATTTTCATGTTAGTATAGATATCTCACTTCTATGGACATTGACAAGTACCATCCTGTTACAAAATTAATTCATTCCTACTCTAATACTTGTAGATCATCTCTCCCTACAAAGAGCAAGAAAATTTCTAATTATAGACACGTTGAGTGTATAGGATTCACCTCACTAACTCAACATTTATTTACGCATATACCGATATTAATCTACGAACTTTTGAATAAATTTATTCTTTTAAAACCTGTTCGCTTAATCCAGCAGCCTGTGTGCTTCGCACGTGAATATATACAGAATATTAAAACAAACATCGTATGAAATACAAAAAGTTTAAACCTATACAGGATCTCAGCCGTTATAATTAGCTGAGAAATGAATACATATCTTGTGTTCAAAATCAAACTAGAGACAACCCACGGTCATTCTGGTTATTTATATCTTCTAAGAAACGTAACCTTGGAATTCGTAATAACATCAGAAATGAAGATGCTGATACATTTCCCACACCCTCATTTGTAGTCAACAGCTTCCAACTATGCATTATAGTGTCTGCGGGTAATTTATTGATCGACGTCGTCTCGTTTGATGTCTTCGAAGCTCTCAAAAAATTTAGAAACATACTATAGATGACGACAATATACCTAGTTTTCTAAGAGATTGCGCTAGTGTCCTTGTTATTTATTCAACTTGCGATATCAACATCTACTTTCCCGAATTGTTGGAAAACGGCAAAATTGTGTCGAGTTCACAAGAGAAGAAAAAAAAACGATGTTACTTTAATCAGCATAAGCAATTATAGACCTATTTCGTTGATTAATAACTTTGCCAAAGTATACAAAATACTATTATAGAATTGCATGTAGGTATCGGCAGTTTCGTGTACTTTTATCTGAGGACCAATGTGGCTTTCTAAGTGAGCGATCCAAAATCAACAACCTTACTACGATTGCACAATTCATAGCTGAATTTCTGAATTACAATGTACAAGTTGATGTAATCTAACAGACTTCGAGGAAAACCTTCGATCGAGTTGATCATGGGCTACCTCAATTCAAACTTTCACAAAATGGTTTTTCATACAGACTTGTGTTTCTACATACATCTCTGGAGTCGCATAAGGAAGTAATACAGGTCGCCTTGTGTTGTCATCTGAATTGCAACAAAATATTGTTCGCTGATGATTTCAAACTTTATTCCAGTAAGACGAACGTCGACGATGTAATGTTGTAACTTACTCACGCAAATCTTCTCCACTTATATGCCACGATCAATATAATAATATTATTTTGCATCGTTGTTCTACCTTAAAAGGTTTCGATGTATTGTTTGCCATCAAATTAACTTTCAAGGACCGCATCAGTAGCATTTCATTCTCTGCATTAAACGTTGTAGGATTTGTACTAAGAGTAACGAGGCACTTTAGTGCTTTCGCTGTATTTTGCATTTGTACATTCTAAGTTTGAGTATGCTTCCATAGTTTGATCACCTTTATATGTATCATCTGCATTTCTACTAGAGTAGGTTTCTCAAGTATGCGTATTTTAAACAAAACGGAGTATACTCAATACAAGGCTTTGTTCAGAATATTCTACTGAAGAACTTTGGCATTTGCATAATGTTTTTTTTTCTATTTTAATGAGGATGGCTTTTCCAGAATACTTTCAAAATTAAATTTCGTTACTACACGGGAACTCAAGATAGGGAAATATTGCTCAGAGAAATATTGAATTTTATTGCACACAATTTTTCAAGAGCAACAGAAAAACGTTTGAAAATTATTAGAATATTCACAACTTGTGTTAACATATAACAGCATATACATACATACATGTGCGCTCAAATGACGCGAGGACGTGCAATTTCACCCAGAGAGAATATATTTCTCGTAATTTAAAATTGATTGCGCGAAAATTGCATCTTCCTTCTGCTGCGCTAATGCATTTTGTCATTCGGCTTGCAAAGCGCCCGTTCGGTCGTCGTTCGCGCTAAGGTAGCCCGTTCTCAAACAACAAACGACCGTTATTAGACCGGCAACAGAGTTGCGACGAAGAACGCAGGAAGAGGACGTCCTCTTGCATATTTTATACGGTTCGTCCTCTTCTCGACTATCGTTTCGCTGTAAACTTCTTTCTCGAAAGAATCTCGTTTTATGTCCGTTCCCATGAGGAGAAATATACGGCCGCGATCGATAGTAACGAAAAAGGGGATGCTAAAGGTGACATTAACCCTTATCACATGTACTCGGTTTGAAAAGGAAACGCAAGTGAAATATTTATTCGTCGTGAAGAAGACATAATAATGTTGAAGGCGAGATTTTCTCCTTACAGATGGCTAGAACGTTTCAAAGAAATACGCACAAAGGGAGCAGGAAACGCGCTAAAAGAGCCAGAGAGTGCATCAAAAGCGATATGCAATTTCGCTTTTTAGCGAATCTTGAATATTAACGAAAAAAATTAAGATGCATGTTGAATTTTATTTATAGCCAAGGCAAATGCTTAAAAAATCATTTGGAACGTTACTGTTTGAATAACCAAATGGAGAAAACAGTACGTTTGGAAGATAGACATTTGGATTGGAAGAAACAAAATAAAATCTTTATATATGCGATTGTTGAAAGAAATATAGGCAAAAGATAATACATTGCAATGTACCCTTTTTTATGCGTCACCATCATTGCGGAATTTCGTATTTGGTTGTCATAAAAAGGTCTATTACAAAATCCTCAATTCTATGCGATATAAACCTCTGAATTGGTGACAATTTTAACTTTAGAGAGGAGTGTAAGATTGTTTTTGGCATAGAGTACAGTGTTGATTGCCATTTTTGCCTAAGTTGTGAGATTTTAAAGATGTCTGATTTCTAAATAGCTCTGTAAGTACTCTCAGATTATTTTCATTGAGTTCCTGGTTATTTTGAATAATTACGATTGCCTTTATCCTGGTATGTCCTTCCAGCGCGAATTTCTGTCATTTTTTTCTGATTTTTTTTTTGTGGATTAGAGAAGGATTCCGCGATGTACTAAATAAAATCAACAGCTGAACCAACTACTGTGGCTTTGCAACTTCACCAGCTTGTCAAATAAAGTCGACAAAAAAATAAATATTTTTTAAAAATACTAAAAGGGCTGATGGTTACCTTTACAACTCTTTTATTTTTGAGATACTCTTAAACAAAGTTTGAGCTGATAACAATGTGCAAGACAAAGACAGGTACCATATTTCAATAGTTTCTTGTACAAGAATGCTAAAAGTTTACAAATTTCACAAGAAGTATAAGAAGATCAGGTAAAGCAGTCAAAACAGTCACATCAATGAACTGATCATTGGTCGACTAAGCCAGCTGATAGCAAAGATTGGTCTGGTTTGAAATTGCATCTGCAGTTGTTGAAAGCATCAGACTTAATTTAACCATGATCATATATATGTACATATAATATAAAAAAGCATGCACATGGTAAACCGTACACCACAGAAATCACTATAGATTATAGGTATTTGCTTTGCAACAAATTGCAAAATGCTACTTTCAGCAAAGCAAGATTGGCCTAAGTGGTTAAGTTACATTTAGAAGCTAAGTAGTGTATATCTTATCTTTCCTATTAGATTTTTTTTGTACGAAACAGCATTACCGAAGCTTCATCCTTTGAACTATTAACAACTTATCAGCCCGTTCATTTCTTTCGACCTGTCCATATCTGCTTCTCAAAAGCTACATAGAATAAGTGTTTCTATTTGTTTACAAATAATTATGTACATAAATTGTCACGAGTGTCATCAGATCTAATTAAGAAAAAAAAAAAGAATCTTTAATATCCACAAAAAGCGTAAAGCAATTCTAATGAGAACAAATAGCCGCAAGAAAAAGAAATTGAAGACCTCGTTGGTATCACTTTACTTTTCACAACACTGAGATTCAATTAGACTTTAATAGAAAGTGGAGTTAATAGATCGAAGAAAGTACTTGCGACTTCTACTGAATACATCTCTAATTTGAATAAGATAACTTTGACAAGGAATATAAACTAGATTAATTAGAATCTGGTGGAAATGTAACGCTTGAATTGAACATTTAAATTTTACATAGCATTCTAATCTACTTTATAATGGCTTGTGTTGGTATTATCATAACTAATATCCACGAATATATTTTCCAAACAATTAATTTAGAAATATCCAGACCAACTTACTTTTTCTTTCATACCAACAATTAATATTACTCGCAGTAATTAGTTAATTGAATTAAATATATTTTGTAATATGCCATGCTAATTGCTTTGAAAATAAAGTATGGAGTAATTATTAATAACTACGGTTATAATTCGATACGGTTTCACTTTTTTTACCATGAATCACGGGTTTTCAAATTGATTATTTCTCACTTATTTATTTAATCCTGTGCCATTTTAGCATTACGCGCAAGATCTTTTATTAATGAATTTATGGATATTCCTATGTTTGCATTTTAGGTCCGTTATTACTAGTTCGTTTTCCGTGTATACTTCCATAATTCTTTCTGCATTATTTTTAACATTCTTTCTTTTCCCATTACCAGATTTTTGTTCATTCTCCGGCAGGACTACCGATGCCTGTTTTAACATTTCTAAATTAATCGGTTACGAAAATACCGTGTTTCAATATGTGGTCTTCCGCCAAGTTAACGAGATTCATTCGATACAATTTCGGTATGTTTAAAAAATTACGAGATTGGTTATGTTTTGTTTACATACCAAGTAGAACAATATTGCTGTTGTATTTATACGACATATTATTATCATTATATTTACGATCACTTCTACTGTCATTAAATGTCAAGTCCAAATGGCAAATCTTCATCGGTACCATTTTCTACAGGCTCACAATACTACGCATTCTCTTATTCATGCGTATGAATTTTTAAAGTAATAACGGTAATAAAGGTAACCGGTGAACGATCTAATATTGCCATGCAACAAAAGACAAAATCAACGAGCAAAACCCAAGGTCCTTGGAATTGTATAACGACTTTTAGGTCCTATTTCATTTCATCTATTTCATTTTTCTTGTCAAAGTCCTTTTCTATTCTGTGCCACTTCTTTTTCCGTCCACTTCGGGCCGTATTATCCATTATCAGTTCTTGCCTCCTTCCTTCCGTTTTGATTCTGTAATTTTTAATCTATTGCCGTATCATTTCTTCTACAGTCCCTCCCTCTTTTCTACTTATACTTGTAGTGTTCCATGGCACGTCTTTTATCTGGTTATGTTACTGTTAACATATAAAAAAAGAATTACCTGGACCATTAGAGTGATTGAGGCCATCTCGCAAAACCTTTTCCTATCTCACTGCCTGTTTTTTCTTTGCCTTGCATGATCACACTCGTTCGTTATTCTATTCGATCACAAGGTACGTCGTGTACATATGTACATTTCCAGTTCCCATTTTTCTAGCTCCACTTCTTTTTCTTGTGCTTTCTTGTCTATTATCATCTTTTCATTGCCCAGTTGTTAAGAATTTTTTCTTTGTTATATGATTCTTTAGTTTTTGCTGGTTGTTCATGCTTTATTAGTTTTTCCTTCTTCTCGCTTGATTTCCATTCCTCTCTATATATTGTTAGTTTCATGTATTCTATTTTAGTTCTGTTTCCCTTCCCTTTTTCCTCCTTTGCTATCTTTCTGAACGTATTTTGTATCTTGCTCTAGCAACGTCGTTATTTATATGTTGTATATTCCTTGGGGTCCTTCAATTCCCATTCAGTCTTCATTGTTTATAATTTTTCTGCCATTTTCTCTATCTAAAGTAGATATATCGTGTTTCTTATTTTCTTTACGTTTCTTATTTTTGGTTCGTCCATAATTCTCTTTAATTCATTTTCATTATTTCGACTCATCTTTACGTTTGATATAACTATACTATTTTTTTCCTCACTTTTTTCATGTAGTTCCTTTATTTCGTTCTTATTGACATTTGTCTTTTTTTTGTTTCTGCGTCTGTTTATGGTGCTCCCTTCGACCCTTTCTGATATCCTTTATCTCGGCCATAATTCATTTCTTCATTCTTTCTCTTTCGCTGGTGTACATGTCTTTCATTTTTTTTCCTCTTCATCCGTGCTTCTTTTCCTCTTACTCTTCTCGGTGTCCGACTTGTTATTTTCCAGGTTCAGATCCGTAGGTTCATACGTTTTTACTACTTACTTCTTTAAAATATTATTTCTTTGTTTCATAAATTGATGTAAAGAAATTAGAATATTTTGACAACAGTGAACAGTTATATGTACTTGTGTAAAAATTAAATGCTTTCATGCTCAGCATTCTATTAGAATGTCAAACGCATTTCACGTATTTAAATTTCGTAAATTTGTTATTTCATAAAAGTAAACAGATAATTCTCGCTAATATACTTAAAAAATATACGAAAACAATAATATATGAACAAACCAAAGTATTTGAATAAATAAATAAAGCCTTAAAAGTAGATTCAAAGACTGGTGACGAAACTGGGATATTTGTCAATTATGATTTTACAAAGAAAAAGCTGTAGTTTCTCTTTACACTCTAGTGAATTTGCTGTTACATTATACCTGAATGTTTTGTGCACTATATGCTTGCGTAACCTAATTATAACAATGTAATTGAATCTAATTTTGTGACACCGCGATTCTTTTTTTGGTAACTTTCAAATTGTGTGAAGAAAGTGTAACTTGTACCTTTTTAGTTCTTTGTTTTTCTACAACGAACCCATTTATTTTGAGTGTTAATATTCTATGCGTACAAAAACTAACTTCTTTAGGAACATTTTAATATAAATTTCGTCTCCGAACCTTGTACTCAGCTTCTGCTGCAATGATCGTTCGTCGAATATTCGCTCTAATTTCCGGTTTATAGATTTTCTTCGAGTTTTCTGCATAACAAATACGTTTCGTCTGGTATTTACAAGAAGTGACGAGAACAAAGAAATTGTAAGGAGCATAGAGTGCGTGGAGAAGCGTTTGTTATCGTTCCTTTTGTGCCCTCTTCTTTTGTTAAGCTTAATGATTCGAAAAGAAAACATTCAGTTCCCGCAGAAGACAATGCGCTGTGAATGGTAAGAACTCAACTTAAATGGAAGACTCTATTATAGAGTGTAGATAATTGGCCAGACATATTTCAAATTGCCTTCAACGTTCATGTCATAAAGTTTTTGATACCAGAAAAAGAAAAAAAATATGAAGGAATACAAAATATCGCTGCCACGAATGATAAATCTCTTGGCAAACTTTTAACGACAAAGTAAACTGTTTGAAACCAGTAAACATTCAAAGGCAAGACATTATTTAGTCTCCCCATCGTATTATTAACCCCGTCATAGCTACTGCGAAGTAGTCGCTGTTCGTAGTGATTCCTAAGTAAAGTTTTGGAAAGTACGATTATAAATTATAGTTTTGTTTGGGCGAAATAAAGAGCTAGATGCCCTTCTACCGTATATACGAAGTTTATGAAAGTTCCAAATACAACTGGCAGAGCACGATGAAGTTAAGCTTATTTAGGAAACTATCCCGATGTGGAGTACGCCACATTGGAATTTATTTTTGTGTGGGAGATCAGAGTATTGTAGATATGTCACATAATGTAAGCCCAGCATACGTACTTGGTATAAATGATCATTAGTGCAAATGTAAATAGCTCGTAAAGTGCATTATTGAAGTTTGTAGAGTCAATACCGTTACAATGAAGTGTTTTACCTTCTCGATTACAGTTTTTGCTATAGTTTACAGCAAAATTTACTTATTTGTAAGGTACTGCCTGTTAAATATGGAGAAACGTGGCAGGGGAACATCCCTCACAAGTTAGAAATATTTTATTTGTTAACATTATCTTAAAAAAGGAAAGAAAACAATAAAGAAGAAATTCATGATTTGTCCGTGAGTATAAAATTTCATTCATAAATTCTAGTTACGAGTGTAGCCTCTTAAGTATTTACAAACGACCATTAGATAGCGGCTTTGGCATTTAACATTTTCACATTTGTTATTATTGAAGCAGTGTAAGCATAGTAACGGGCCGAGCGCGTAAAAAAAAGCAATGCTGTGGAAGAATGGAAATTTGAAGGTATCCGTTGAATCATCTTTTGAGATTTTAGTAAAGGCCTAGCGCAACAATAATGCCTTCAATTGTACATTAGAAAAGAAGTTTACAAATGGTTTGCAGAATTTCATCGTGGTTCTGCTTCCGTTAGTGATGAATTTAGAAGATTGACCAAAACCGGTTACTATCCCAAAAAACATCGATGCTGTGCACAACGCGATCAAGGACGATGTTGAATCCCAGTGGATTTCGCATAATTTGACTCAAGTGCAAAAATAGGATCGTGTCAATGCGCTGAAGGAAATGGAAGGAAGAAATTCGATACATGTACAACAAAATCCATATGATATGGTAACAGGTGGCGAAACTTGGATATATTTGTACGACCAGGCAACAGCCAACTATATGAGTGAGAAAAAACAATCGAGAACAGTCATATACAAAACCTTTCAACATGAAATGAATAATGTAAGAAAATAATTTTAATACATGCACAACTTTGCTCTCATTAAAAGTACAAAATTAAAAGAAATCTCTAAAATAATTTTATGTTGCTGCATTGAACTATAGATTCTGCTTGATGGTAGCATATTACCGAAATTACTTCTAGTGAATAAACATTTTTTAAGGAGTAAAAGAGGATTTTTGTATTTTTTTTTCAAATAAATATGTTATATTATTATGATATAAATAGACTGATCGTTGTACTGATGCAGGAATATTAGATACGATTGGTCATTTGGGATATAACATGTTTTTCCACATAAGGATATTTGAAATGTCCTCAAACTGAATGTGAACAGTCGATTGTTATTCACAGACTAATATATAGGCCTACAGAAACAAATACGCTTTCCGTGCGCTTCACGAAATTAGCAGAGACTAGACAGGTTCGTGTTTTGTCAACTATCGGGAAGACCAGTAGGGAACACGAAGCAATTGTCATGAGACGAATAACCACGAGTCTGTCTAGTCTCTACTGATATCGTGAATTGCAACTCGTTTCTGCAGGCTTACTAGTACAAGACCTAAAGTGATCTACGGAATAATGGAAATAAGGATAGTTGTTTATCTTATATTTATTTTAAATAAATGAGTGAAAAAATATACTTAAAACACCTGTTTTTATGAGATTTGAAACTTATAGATGCCCAACACATTTAAGTCTAGATTATGTTTTTCAATTTTTTATCCTTTCTAGTCAAAAAAAAGTAGAACATTATATGAAACTTTATTCGTCGTTAGTTTGGTTTAAAATGAAAGATCAAGAGTTGTCAACAAAGCGAAATCAACTAAAGAATTATTTGTTCACATGATTGCATTACACAATCCAACAGTTTTTTTTTTACATTAATCTGTTTGTTAAAGATGTATGTAGATGATACGTTCTCACGAAAGAAAAAACAAATATCAGGAATAATGTCACGCCTACGAAAGACCATAAAATGAATGTCAAACGTCAATGTGCAAATAGCAAAGATAAAATATTGGGTGGGCCAATGATATAATTAAAAAAAATACTATTTGAGATATAACAAATCTTTTGATTTGATTTTGAACAATATGCGATGACGTAAACATGTTCTAAATAACACCTAACGTAAGTGGCTACCTCAGCTTCGTGTACAGTTTCGCAAATTTGATGAACTCAATTTTTGATTGTTATGCAAGAAACCAACATTCGATGTTAATCGATGTTACCAATGTAAGTGATCATTATGTGCTGATTGCGCTTTAGAGGAACTTGAAATTGATTCTAATGTTGGTCAAAATAGCCCTACTAAGTGGTTTTGTTAACCCTACAGGGAATATGATAGGCTTAGTAGGTCATCTATGTATTAAATTCTTAATAGCACTTACTGACGTACTCACTGAAGGATTAACGAATGAAATTGTTGATTTTGATGCAAATGATCTATAAAAGAACCTAATAAAATGTGTATTAGGATACACTGAAACCGTATTTCCTTAAAAACGAGATGAGAAGTATGTAAGTGGTATCGAATGATCTTAACAGACTAGTGTAGCCGATATTGCATGAGGTTGCTTTGGATGACATATGGTTATAGAAGAGAAGAGTCAAGAAATTCAACTGTTGGTCTTGAAGAAGTTGCGTTTTAAAATTATTTGAAATTGGATGTGACATATATAAAATTAGACATGATTTATTGCACGATGTGTTAAAATACGTGCTCCTCAGAACATAATGTAATAGAACCTACTTCAAAACAAAATTAAAAATTTGGCTTTCAAATAGTTTTTCTTTTATTTGTTTTTAAAATTATATCGTTCTCGTTAGATTATCTGTATATTAATTACATGATCGCCAGACTTGTTATTGTTAGATCTATTAACATAACATAATATAATTTTTATTAAGAAGTTATGGTCGTTAAGGTGAAATGGGAATTTGCTACAGTGCTCCATAGTTGAATATTATAGGTAATACGTCCACATGAGTTCCAATATAGTTTTGTGAGAGAACCTTATCTTGTTATCTTATTGGCCAATATCTAATTTGTTGTTCAAATTCGCTTGGTTATCATGTGATTTCTCAAAGTGATCAGCTATCAAGACGCATACCAAGGTATTTCTTATTGTTACATTGTGAAACTTCCCATCCATTTAATTTGATAGGTGGTTCTGCGTGGTTTGCGCTCGTAACGAGGAAACTAAAAAAGAATTTTTAACAAAGACTTTACGCAATATTATGCAAATTGCATTGATAACTAGAAGCCATATAAACGCATGTGGATTAAGTCTTAACCTTGAAACCATTAATTTTAAGACAATGGTACTATATTACTTCTTACCTCAAAATTTAACGAGAACTCAAAAAATGTATTATTATGTATTATAATATATATTATTATATGTAACACGTTCGATCTTTAAAAATAAAGTTTTGGATGCAGAGTTCAACATAATTTTAAGTTACGGTCCCAAAACAACAAGAGAAAATCGACTCTATTTACAAAGACACAATCTTCAGAGTCGGTGGAGGTGATTCACCCCGTATAAGTATAATCATATTTCCGAGTCTCCCTACAATACTATTATAAGCATTTTCTCTATTTATTGCCACTAGAAACTTGTTTGTATTTGTGTAGTAATTAGAGTCAAATACTATGAGAGAGCAATTTACTTTAGATAATTCTTACAAGAGGACGTTGAGAAAATCTGCTCTGGAACGCAGTTCTTTATAAGAACGCGTGGTAACGTTTGAGTACCGGAATAAAAACTCTACAATTTAATGGCTTGAAACAAAAGGCAATTCTGACATGAGAAATATATAGTCTATTTGATTGTACATGAATAGCGTATAATGTATTTATATAGTCAGCGTTGGAAGACGGTTAGGATACATGTAAATGGACCAGTAATACAATAAATACAAAGATAGAAAAAGAAGAAATTCCCATCAATAGTAATTCTCCGCGACGAAATGCACTTATGGACCATTTTTAATGCGGTGCAGCCTCGGTTGCTGCCCACGCAACGTGTCGCCTGGATCGTTGGCTGTCGCGAGAGCGGAGAGTGCATCAGAAATCGAGCGTTGGCCTAGTCGGTCGCTCGGTCAAGTTACGTGCTGCCGCGGTCAGGAGCCGGTCCTCGCAATCAAGGCCAACAACTTCTCCGCACACAACCAGTTCTGTATTGTTCTTATTTGCAAGAACGATGGTGACGGCGGATGGCGTGGCAGCCAGTGAATCGCTTATAAGAAAATCGGACCGAAAGATACCCAGAACACGGAGGAGTTCGATCTCTCTTTCCAGCCGGTCTCGGTATCGCCGCTCTAACTTACCCGCGCGTCAGGGTGATTGACTCTTTCACGCAGCGCGAGAGTCGTTGATTTCTGTTGGTCTTGTTTTGTTGTTGTTTGATATTGCCGGATAGTCGTAACAACCGTTGAGATAAAACGAAGTGCGCTCTCCGTTTCGTGATTTTTGTCTCGATGAATCATGGAGTAACGATTTTCGATGCTCGTCGAATGTTATTTTGCTTATTTAGTCTGATACCATTACGAGTACCTACACCCAGTACAATTCCTTATTATGTACTACCATACACACAGATTGCTTGCCGGAATTGATATAGAAATAGATATCTATGTATATAAACGAAATACTAAAAAATATTCGGGGACAAATGGTGCATAACATAAAATTATATTCAAGTATACAGTTTCTGCTGCGCGCGATATGTTTCATTTTTTAATTGGAACACCCTGTATATCATTACGTTTTTAGATGCCTCTCTTTAATCTATATTAACTTTCTCCAATATTTCCTAAGCCCGTCTATCTTAATTTTTGAGATATTACACATAATTTGAGAATTTTTGCGACTTAAATTTGATTCGATTGAGTATTGCATGGAGTTTTCGGCAAGATATTGAAGATTTCTTTATACCAACCAAATTCTGCACAAAGGTCATCGATATCGTTACCAAATTTGATTCATGTCATTTCAATTCTTTTAAATACAATCTTTTTTATAAACATTTCTCTATACCTAAAATGCGTCCTTCTTTAGTAAATACGAAGGTATACAGCAGACAAGTTTTGAAACATAGAATGCTTTCGGTATCTACTCGAAGTAAACATATACATTGTCTCATTGTGAGTTAACCAGCAGATACAAATAATAGATAACGATTGATTGCAATTCAACATAAATCAATGAATTTATTAACATCATACACTAACTTTTTTCAGCAGTAAAAAATACAGAAACATGTTTAAAATACTTTGCAATTTAGCTAAATAGTTCATGTCAATATCCATGAGAAAGCTTCCTGAATGAATTTCTTAAGGCAATACATTACATACACCAAGAGATGTCAGCAAACGTTCAATAAAACATAAAGAATCGCAATACAGTTTGTATGAAATAATATTGTGTCGCTTCGAACTTGTATTAAGATTTTATGCATAAATGAAATGAATGAAAATATTTTGTCGCTCATTCTATGCTTTTTAGCAAGAAATTTATTGCAGCGTATTGCGTAGCTTCAAACTTAATTTACTAAAGAAACATACATTTTAGGTATAGGAAAATGTCTATAAGAAAAAAAAAATATCAGAGTTTCTCTAGCAAATCGTTGAAACAAGGTGTTTCATTATAAGAAATTGAAATAGCATACAGACTCAAGCTGATATAAGAAACTGTATGTATTGTCTGAAATTCCAAGAAATCACCACCCTAGCATGTAACACGCTTAAAATATCGAGCATTGAAGAAATGGAGGTATTGTGTAAAAATTTAAAAGGTAGATAGATACAGGAAACAGTCATGAAAAATCGTAACAAATTGTTCCATTCAGAAAAAATAAACTTGTATCGTGCGCTGAGGAAGTTGAACACTCTGTATACTTGAGTATAGTTTTATTTATATTATCCTTGTTTTTGTAAACAGTTTTAAACAGCTTAGGCATTACTAAGAATTGAGTTTCAATTTGGTTATATCTGCACTTTCGCCTGTCTTATATTTACTCAATTCTATAGAGCATTTAACTTGAATACCTTAGTGATACGTATTCTAGTACTATATTTAGAATTTTCGTAAATATTTAAAATATTTTTTATCTCCTAGATTCGAGAGTATCAACTAGGTACTCTTTCGGCAGTTACTTATTAACTATGGCAGAAAACCTATAATCGCTACAAAATGAATGAATTATTCAAATAACCGAAACTGATTCAAACTTGAACTTGAAATTAAATACTAGTGGCACTGGAAATTACTTTGAAAATACAACCCGTAGATAGATCCTCCTGAACTAAAAAGGCACGATTGTCTTGGCGCCTCTACGGTCATCTGCTCTAGTTTTTGTTTACAGTAAACGATGGCCATTTTAGCAATATCTAACTTTCTTATAATAAAATTATGTATACAATATATAAAATCTCACCTAACTTGGTTTTCCTTGAATATGTTTATATTGCAAGTATTACAGTATGCAATTTAGCGTCTAACGGACTAACATTGGTCAGTATTGGCATACGTAAGGGGAAATTATTATTGAAAAAATTCATTTGAATTCTACATGTTTATAGGAGGGAGTTAGGAACGATCGAAAGAATCCAGAAGAAGTGACTTAAAATCTGCGTCCTCTGAACGACATAGATATGTTGCATTTTTTTAACGCCAAATGATTCCACATAGCATCCTTAACTCTACTTAAAATGTTTTATAGAACAACGGTTGCTTATCGACTAAAGACGCGAGAGGAGTTATATGTGACCAATTCAGTATCGACATTGCATTTATATTAACCTGTTACAAAAAATAAAAATTAAGGCGAATGAAAAAATTCCGAATCAGAACCTGAGGTATAGCAAAATACTTCGAGCTTCTATATGTACATTTTTGACCAACAATAAGCACTAAAATAAATGCTAGGGCACTTGTAAATATTCTCCTTTTATTTTCTAGCTCAGTTAATCTTCTTTCCATTACTGTATCATCTATTTTCATATTTTAAAAAGAAGAAAGCGCTAGAAAGCTCCAGAATTAAGCTTTTCATTGCAAATGCACTAGGTACAAGTTCATACGGACAGAAATAAAAGCAGTATCTCGCAGTATCAGGGAGTTACTGCTGAATACAATGTATCATTTTAGCTATTTCTTTGGAAACTTGCAGAAGATGTATTCTTTCCATATTCGAAAATCTCAGTTGGATCAAAATAAATACACATTAATTTGTAGGGATCGGGCTAGGCTGAGCTGGCAAATGTCTTGGATCGAACCTACAAAAATCTCATAACGCCGGCCTCCCTTATCTGTGCTACCTATTCGGACAAAATTTTAAAATTTTAGGTTTTTATTCTTGAAAGATATGGCGTATATATTTGTGTTCAACAACCTACACTAGAAGTTGATGTATTTTATTGGTTGTATTAATTGAGTAAGCAAAATTTATAAAATTAACATATTACGTCTTTATAATCAATTTTAAATCAAATATTTACCTCGCTTCTGCTTCTTTACTATTTAAACAAACAGTCGGTATTTTTATACAACGAGGCTCTTAATTAGGCAATTTAATTAACTGAGTATTTGTTGTTTTCTATTTACTGTTCTTAACAATAACATTTCCTTTTTAGTATCTATACTATAATATTCATTGGTACCCCAATTAAACTGCTGAGCAAAGTTCCATATATAGATTGTATAATTACAACCTAAATGTCAACGGCACTCCATTGGAAATATTACTTCATTAATATTAATACTCAAACATCGTCTGTACATACACATGTAGCGCAATTAACATTGTCATGTTATTCAATCTAGTGTGCGTGTAATGTATAAGGAATGAGCGCATGCTGATTGTAAATTAACTGTCAGCAGTTGAAGCAACTTCAGTTTTAATCAATACAGATTCGCCGAATCAAAGGCGCTCTTCAAACCGAACAATTACCTAACAATTCGGAATACATTAACTGTTACATACAGAAGATGGCGGCGAAAGTGACACAAGTATCGATGCGTTGCGCAGAACATTTGAAAACTAGAAGCTTCTGTTCACTGAACATACAGTGGTTGTTGTTGTATTATTGGTCGAAGCGTCAGGTTACGGAATATTCCTCGCATTTCTATGTAACTACTGTGATCATTACCCAACTCTATTAGAATTTTGGCGAATCCAGAGGCGTTTCAACCTTCGCTTCGGTAGAGATTCTTAACGTGCCAAACATCGTATAAAATAACCCCCATATATGAATTAAAGCAGAAAATCAAAAATGTGTATAGTGTAACAAGTTATTGCTATATCCTAAGCAAATTGGTTAAATTGGCAAACCAGTGTTTTGCTATAAAAATAATAAAATAGGTACATAGTTAAGTCTGCAATTGAAAATGTCTAAATCAAGACTAAGGGACCTGTGTTCTGAGGTTACTTCTCTAGTATGTATCCAATAGTTGAGTGTACGCTTTCACGACCGTAATCCATAGTAGAAATGTCTTTCGGGTGATGTCGCGTAGTTAATATTTTACTTGACGTTTCGCTGACCATGCTGTCAGCTTCTTCAGAAGATTTCTAAAGACTGGTGTTGTTATCTCTTGCTCCTCGTTATATATCCCATTTCTGTTCCGCTTTGCTGATCCATAACCGTTCCGTCCCGCTGAATCGCGTCGTTCGTTGTATGACGACTCCGTAGTGCTAACTTCCACGCGTTGCTGATCTTGTATACGTCTTCGCGATTGAAGTTGTTGGTGTTCTTCATTATTTCTATGGATTCGCGTATTATCCTCGGGTAGTAGTGGCTGGTCCTGGCTAATACCTTAATGTCGCTGTAGGTTATGCGGTGGTCTCCTTGTTGGTGCAGGTGTTCTGCTACTGCAGATTTTTCAATATGCCTAAGGAGTGCGTCTCTTTCGTGTTCTTTCACTCTGCACTGAATACTCCGTCCTGTTTGACCGATGTAGCTTTTTCCACATTGGCATTTCACTTTGTATATGCCTTTTGCTCGTAGTTTCAGTAACACGTCCTTATTAGGAGGGAGTAGCTGGTCGATTTTGGTCACCGTGTTGAATCGTGTGCTGATGTTTTTTCCCCTAGGGTCTTTTTTAGCCTGTCGGTGACTCCGGCTAAGTACGGAAGGTATGCGTGTCCTGCTGGATGGATCAGCAAAGCGGAACGCTTATGGATCAGCAAAGCGGAACAGAAATGAGGTATATAACGAGAAGCAAGAGACAACAACACAAGTCTTTAGAAATCTTCTGAAGAAGCTGACAGCATGGTCAGCGAAACGTCAAGTAAAATATTAACTACGCGACATCACGCGAAAGACATTTCTACTATAGTATGTATCCAGTATGCCTTCAAAATGTAAAACTTATTCATATGACCTGTGCTGATGATGTGACGTTTTATAGTGTAATGAATACTTAGTAAGGACATAAATATTATTACAATATTAAGCGCATGCGTTTGCACTATATAAATTAAGCCTCTGACGCATGGTAGTTTGCGCGGGAACTTGAAATCACTTATGTGTTCGCCATGGAATGGTTCGACAAGGAAAATCGCATCGCAGGTGTTGCATGAATGCAATACGGAAAGAAGCGACATTTTCAAAATGCTTCGTCCGCTTAGGATTAGTCGAATGTCCATACATTGGTGCATTAAACTTTTTAGAAGAAATCAGGAATATTAAAGACTGCCCGCGATCGGGACGTCCACGCACGGTTCGTACACTAAAGGTTGTAAAAGCAGGCCGCAAAGGATTATGGTCCGTCATCAAGAAGAATGGCTGACAATAGCTCTTAAAAAAGATAGAATTGAAAAGTTAAAACGACTGCTAACGAAGTACGCTAACGGTCATCGAAGGGTTTTGTTAGCAGATGAAAATTTAATAAAAGAAATGACTGGGTGTATGCAAGATCATCTGCAGAAACTTTCGAGCTCGTTCCACTGGTTGAAAAAGGCTACTAGCCTGCGGCAGTCATGGCTTTGCGGCGTCTCCTATGATGATGTTACAGACCTGTACTTCTTTGAAATTTGTGTCAGAATTGAATTCTGGAGTTCATACTTGTTTCCAAAACGAGCAATGGATATTTCAACAAGATTTTGCACCTGCGCACAAGATTAAGACAACGCAGACCTGGCTGCGGGCGAATTTGCAGTTTCATAGGCATCGAAATTGGTCGGCTCTCTGGCAGCCTGGCCCTCAATCTTTTGGACTACAAATTGCGGACAGTTTTGAAGCAGTACACGAAATACATGCTGCAATTGATGTGTTGCCGTCAAGACTTAACACTTGTATAAAAGCCAAGGGTAGCCATTTTAAATGTATAACGTCCTTATGCCCAGTTGGGGTATGATAGTGTTGCAGGAATGACGATCTACATGATTTACGCTTATGTTTTGATCCTGTAAAGTAAAGACTCCTAAATTTACTTACTTCAAATTGGGTAGAAAATATCCATCGACAGCTATCTGTTAAAAGCTATTATTTTAACGATATAAAAGCACCTGTATCTCAATGACGTGTGCGAACATAGTGCTAACTCTTTATTTAATATCATCCGCAATAAAATAGGCACATATTAAATCATGTCCCATTTAATGTTACATGTCTTGCGTTTAGACACGCCCCAACTTTTAACTTACTCTCACACGCACCGGTTTTTGGTACACTTTTATTGTTTATTTTGTTTCATTTAATAGCAGCTGAAAATATCTCAGTTATTACACCTGTAATGTTCTGTTATTAAGTAACTTCCGGTGCACTAATAAAGGCATAGTCATTACACTGTAGCTTGTCCAAAATCGCAGATATTACTTTGGGAAGCTGAAGTATCGCTACCATGTTTGCAAACCGGGAATTGCATCGATCGATATATGCGAGAGCATATATCATATGCTTGTCCAGCTGTCAAAAATGTTAAAAAATGCGAATATTTCAAATATGGTTAGAAAAATAGCAACATAGTTGTTTCATTAAACAAATCTTAAAAGTGAATTGAAAATTCAAAAATGTAATAGTATGCAGGGTGCTGCATTTAAAATAACAAAGTTAACAGCTAATTCCGGTAAAACCAGAAGTGTCAGATTATTAAAAATATTCTAGTTTAATAGTATATATCGGTTTCAGTATACTGCCAAGTTTTCAGAGTTTTCCTATATCAATATTGATCCAGTTCCCAGCGAAACACCCTATATAGCTGAAGCTTTACCAATTGTACATAGAAATTAGCTCTATTGTAAATACTATTTTAGATCTAAAAACATGTCATAGTATTATTGCAGTGTTGTTCCATGTTCAATTCAGTATTTTCCTTCAGTACTAAGTGTTTGCTATTTTTTGAAAGAGCTGATAACAATACAAACAAAAATAATAACAGACAGATAAACGCAGGTGAAACCCAAAATAATTTTACAACCATTTGTGACAGAAACTGGTATAGCCCTAAGTGTCATCGACCTATGTATGTATTCAACGTGCGCACTTTGTGCATATTAGCTTGTTGACCCCTACTCGATAGTGAATAGCTTTTAATCCAAAGAGTTCTTAAGTTCTTATTGCTAGTTTTTTTTTGCAGTTTGTAAATACTTTAGCTACCGCTTTTATTTCATTCATTTTACATTCTGATTTATCACTATTTCTGTAGATTTAGATTGGATTAAGGAATTATTTGAAAAGTGCACGTAAAAACATACTAATATAAATAAAAAATAAATTAGCAGTAGGAAATTTATTCAGACCTTAACTGCTTCCCTCCTCTCAAGTTGATTTGTATTTTTTTCTAAACCAATTTTTGTAAAACTTGTATAACTCTGCAGTAGCAAAACAACAATTAACAAAACAGGTGAAGAAACGAAATTATGAAAAAATGCAGGATATAATAAAAATAGCAAGTATAATTTACGCTTTCAGGTTGTTCTGTTTTAAGATAAGAAAGTTGACATTACTTCGGGTGTCACCTGACAATAAGTTAGCTCGCAAAAAACAGTTTTCTTTAATGCTGGCCGCCGGTTGTTAAAAAATTAGCTGTATATAAACTTGCTATGAAGATTCGTCGAACATTTAATTCATATAATTTATTCTACTTTATTTAATTTGTTAGTTCGATGCGATAAGCCGTGGTATTTGTGAATTACATAACACATTAAAAGTTATGGGAGTAAATAACAATTCATAGAAATGAGGCATCTAATTTTAGCCTGTGTTTTTCGCTTTTACTTCCTTATTAAGGAGTGGCATTACTGGAAAACTTAAAAGATTTTCTGTTACCGCTATACACCACCAATTTGAATATGATAGTAATCCTAAATGCTCGTGCAGTATTTTTTCGTTGAAAGATAACTCTATTTTCCACGGCAAAGTACAAACCAGAGAATATTATTTCTTCAACAAAATTTAATTCTTTCTCCTCTAATTTGGTGCCTGTGCAAAAGTTTATTATTTTCACACAACCGTTATAGTAGAAGGAAAAAAAAGCTTTAATCAATTCGGCGTTGAAATAAAACTCCTTATGACACCTTTTACGGGCGTAACAAATTATTATTTCAACATCACCCGTGGATATAATATTTTTATGTTCGTCCAATATAACCGTAAATAAGTTGTGCTGTGTTGTATTTTTATGGCGAATAACTTTCCTCACGGACACCACCTAAGGTCTCGACCTTATCGGACGAAAAAAACCTCCGTCTGGTTTTCATAATTCCAGGCGACCTTGTACCTACCGGTGCCGATAAAAACAGTTTCTTTACGTTCCATTTACCTACTATTTTTGAAGCGATACGTGCATATGTACAATTGTTGCCTTATATAAGCGATACATAAATTTGTTACATTCTAAACCAACCGTTTAAGTTTGTTTAATAACAAACAATAATAATTACCATTAACTCGTACTGATCATTCTATCTCTGCAAGCATTCGCTTTGGATTAGGAAGCACATTATATTCCTGGTTTTTAAAGGAAAAGGCGATTAGATTTGCTGTTGGCGCTGATCCAGTAAATGCGTTTTTCTCTTCTTTAGCTTGTCTTTAATTAAAGCTGTTTGTTTCTGAACTACATCACATCTTTTAAATATACAGCACACCGTAGATATGTCTTAATTAAAAGAAACTTTCATAACATTTACTTTTAGAATTTTCAAAGTCGGTTTTAATTAAAAACAAAATTGATAGAATCTATATGTATACAAAGAATTCTACTAACCTCTTGCTGATCTTTTCTCACTGAGGAATTTTATATAAAAATGTCATTTAAAATTTGGTTAGTACCTATAAAAATAAAAAATTGAACATGTTCGGGATATATGGCCAAGATCCGGTATTTTTTGTTTGTAATTATAAGTGTCAATAATAAATTCATATATTGTGTGTAGTTGCCACCGAACGTAACGCAAATGACAAACTGCACGCAACGACGCCACTCTAGTTATAACATCGACTAAATACGTATGTCATGTAAAGGGGAAAACAAAGAATTTAAACTATTCTCTAAATCTATTGCGTTGTACTAGGAATTAATAAAAGTGTTTTACGAGATGAATCTTTTCCATTATCCATTCAAAATAATGGGGAAAAAATGAGATGCAGATTTTTATATCTCCCGCAATATTTCGAATGTGGAATTTCATCTAAAATAAACTTTTATTCATTATATCATTTTAAAATAGCTTTACGAAGGAAACCATTTTTCATCCTTCTTTCTCTTTCGTCCATTTTTGTGTATTTAACCTAAATATAGAGCCGAGATTATGCCATTCAGTAAATTTTATATTTTTATATCGAAATGTTGAATATATGTATTCAACGTATTTCTGGCGTAGCGCCAAGTAAACGAATTGCATTTTGTGCGATCGTCTCGACGTATATGTGTGGCCTCCTTCGATCTTTCTATAAAACGTCTTTGTTTCGTACTCCTTTTCAGCCTCATGGTATTTTTTATCAGAGGTCGGCCTATAGAACACGCCGGAACATTGAATACGGGGACTTTTAAATTTTAATGAGACATTCCTCGCAGCCATATAAAACGTAATATTACCGTGTTTGTTAAGACGAACTGCAAACAGTGGAAAGAATGTATGCGTTTGTCATTCATTAATGAGACAGCGCTCTCCTTCTCGTTCTGACCAAAACTACGCTCGCATAGGGCGTTCCGCACGGTAATTTATTTATTATCTTGCCCGAGAAACTCTCGGTATTTTAAATTTGAACTTCTGCTCACTCCTGTAAGTTTTTGCATATCTCGTTCTCGCTGAACGTCGGAGAGATTGAAGAGCACCTGCCATTAAAATACATTTTTAAAGGTGCAAATGGAGGAAGGTAGATTAACAAGTGATGACGATATTAAATATCAAACAACCTCTTCGTGCCATATCCACCTACAACATCTTGCAAATTGGGCTCTTTTCAGTAGCAATTTACTTCACCGAAAGTAAATTGCGTCAACGTTTAGAAACAGAATCTACAATGTTGTTTGTCAAAGACCTACAGCTACACGTTTCGAACGAAGTCATTTTACTAATTGTATGAGAAATTTCCAAAACTACTAAATGGTTCAACATTAAAATAAAAATAAAATACATTGAATTAAAGCTTACTAATTAAACAAAAAACCTGTATTTCAGGATGAATACAAAATAAATCCTTCAACCCTTCGTCAATGTAACCCTTACTAGCTCTTGACAGCAGACTGTAATACCTCTAAATTGAGAGAAGTTTTGATGAGTTGTACACATAAATGATTGTGGTAACTAATGCCTCGGTCTACACGATATAAATACAGGAAGCTGATCAACATTTAGATAGAAAAATATAATACCAACTATAGTACATGCTTTGTAAAATTAATTATAGACTTTTACGTTTCTATTTAGAATCAGCTAAACATCATCTGTTTGATAAGACTGATATAAATGACAAGCTTTCACACAGAACTCAACAAACTCACATATGAAAACAAATCATCATTGATGTGGGTGCCAAGGATTTACCAAGTTTTGTTTAAAAAAATTATTGAATTTGTTCAGGCTTATTTAGCTATTGGGCACGGGGATGGGGCCGCGCGGTCTTCATGATATATCCTTTAAAAATACAATTGAATTCATACATTATTATTAATAATTATTACGAAAATAAAGTTTAAATATCCCGAGGTTTCCTCGGTTTCCTTCGGGGTCAAGTTAACTTTACTAACTCTGTTGTTTTTGTTGTAGAATGTACAATTTTAATAGAACTTTAGCGGTGACCTTGCTGACGTTAATAGATTTGCTATTTTGTTATTTCCTATACTCGTAAGATATCAAAACAGTGATGATTTTTGTCAATTGTTTATTTAATATTGATTTTTTATCGAAAATGTTGTAATACATTCCATGTTAAATCAGATACTTTCTTTTTAATTCTTATTAGTTCTATTTTCGCATGAGGGAAACAAAATAGTTTTGTTCTTGAGAGTGCCTTTTTTCCGAAAAACACCCATAGAATTCTGTATAATCGAAAATGACATGAAGCTGCTGTCCATGTATCTTAGAAGGTGAAGTATGAAAAGAAAAGAATCCATATGCTGAACGAAAAAGAATATTCCTTTTCATTCCTCTTTGAAAGGAAAAACAAAGTATTTCACTTGTGAAATAACGATCCACATGAAATAACACAGGTATTTTTGTACCTATATTAGCAAAAAGTCGAGCTGAAACAGGGCATCCGTCGAAAAAGGTATCGCAATATTTTTTATTTACTCGTTCCCTCGTTTTGAAGTTAAAAAAAAGAAAACAGTAAAAAGCTAACAGGGATTTCCTTGATAAATAAGCCCTAATACAAAAAACGCCAAATCCTGGTAAACATTCGCGATAAAAGCCCAATATTGAATATTTGTCCGACGATATTGCAGCGGACCCGCCTCTAAACGAGACTCAACTCGCTCCAGAATTTATGAAGCTGTCTCTCTCGCAAAAAAACAATTCCGACATGTTTCGCCACGACTGAAGCTCCCGTCCGCTGCGGCTTATATATGTATATATTACATGTATCGGTTTTGTTTCAGCATCCGTCGGCAAATAATCCGTAAGAGAAGCCTTCTATGTGCTAGGTATTATTTTTTGCGACATATTACCTTTGCCGGAGTAATACACAAGCAGCTATCCTAAGTTTGGTAATTCATTTAGGTAGAGCAGGATAGAGTTTGTCCCATGTGTGCATGCAGTAAAACTTCCAGCCGAACATGTGTAGGTACCTGGATTCAAATGAGCTTGCGGAAGGAACGGCAGTGGATGTCACCTGCCGACTGGAGATTTAACTATGAATAAGTTAAAAAGGGTTCGTTTCTGTTTGAAAGAGCTAATCGAATCAGGATATGAGGCACTCAGTGAATCACTGTCCCGCATTTTAGAATTGAAGCAGGTATCTAGAGAATGTCCAATTAGTAACGAAGGATGGATTACAATGCAAAAAAAAGGGGCGAGCGTAATACATGACGAATTTTATAATGGGGGGCGATCCTCAAACGCGAAAGGTATATGGGATATGGTAATGCATGGTATTTTGGTCACATTGTCAAAATTTAAAAGTGGAAATATGAAACAAGGTATAAGTAACCAAACAATAATTTTGAGTTATTAGCGAAAAATTTAATAAATCATTACTGAATAAATAAAAAAAAAGTAAAGCAAAAGCAAAATCCAGAAAGGCTGTAAGAATCATAGGAACTTTTTTAAGTAATTGGATCAATATTTGGTCTGCAATTGGGTAGACCCAAGAGATATTGAAGGTGGAGCCACGGCGAATAGTTGCTTACACAACTGTTTAAGCGCAGATGCTAATACCGGTCATTGCAATTAGGGAATCACGTTTTGGAAGTACCTTATGTGCTCTACTTGGCTAATAATATCATCTTCAATCGTCTTTATTTTCACTTTTTTTATTAGTAACAGTGTTGTTTGCTGCCTTTTAGCAAGCTTTCAGAAAACTTAATTTAGCTCAATCGCATTAATGAAAATTGTTTCATTATCAAGGTCTCTTGCATTCAATTAGGTTTCTTTTTATTTAATTGTTTTCATCAGCGTTTCCAAAGTTAACCCACAAGATCAATTTTAATCTAAAATGAACAGGAACTCTATTGGAGATAATAAGTTATATCCTCGATGCGAGCTGATTATCCTGAAAAATAAGTTGCGGATCTACGACCGAAATACCAATTCTAATATTTAATCTCGTAGAAAATCTCCAGAGAAATCGCATATACGAACGTTATACGTATTCATAAAATTACAAGCGCTTGAATATAATTTCCTCATGTCGTTATAAAAACTCGTATAAAACGGTAAGCATCACGTTTCAGAAACAAATTAAACGTTCCTGATCGTTGTCAACGCTTTTCAGACGGTACGGTTACACGATAGTGATTATGAAAATGGTCCCATTATGCATTGCAGCGTACTATTTATGCATCGTCGTCGCTCGCTGAGATGTAAAAGATGTAAAAATTGGAAATTTCGTATCTATCGCTACGTATAACGACGAAGCTCTCGTCTGGTAGAAGATTGGTGTTACGATTATAAAATACTGCGCTATCGAGTCAAGAACAGATACAACATACAAGAGAAATTATGCATGCGGAGCAGCGCGAAAGAAGTTTGTTTCATCGCCTAAGAAGACGTTTACGTAAAGTACGGATAAAAGCAATGTAGGAAGAAATTTATGCGCGGCGTGTATTTTAGAAAATTACTTTGCATACGCCGCGTTTCGTAAATTTCGTCATATCAAATTACAATTGTTGATGAACAATTACCATCAGTTTTAACAGTAATAATGCTTCTAGAATATGAATACAGTTTCCATGAAATTCTGCATTCACATGAGACTATATACATATTTGAAATATGGTATGGGTACACGACAACATAATAGCAATTCTATAACTATGAGAGAGCATAAGAGCATCCCGAAGTTCACCTAAACTTCGCTCTAGTCACCTTCAAATTTTCCGTCTGCGTAAACACATTTGTTTCAATAATCTTGCTATTTCAAGAAGCACGGATGAAACTCCTCACATAGTACAGACCACAAAGCAGCTGTCGCATTGTCTTTCATATTAGAGAATCTGAAAACGTTCACCATACCATAAGCTCCTAAATTAATAATCCTTTATCGCTGGATATTTTGTCAGGATGCAGTTTCTAACCAATACACTATTTTTCTGGTCTCATTTATCGAACTCTTTGCAATCGTCTCAAAACTTGCACGCAGCCTTAACCGTTTGTCCTACTGGCAAGACCTTGTTGTACGAAGAGTCGAAGAATGTATCAGCATAATCTTCACATTTGATTAGCCACCTCGCGGCTTCCACGGCCATGTCGATGTTGGTAACCCAAATGTCTGTTGTTTTGATTCTAGGATCAGATGTGGAGCACTCTGATGATTCGGAGGCAATTTCTTTGCGCACGTCCATTTGTTCCTGTGCCAACATGTGCGTCGCAAACTTTGCGCAGCGTTACAAACTTTGGTAATCATCTTCGTGTTCACGGATGTTGACGCTTTTTCAAGGGGAGGTTCGTCTTCAACCGACTACTGTGCGTTTTAAAACCGTCTAAATCATTCGCTACTTACACTAATAATTTCTTTAGAACTTCAAGATTGCACCTGGTGCAGCGCGGTTGCGAAATTGTTGATGGTTTAATACTACTTTTTTTGCAAATCTTACGGTGATCACAACAGTTTTTGTATATTTGTGAGCATATATTTGTTTATTAATATGTTTTACGATTTGCAATCAACGAGCTAGTACAACCTGCATTGATATTCCTTTCTGAAGATTTTGCCATTTGCTGGGGTACATTTAACTAGTATAAGTGGAGTAGATTCTACCTGTGGTTGTATTGTAGTTATAGAAATTTCCCGCATTAAAAACAAGAGGATTGAATAATTAGAAGAACAAACGGAATTTTGTCAAAATTGAAATTCAGGAAACGAATCAGGAACAAAAAAAACTTCTTTACAGGTAGTTTAAACAACGAATCATATTATGGAAACCAAAAATTATTCGATTCAATACATGTGAACAAATGTAATACATATATATAGCTCTCAAAGAGGACTTATAATTTTAAACTAGATGAAAAAACTAAAAGAGTTTGGACTGTGTTATGGTTAATCGAAAACTCGTTTCACCCACAATCATATGCGGTTTCTTCAGGAGAGGAAAAGGTAGGCCGCAGTTAGCCAGTGTAGTATAAGCCATGCCAGAGACGAAACTAACTAAGGGCGTAGCAGTTAATCACGGTAACTTAGCACGTGAACCATGTCAGAGGCGAAAATGGTCCAAATCCGTTTAGTTTTAACTGATTTCACTTCGTTTAATTTAATTTAACAGCTAAAAAGCTAGATGCAACTCTTTCATCTAATCACTTATTCTACCGATGATATCTTATGGACTATTCTATTAATATTGGTTGAATAAAATCTACATTTTATGAATCTATCAGTTCCACTATTAATCAATGGTGTAGTGCTATAATTCATAGTGTTGAGTTTAGCTTCCATTAGCCTCATGCGTTGTGAGCTAAGTATGTTCACTTGTTCAAAATAAAAATCTTTTTGGCGGCTGTCAGCGCATTTTCAGAAGCTCTAACTCTTTTTATCTCCTATTATCTAGGTAGTGGGCAAGTTAGGAGAATAAGTCCAGCTAGCGACGGTAGTGGTGGCACGGAATAATAGCTCTTTTTCTATTCCTATTCTAAAACCTCTGATTTGATGTAATCTTTTCCTAGAACAATCTACAAAATATTTTCGTCAAATTTGTCAGTAACATCTAATATTGCAGGTGGTGAAAAAGGTTATAGAATAACATACAATCAGTGCTTCAGTTGCGTCCCTGTATCGCATGCATTATGCTACTTCTAAAGATAAAAGTATCTGTTTGAATTTCGTTTTCGAAGTATTTTTGGAAAAGTTAAATTATTAAAATTTACTATGGCTAAAACAATCGCTATTGCCATTAAATAAAGGAGTGAGAAGACAGTAATTGAATTTCTGATTTGGAGTCCAATAGTCAGCCAAGTAACACGTGTTTGGCTGTGTTCCCGTTTTCAAAATGTTTACCGTTTGAATTCTAATTGCTTTAAGCTGAATTCTAGTACAGAATATAAACATAAACATGTGATGGAACGTCGCTATATTAGGTTAGTTTCATATTTCAAATTTCTAGTAACTCGTTAAATTAATTTCTTGTTATCTATTTGCACTTAAATTGACGAGACCCTAAATTAAATTAATTAATTACTTGGGGTAAACGCAAAACTTTCTTTGATCTCGGATCGGGAAAGAGGCAATAGATAGAAAGCGCCTAGATTTTAATTCTTTATTGACAAGCCAGATTTTCGGTCGTATATGTGTATCTAATGAACAACGTTGCAAATTAGGTAAAAACAATATGTGAATTACTAAACCCCATTAATGAATAAAACAGTAAAAGAACGTAGTCGATTTGGTTAAAAGTAACATGACGAAATTGCACATTTTTACGGTAAAGCGCTCTACAGCATGCGCAATAATACTTTATGATACCGCAGAGGGGAAAAAATACAACGACTGACCAAGCAAATATAAAAAATCAAGCACAATAAACATATACGTTATTTCATATATGCCATGAATAAAAATAAAGGTCGCGGGAGAATAGCAATACCAGAAACTGAAAAAAAAATCCCTTTATACTGTTAATTAATCAGATAACGAACCTTGCGCATTTCAATGAATATCGTTTAAATAAATCAAGTTCAACGTCCAAAATTTGTACATTGTCGAAATTAAAGGTGTGAATATTATTCCTACAACGAACGCACAGGACCGTATTCTATTAACCAATCCGGAATTTATTCATATGTAACGAAATTGGTTTTTTAGTTTTAGTACTTCTGCCCTTACAGCTACAAAACATTACAATAGATAATAATAAAATAATAACAGTGACTTTTGGCACAAATAACCAGAGTCAGTAGCAACCGTGTAAAGCAAGTAATGAAGTAATAATAAATGTAAGATTAATTAAAGCCAGTCACGTGAACATAACACTACATAAAATTACTTTATCTTTTCCGCAATCAACAACACCTATAAACGGCTTGTTTCATAAATAGCAGCATGACTTCCATCTATGCACACTTCCCTAGCACCGTGATTGTCGGAAATAAATATATGCACAATATCGATATCTATGATAATCGAAGTGTATTGGAACTTACGCACATACATACGTTATTCAATTCTAACCGAACAACCGTGAATGGGAAAAAAGAAAACCGGTTTCGATGCATAAATTAGCGTAGACGTAAAAATGAATCAGCGGGATCAGAGTGGCGTTGAAAATTATTCCAGTTCGAATCGAAACCGCGCAATCTAACGACTAGGTTACGTATGTAAATGGTTATTTTATGTAAAATCCGAGCAAGTTTGAAGTGAGGAAAGTTGTTGCACTTTCTTTTTCTGTGCTTGCGTTAATGGAATCTTATATTCTAAAAATACTTTTAAAGCGTGTAGGTTGCTTTAGCGCTTTTATCTCTGAGAACAACCAAATTTCGTAATTGTACTCATGTATGTATACAGAATGTTTTAGAGATGAGATGCCAAATTATCGATTTGTTAGTTGGCATATACAATGAAGAATGCTGAATTAAACATCTTCTATGTTCCTAACGCTGAATATAATTTTCTTCTTGGAGCCACAAGCTCTAAATAATGTCCTAAATTCCTATCCCAATCATCATTTAGGTATTTCCTTTGCCTTATTTAAATATTACCATCATTTCAGCGTCATAATATTATTGGTTATTAAATGAGCTATGATATTACAAAGCAAAAAACGCTCATGAACATTTCCTTCAGCCTCTTTGAACATGAGAGCATAAACAATTTTCAGGAGAGCTTGTTTATAAACTATAAAATCTTTAGAATGTCAATATACGTAGCTTAACATACAATTTATTATAGTGTACATACAGCAGTTTTTGAAATGGTAAAAACCGATGAATTTGTCGAAAACTGCTGAAATGTACAAGTCGTTACAATTTACATTAAAGTTAAAAAAATATTTTGATTTTGCTTATTTATCAATTATGTTAAATGTTGTTAAACCATCTACTGCTTATTTTTAGAAAACTTTACGAACGCCTGTATATAAGCACTGCAATTTATTCACATATACTGTAATTAACGAATTAACGAAGGAAAATTGCAAAAAAATCGATTTTTCAAAATGAATTAAATTAGATTTTAGTCTGTAGATCCGAAAGTGTTCCTAGACACTAACTGGGCAATTTAAATTCAAATAAATATCAGTTAATGAAATTTATTATTATAGTTTGAAAAGAGAAACCAAATTGGAATTGTGCCGCCAGAACCTCACGTATTTTCAAACCCCTACACTTGACTATAACTTTGCATTGGGAAAATATAAATGTACACATTCACAAATAGAACACAGGCAAACACGTGTCACCTAGATGAATCTTTGGATTTTATGCGAGAAATCAAATAGCGTCTCTACACCTCTTTCTTTCATCATAATTATACACCAGGAAATATAGTGGAATACTTTTATTTTTAAAAATAGCATAAAGCAAGCGATGCAGGAACGCAATTGAAAGACCGATTCTATGCTATTCTATGATATTCCACACCACCAACAACTGTACAATATTAAATTTACTGACAAAAAAGACAATCATTTGACGGACGATACTTTTTTGTGAAATTACAATTGAGATACGACTGAAATTATTCTCGAAATTGCTGTAGGAAAACATTACGTTAAATTGGAAACTTTATCATGTGAAGAAATTTAACAGAAAGCCAGTTATCCACCTGTTCCACCAAGACCATTGTGTTAGACTTACAATATTCGCCTAACTGTCCCACCACCTAGATAGTAAGAGATAGTGATGGGCCAACCGATTATTCGAATCTCGAAATCTCGGATTTTTTCTTCGGATTCGGTTTGTCTAACTTGCTTACCGATTGATTATTCACTGATTCAGTTTCGAGTTCGAATTCGACGTCGAAGTTACCTACCGAGTGATTATTCGTATCCTATTTAACGAAAATGTTATTTCTTAAAAATAGCTAAGAAATGCGGCAATCGAAACTCTAATAGATCATTATTCATTGATATCCAAGAAAAGAGACCCGCAGATGCTCTTATCATTCTCTCATAAAAAAATATCTTGGGGAGCGATGCAGTAATATCGCCTCAATAACGTAGCCATCATTTGTATAAGCTAAAATTAATACATTGCTCCATTTAAATTCAGGTACTTCAGGTAATTGTTTATTTCCTGTAAAATAAGACCATTTGTTTTCTGATGATACATGAAATCGTCAAAATGTTTAATACAGCAATAAGTTAAAATACTAGTTAGTAAGCATATATCACTGATACACAATGGAAAATAAATTTAATGTTGCCGACCTTATTATTGACCAATTCATATTTATACATAATAATAATGAACACTGAAATGCTGCCAGTAACAAAGTACGATATGTGTGATAACAGTCATTCCTCAAGCAATTCATTCATACGTACATATCTAAACGAAATACGAGATATGAAAGATCATTCGACAAGGAATTTCAACGAGTTCGAAACCGAATCCAAGATGTTAAGTGATCTTTCGGTAAACAATTTGAACGAAGCCGAAACCAAAATCCGAGATGTGAATGATTATTCGAATGCCGGTTGATCTATGACTAATAGGATATGACGAAATTAGTAGAGATTAGACAGACTCGTGTTTATTCGTCTCATGAGAATGGGTTCGTGTTGCCTACTGGTTTTCCCGAGAGTCGACAAAACACGAGTCTGTCTAGTTTCAGCTAATTTAATGAAGCGCACTCGTCTCTGCAGGCTTAGTGATCATTGCACGACTACCAAAATCGTTGGCTTCATAACGTATTGTAGTGGGAATGTTGGAGTGAAGTGAACGCATTTACACACAATATTGTTATTTTACATAATTACAATTGAAATTTGTAATTTCCCTTACACTACATTACAATTAACATAAAATTTTTGCCAAGGTCACCAAATCTGATATGTTACAAGTTTAAACAAAAATATGAATTTAAGAAAATCAAAAGTCGTTTTATTTTTCAAGGTTCCACTTGCAACATTTTGTAAATTTACTTAGTTGTTAATCCTGAATACGTTGCGTATTTGTGCATGAAAAATCCTCGATAGAAATCGATTAATCTTTAGAGGCAATGTTCTCTTCAACTCCTCGTTGGACGTTCTTAGGTTTAATTCTCCTTTTGTTTATTTTTAAATGGTTTTCAGTTTTTTTTTTTGTAATTTAAATACTTTTTATATTTGTTTATGTATGTTTTATTCCAACGTGTAACACAAATTAAAAATTACAATGATATAAAATAACAATTTATTGGGTGTAAGTGCAGGTACTTGACCCTAATATCCCACTGTTTTAATAACGAAAGGCAGTAAAAAGCAACATTGAAAAGAAATTTTAACCAGTTTATGAAGGTCCATTTATTGTAAAGAACAAAAATTTACTTTTATGTTATCCCCACAACCACACAGAAAACAATTCTCACAGTAACTTCTACAATCGCTATAGTAAAAACCACTTCAGATACTAACAAGATCTGTTATCCGGACAACTTGTAGCAATTTAATGAAACGATATTGTAGGAAACAAGAACGGCACAAAACTTGCAAAGTTCATTGCATATTTCTCAAGAATTGTACAAGTGTATATTGAAATGCTAATGAAAAGTATTTTAGCAGTTACTACGCTAGATTACACAAATTGCAACAATTATTTCAATAATTAAGACATTCCAGATTAATAACTATGACATTTTATGCAGTGTTAAAGAAAATAATGTTTGAAGGAACGAATCTATTCCCAGTTTTTTTCTTACTATTCTATACATTTTCATAAAATGTAATGCAAAAATACAGGAACGATAATATAATTTATTTAATTTGTTGGGCTCTTCTGCAATTATTTAAATTGGTATAATACTGAACAGCAAATTAATTTTATTCCTATAAATTTATTTGACATCAACACATTGTCCAAATTAATAACTAGAATTTGTTGTACGTGTCTTTTATTTACTTTTCAATCAGCTTTCATTTACTCTGCTGTACTATACGAAAAGGTCAACTAAAATATTGACATATTGTACTCGCAACATATGACTACATTGAGAATGTTTTTTAACCCACGACAAGCGTACATATATACATATTTCCCCGTTCTTTTTTTAAAGCACCTTAGAGTATTATGCATGCAAACATGTCGTTATAGTTTGGAACATAAATTATAACTGTAGTGTACTTTTTGTCAGCTATTTGTAAAAATTCCTTTTGGTATTATTTTATAATACCAACATGAATAATCTCGTTTTCTTGTCACGTTCTTAATTGTGTTAAAGAAATTTCAGTATTGCTTAACAAATACAATTTATTAAACAACAATATCCGCGCGGTTTGTGAATATGCCAGAAAGAAGTAGTTGCTTTTGCATCTGACTCCAATACCCCATTTAAAATGTTATATCTACCATATATGTATATACATATATATATATATATATATATACATACGAGACAGTACTGTCCAATGACCGCGCCACAATATTCTTTTTTCTGTTAGAATCATAGCTATTGAATCAGTTTTGGTTGTCAACCTGTATGTAACATTTATTATCAAACAAACTTCTCAATACGCCTGCAAAGTTATCTGTAATGGAAGATAATATCTGAAACTATAGCTGTAAAAACACATTTTCGCATCTGCATGCCTCACGTATAATACAAGCAAAATAATATTTAATACTACTTTTAATGTTTAGAAAAACTAGATAATTTCAGATAATCTGCACTGATTAAAGTTGTATAAAAATTGTTCTTGATGTTATTTTCATTCGTCACTATCTACAATTTGAACAAAATGTACGTAGGTGTTGGAGCAATGAACTTTTTAATTAAAATAAACGTACAATGCTCGTTTGTGTATGAGATTTATGACTACAATATGTAAAAAAGCTATTCGAAGTTATTGTTTGTGTAGTAGTAGTTAATCATCTTATTTGACGGTTGATTGATTTAAAAACCTCAATAATAAAAAGTGAGTTTAACATCATGTGGGATGAGTGAAGTGGGGCATATAAATATTTTGAATTAAGATGTTAATACTATCAAGTTTAAAACTTTATTTCTTTGTTGTATGATGTCAGTAAGCACACGCCTTCTTATTTGTTATCCAAACTCCAGAACTACATAACAATGATAAGCAGCAATGAAATAAATCTGATAATATGCCTAGATTTAAGAGGTGTTTTTAGATAATGCATACAGTGTATAGATACATTTGCTATGGAGAACTTGTTTCATCTTTTATTTTAATTAAAGAAAAGCCATAAAAGTACGAAATAAAACTTGAACACGTTGAAAAAAAATCTATCTTTAACCTTTCCACTTAATTAAGCATGCAGCTCTTCCCCATAATGTGTAATTTACATAAAAATAGAACAGGAGGAAGAAGAACATCGGAATACAATACCATTCACCCTCTCTTCGCACAATACTTATCAGAAAGAGGACCATTTTGAAATGCGAAAAGGGAGCCCAAGCGTTTCTGGAGTAAATTAGAAAGCAAGAAAACCTCGCCCTTTAGAGGACTGATTAGTACCACGTAATTTACCGGGTTCCTTAATTTGTGTCCGATGTATTCGATCATCAATAGCGGTACCTTTTTGCACGTTGTTCCTTTCTTTGAACCCCTTCAAGACAGTACAACACCCCAGCCGCTGAGCCTATCTACGATCTAACGGTGTTATATGTGATTTGCACAAGGGCAAAGTGTGCAAGCGATCGCTCCCCTGATGCGTGTGGGGTGAAGTGGATTATTGAGTAGGTTGTGGTTGGGACAGGTCCGTAGTGAGGTTGGGCAAATCCTTTCCGAAGACAACACTTATTATTACTACATTACGACATATTTTTATATAATTATAGCTTCCTTGATCTACGAGGCCTTGAACGTTTCTGGTTTCCATTGAACAACCGCTTCCTTTTTAATATTTTCTTCATATTTTTCTTGTGAATACGTTATTCAATGTTTTAATAAAGTTTAGAATCGAATCAAGTACAGCCCTTGCATCAAGATCAAATTCGTAAATGGTCAATTTTTTAACTTACCCTAATGGTAAATCGACAGTAATTGGTTTGTTTAATAAACAAAATCGCTATTTTTTGTGAATTACCTTCGCAACATTTTGTGATTAGCTGTAGCTGATTTCTGCTTTAATAAGGTTAAGAAAACACAGTAAGTTCGGATGCAAGTGATCCTCGGTGAAGATTAAGATAAAATGATAAACAATTAAGTTACTACCTGCAACTAAACAAACATAACAAATTGCAGAGATACCAATGCAAAACAAAATATAGATCAATGGAGGTTGTCAAAACATACATTAGCGTAGACTATAACACAACACAAAATTTCGTTTACGCAGTGTGTCCACTGTTACTTTTATATGCAAGGCGAAGTAAGGGAGAAAATTTGAAACAATTGATGAAGAAGGTTTTTAGCATATTAATTTTAAATGTGGATCGATGGTGACCCCGCGTGAAGTATTCATATTGAAGGAAAAAGTCAAACAAGCACCGTTCGTTTCCAAACGTAATTCGTCGGAATTTCAATGTTCGCCTGGTTACCGGCTATCTACCGCTAACATTGATGTAGGGCTTGTGCACTGTGCAATTTAAAAGAGCAGCGAAATTTGCATTTGTGCGTGTTTATTTCATCAAATTATTGTTTTGAGCATGTTATTTCTAACCAAATCTGTTATGCCACGGATGAAGTATATAGCAACTTTATAGCGAAGATCATACTCTGCTGAATTAGAGAGGAAATCCCATAATTGTATACAAAAACTATTACCCCAAATTTTTGGCTTTTAATAATGTATCAATAGCGTGAGCATTGAACCCAATTGATTACTATTGAATAACTATTTCTTTCTAATAATAATATAATATAACCTTCTATTTACGAATACCCTCTTCAGAATCATCCTACAACCGCAAGCAGTAGCCATTCTATTCAAAACAATTTTCTAACTAACTTATAAACAGTTAAACTTTGAAAACCAACCATACAGTCCAAACTCGGTTTTAAGATTTACCCCAAGCGTTCCGAATCCGACTCTGACCTTGGCGCGCTCCCTTTTCTGACTTCATAGATAGAGACACGGTCAGGATTAATTCCTTCGTAGACGCGATCTCCATCAGCGGCTAATAATGTTGCGGTGGCAATATCCTCCCCTTCGCCGGTACTTCTCCCCGGTAACCCATCGTCCCGCAGCTTAATTTAATACAGGCGCGTAAGGCCCTCGACCGCACACGAGACGCTACGGCGAGATGGTGGTCTTGTTCGAGGGTTTGTTCTTCCTTGAATGACAAGGAGACATGAGAGGCAGGATGGGTCAGGATTAAGACGAATCGAGCCGGCCTCATACATCGCCGCGAGATTCGATTGAATGAGAACTAAACGTTTGCCGCAACGATGTCCAAGAGAGACGAGGAAAATTAGCTCGTGTATATGGGTAAATTGCAGACATTGATGAAAGCTTTCTCTGTATTGGAATTATGAGATTAAAGGACAATTGCCACTTACAAACCAATGCGTAGGATGTTTTGTGATAGATTAAGAATCTTCGTCATGCTATGAAAGCAAATCCGATTATTGGAGAATGATTTTTTGCTCCTTGTGAAGCACATATCTTGTATATTAGTTTTTAGCAACTCTATAAATAACTAATCACTTTATTGAAGTAACCGTTAAAACGGGGAAAGCTTAGTTTTCTTTTTGCCTTTTCTAACAATTTGCTGCAATGTTCTTTGAATTCTGTTGGCTGAATGAACGTAAGTAGAATGAAGATGCTATGGAAATTTCACCTGATTTATGTATGCTGCACCAGCAAATTGTTTGCAAAAGCACTTACTAGGAATATCATTGGATTCCTACGATCAGTGTTGCCGTTTTGGTACAGCGGTTGTATTTTTAATTCTATCGTACATTATTTTTTTACTCCTTTTTAATGGTAAATGTGGATGGTGATTTTTTAACTTAAAGTAACTGAAAGAAGCCTAGGAAATCCAGTATCTTCGTATTACACATTTGTCAAATGTTCAATCGTGTTCTCACTCTATACCCTCGATAAGTGGGATGTGGGTTAGTCATGCCCCACCCACATTCTCTGTTTCACAAAGAAGAATGTAGGTTCAACTAGTAAAAAGTACTCAACTGTGCAGAAATAATTCAGATTAAAGCAATTGAAAGCAGAAAATCTGTTCAGTTAGTCGGACTGTGTGCCGAAAGAGTTTCAAAATCTGCAATACGTTTGTTCTACTGGTCAATTCTTATTTATCCATTTCAATTTGCCTACATTCATGTCATCTCGCCAATCGAATCATATGTTTGTTTGGCGATGTTTATCCGGTGATTTTGATCTTTCAACCGAATAGCATCGAAATGACCTAAAATATTTTTTTGCAGCGATAGAACGCTTTTCTCGACAAGTGCATATACGATACGAATCCATTCAGCCATTGAAATTCACTAATGCCGAATAATCCGTGTTGCCGAAAAGTCGGACATCCGCGGCACAAAAACGCTCCACGCTTCGTTCTCGCTACAGGGATGATCAATCAATCTCGACCTATTAGACCCAGATTCAGAGATTAAAACCTTCGTCGTCGGCCCGTCGATTCTTTTTTCCGTCGGCCAGTGACGATCGATTTCGCATTATTTTTGCTTCCACGCCGCGCAGAACGACGCGTATATCTATCTTTCTACTGAATTTATTACGGGAAAAAAAGCGAATACCAAAGGCGCCTTTGTTATTCGTTGCTGTTCGCGGGCGTCCTTGATATTTGAAATTCTTAGCGACGGAAATGTTCCGCCGTGGAATATGAAAAAAGTGCGTTGTGCCGACACGAGGTCATCACCAATAACAATGATTCATTCACTTAAGTTTCATGTTCTAATGTTTGTGCTTGAAGTAGGTAAATAGATAGACCGATAACATCTTTGCTTCTTCTGGTTTTGAAGAATTAATATCTCAAATAACTGCTACAAATAACGTCTTAAACAATAAACGGATTAATTATCATATTGAAAAGGTAAAAACGTTTCTTTGTAATGTAGTCACGTTAAATGTTAATTAGAGAGTTAATTAGATGGCTGTATATGTATACCTCCTGAGATAAAAATCGGTTTCTAATTTAAATACTTCAGATTAAATGGAATTAACAAATAGTAAATATTTACAGTAGACTCCCGGCTATCCGGCCTGACGTGCCGGACACTAGGCTCACAGATGGACGTCATGTTTGCAGGTAAAAATAGAGCTTTGATGTCTCCATCTCGCAGTTCGATAGATGGGGAGAGGCATTATCGAGGATAAGAATGGCTTTCTTTGATGGAAAGATATTTTTCAACAGCCGGTACGAATTCTTTCTGGAACCAAAGCTTTGAAAATTACCGAGTTCATACAAGCCTTGGTTTGATGTGTGTAGGAATAAGGAGTCCGGATTTTTTAGTTTCTTAAACCCTCTTCGCTTTCTCATTTTCCAATTAGTGTCAACCTGACTTTGTGATTACTAGTTGCGTTATTGCAGGCTAGAGTAATAACACGCTCTTTGTTTTTCTGTAGCTATAGGCTGGAGCTGCAGCTTCTTGTTTTATGCAAGGGTTTTGTGAGCAACATTTTGGAATCTAGACCTATTTCATCGGAGTTGTATAATTGCTCACGAGAAATATCCTCCTTCTCGAGCATATAGGAAAAGTGGGTTTTAAAACCCGGAACAGCATCTGTGTTTGCGGATAATGATTCAGCACTGATTGTTAAGTATTGAATGCCAAAATGCTTCTTCCATCTGTTCAGCCAGCCGGCGCTCATCGTAAAGACAGTGTCTTCTCCCTCGATCGTTTTTCTGAGCTGCAGTGCTTTTTTTTGAAGCAACGAGCCTATAATGGTAATCCTTTTCCTCGTACTTGTTCATACCACAAATACAGAGCCTCCTCAACCTTCAAATGTCTACTCTTTTGCATTGTTCTTCTCACATTACTTCCACTACCACTAGCTTGGTGAGCACAACATTTTTCAATTTGCGTTCCGTTCTTCTTCCAGTTCCCTGCAGTGCTTTTAGCGACTAATTCGGAGAGCTATTTTTTTAGCCGATTCGCCAGACACCAATAGCTTTATAGCTTCTAGTTTTTGGTCAATTGTTACCACTAGTTTCTTTCGATTGTTGCTCATAATAAAGTAAGTAAATGCACCTATAGTACTAGAATACGCCAAATAAAAATCTGCTAAAAACAGCGCAATTAAGACTGCGTACTCGTTCCGACTTGTAAAATTCAGCTCACAGTCCAATTCTGGGCATTAGATGGATTACTCTATCTATTCATGGGCAATTATTTCATTGATTTGCATTGCTTTCCTCTATGTTGGAATCTACAGGATATACGTTCAACAAGTTTACATTCCTATATCCAGCAAAGGACATACATCATTCTTAGTGAACGCTAGTGAAATTTTAATAAACCCAGATGCATTACATTTTCCAGTTGTATATTTAACTTGATGTATAAGGAATTAGGAACCGGTTGGTAAAGCACAGCTGCGGAATTGTCTTCAACAGGCTGAGGCTACTTCAGTAGTAAAATTGCAGCATGTCATCAAATAGCTGTTTATCAATCAATTTAACATAAGTACCTACCAATCACGTAATGCTGTTTAAAGACTTGAGCTTTTAAGAATCCTCCTAAAACATCTTTAGGATACCCCTATTAACTTCTCTATTTATAGAACAAATGTTAACGAAATTCCTTAAAAACAGATTTCGTCACCTCCCGACGATGGTATACAGATTGCCGCTTCCACGTTTTTATAGAAATAATAAAAATTAAGTAAGCAAAAGGCTCCAGTTATATCCAATAATTCGAACCTTTCACTTAGGAAGACATGAAATTAAATTTTGATTTCTTATTAAATCCGTTGGTGCAACTCCAAGCACAATCCTAATATTATATCAGCGGCACTTTTGAAGAGAAGCATTATTCGAACGTAAAATTTGCTGATAGTTGCTTTAGAAATTATTCTCCCGTTGGAAACTTGCTGGGCGAGCAAATCCATTATTAGATCATACCGTGTCGTTTCGAAGTATTCATTTATTGTACGGAGAAGTTATAATTAGAGACAGAATTATGTGCCTATAATTACGTGGTATACTGCGAAATTACACAAAGGTTTTGCTTCGCAGAGGAATTTATTCGAATAACAATGAAACAACTACATTTGCCATTTGGAAACGAAAATCTAGACATAAGGTTTCACTTGAGCGTAATTTTCTCATTGCAACGTTTATACTGAAAATGTAACAGACGAAGAATAAACGAAAAGTGACTACAGACTATGTAGAAGAGTTGGAATTGACATTTCAAAAGCATTATTAACACTTCTCTACATCTTATTTCTTTCTTTGTATTGTAGTTGTGTAATGTGCAAGCCTACTGATGATCTAGCGAATTATACAATGTAACTCAAAATGTTGTAACTTCTGTAGTAATAAGTGATGCTGTACACGATCAAAAGCTTTGCTAAAATCTGTATTATTAAATTACGTTTATCTGTTTTCGTTCATCAAGGACTGTAGATACTAGCATTCTGGAGATCCGTTTACTTACGCATTCAAATACAAAGTATGTACTGTTTTTGTTTGTTAATGATATGGATTTTATATAAATGCAATTAACGCGTTTTCTACCCTTTACCGATTACGTAGAAAATTGTAATTTGCAAGGTATTTCCTATATGCATGAGAGTCAATTAGTTCCAATTATTCATATTTACATGTTCTGGGATTTGCTTATTGAATGCTGATTGAATGGATCGTTTTCTTAACAAGAAATTAATTTTCAAATCCATACTTATGGCGGTAATATGCTTTTATTTCTTAGAATTGTCGATTAAAATATTTAGCGCTTCACATTTTCGCCATCTTTCATCTCTAAAGTGAACAAATCTCTCATTTAACAAGATTAAAGCAGATTCAAGATTCCCTGCCATGAAATTAATTTGATCACACCTATTTTTATCATTTCTCTCTGTCCTCGCAATCATTTATCCGTAATTTACGGAACAGACCTGTAACTTTTTTAGTTCAAGGTTTGTCAATCGTAGGTCGCACGAAACCCAGACATCACCACGGTCATCACCGCTGTCTCAAGTGCACTCGCGCGTCAGCAAAAAAAACTCTTCAAACGCAAATAATACAACACCGCTTGAGTGTTGTAGCGCTATTATCCAGATTATACCGCAAAGCCTCGATCAATTAGAGCACAAATTGCAGTTTATAAATAGAGTAATGACCCGGAAAACGACTTTGTAAGCGCCAATAAAATTACCCGTACGCAAACAAATCGGAAAAATGAAACGATTAAGGTTGGATGTGGATCATGTACGGAAAATTGCCAATCGAGTTTTTGAATTTTTCGGTGGAAAAAGCTCGATCCCAATCTGATGAAAAGCTAATTACTCAGTTTCAAAAAAAGTTAAAGGAATTAATTCTTCAATAGAAACAAATTAAAAAGTAAAGAATTTTATAAGTTAGATATAATTTAATATTAATGACTATGGGCTGTAATTAAACCGTGTGCATTAACATCTTTTTTTTTCAATTTTAAATTAAAAATCATGTTAAATCACGTTTTAAGTGGTATTTTGGATAAAATAAATGATGATACTCAATTTTTGTAATACCTTACATACTTTTGCGATCACTATCAACCATCACAAAATAACCAAAATAACTTATCACAATTTCTTTTAAAAATAAGAAAAGTTACAGAAGTGGCGTATACCATCCGGGGACACACTGTTAAAAACAAGCCTACTGACCCAGGACCCTGCTTGCTGCTTCCATTTCTTCCTGTTTGTAGCTGTCTTTGTCCAATCAAATACGCAAATCTTCATTTATTGCGTCTACCCCGTTTCATCTAAGACGTGGCTTTAGTCTCCGTTACTGCTCTACATATCTTTTGGTAGCCGATATAAATGACTCAACTATCTAAGGTGTTGGTTTCTTTACTACCGTAGAAATTTTTTATTCTTTTATAGAAGGTTGATGTTTCATTATTGTAAATGAAAGTAGGTATAGGGAAACCAGATGGAATACATCATAAAATTTTCCCAGGAATCCAAAAATGAGATAATATGTTGGGTATTCCATTTAAAATAAAGAAGTTAATGGAAACTTCTAACGAACGGCTACCGTGAGAAACCTTGTACATTCCATTAAATGTGAAGATTGAGAATGCGAAGAGAATGAACAGAAGAGGAGTTATTTATCCATTTCCCAAGGATCGTCATTGACTTAATCTTATAATTATCTCCTAACATCCCCCCACCCTCCCCCACCTACATCGTAGGCTATAAAAAGAGTTGGAGACACTGAGAAAGAAATCAGAGGAAGTTTGGTGGTGTCAAACGGGTGGGCTTAGGTAGTTAGCTGAACGCACTATACGTGGCGCTAATGGCAGCACGTTCGAAGTTGTAAATTGTAACGTTATTATTATTGTTATTATTACAGTTGAGACGCTGCACAACTGCCTTTGGTCACTGCAACCTTGTTAGTTTTAGTTCAAAACGTATTTTATACATAATCCGAAATATCCGAAATACAATATAAAATGGTCTTTATATGAAATACTTTTTTATTGTAACATGCACAGACTAATTATATTAATGTGTAAAATGTCAACGTATTATTACAAAAGTAAGTGTTCTTATTATTTTGAAACATAGTTTAGAATGTTATGTGGAAGTTCGTGTAGAAAGAAGCCAACGACTAATCTTATAAGCATATAATTTAGAATTAAGATGTCTTATCTTACAGATGTAGATAAATATTGCGTAAAATCTATACAATCAGAGTTTCTGTTTACATCCAACAGTTTTGTAGACTTAAAGTTTTAACGTTTAGCTGTTTATCAATCGATTTATGCCACTTAATCCACGTTTTAAAGCCCTAAATCTGGGGGGAATAAACAGTTTTTTTTTAATCAGATCTCTTCGTTTACTAATCTAAAATTAGTGTTACTTGACTACCTAGTATGCTTGTTTTGAGATTACTGCTACTACTATTACTACTCCATTAATTTGAAATGTTTGATAACATTTACGAATATTCTAATGTTAAAAAAAAATATTCTCTCTATAAGATATATAAAATTCAATATGACCGCTAGCTAAACAGATTAAAATTAAAATTAATATTTTGAGATGAACTAATATATTAATAATTTATACACAGTTAGTAGTGCCATCTGCTTAATAATAAAGTTGAAAATAGTTTTTGTTTACAACATACATTTCAAATTTAATACCTCTCAGTGAGCAATTGAACGTGTTATTAATAACTCGAAGTGCTTATAGCGAATAAATAACCTCTTATATTAAAATATGCAATCGTAATCAAGACTATGACCTACATTCTATAGCGAAATTCGCATAGAGCTATAAATCGCCTCAGACTTAATTCAATTTTAACCGAATTTGATCCGCGGAGCTCGCTGTTTGCCAATTTTCAAGTGTGTATATAATAATACGGGGTATGTAGAATACCAGAGAGAGATAGGTGTGAATTTTTATTTTTTCATTTCTCTTAAATGTAGCCGCGTAAGAGGTTTTGGTATTTACGACGATATGCGATCCGAAAATCTAATTTCACTTGCCTAGAGCGACCTCTGCATGAGCGTATGTAGGTATGTACTATGTGGGTATACTAAGTAATGTACTTTGTGTAATTAGTTTGCATATTTGTTGATTACAGATTCTGCTGCGGTGCTACATTTATGTATGTATATGAATTCATGCATACGATATGAGGATATTAAAAATTCTGCTCCTGCTGCAGTTGTTTAAAAAAAAAGTGGGAGTCAGTCAACAAATAAAAACGAAAACAAATATTGCTTAATACTTAAACAAGCCGTTATTTATGGACAGGGTGTTGGAACTAGGTTACGGGCTTCATAGTATTAACGCCACAGAAATTGCAAAGTTGACAACAAATCTAGAAATTGAAAAGGCTTAACTTCTGTTTTGAAAATATTTTTTTGGGTAATAAGTAGAGCGTAACATTCTCGCTTGCCTTCCAATGGTGTTTAACTGTGAAAGATTGGGGGGATACGGAGATGCTTCGTTACATGTCGGCACTTCCCGGCCTTTTATGCCGCGTGCTATGTGTAATACAAATCGCAGTGCGAAGTTGATAAGTGTCGGAATTGAACGGAAAGCATTAAAAATGCTGAAAATGCGTAGAAATGCATCAACTTGTCTGTTTGCTAACAGGGTAAACACGTATTTATGGAAATTTCTAAACTTGATATATAATGGTCAAGAAATCAGATGTTTAGTTTGCGATAGATCTATTATGTTGGAAACCATATATGTGTAGGAACCATGTAATTTCTATGTGATTTAACGATGACGTTAAATGCGTGCAATATACCGTTAGCAAAAATCGAACAAACAATGTTTCGTCAGTTTTAGAAGAAATACAATCCAACGTGGGAACTACCAACTACCTGCGTAGGTATTTGCTGTCAGTGCGCGAGAAGATTGAGAATTACGTGAAAACCGCAATCACAAATGAACGGTTGTGGCTAACTATAGATGAAACTACAGACATTAAAAAAAAATCCCTAGTATCGATTGTAGCACGGACAATGATCTTGAAAGGACCGTCACTTCCTTATTTGCTAGCCTGTAAAAGACAGCAAAGATGTACTGCCGAAGCTGTTCATAATGTATGAGTTAGAACACTAGACAACTTTGAAATTTCACCAAAGCAAGTGTTAATGATGGTTACCGATGCTGTCGCGGTTTTGCTTCGCACGGGTCAATTATTCAAAGTTGTTCAACCGAATTTGCTGCACATAACGTGCCTGCTTCATGCTTTACACCTTGCAGCAGACACTATACGAAAATATTATCCCGATATGGATCAACTAATAGCACAGACAAGAGCGGTTTTTCTAAAGTCACCGAAACATATTCGGCTATTTGGTTCACAGTGTCCTGACTTAATACTACATTACGTAAAAATGTGGATTTTTCTAAATTACTCCATCTTTTTAACAATAGTGTTGAGGAAGATCCGTTATACAAATTCTACAAAAGCATATTTAGTAAGTAGTTTACTATATTAAGTTTGCGTTTTCAGGAAATCTCTTTTCTAAATAGCGCCTACGTTTATTTCAGTTAACCCAGCGCAGTGACGCTACTGCTAGGCAATCCTTCGTTTGAAATAAAGTGTCTGAAGTGTCATCTAAACTTTAAATGTAAAGACGACAAAACTCATTTGGTTTTATCGTGAAAAACCTATAATGATTAATCTGCATGTTACGTACTTACATTAGCACCTATCACAGGAATAATAATATTACCGTTGGCTTTTCCAGGAAAGATCATAGTAGTGAAAGTGCTATCTGCAAAATTTGCGGAATTCATAACGCAGTCATACAGCGTAGACTATAATGCGCTTTATAGTCGTCAGTTCTAGGTACACCAATTGCCTTTCCAGGAAATATTTTGGTGACAAGGCAGGAATGTTCGTGTATTCATTTCTTTTTATACGTTCGTGTCTGTATGCCAAGCATGTGTTAACAATTTTAAATAACTTGGATTCGTGCTCTGAAAAATTTAAGGGATACTTATTATTATTCCGATTTTTTTGAGGAATTAATAACGTATTCATATAATTCATTTCGTACAAATCGCCAACAATACCTTAATTGAATATAAGAATTAAAGAATATATGTAGCTCAAAAACCAGTATTGACGCATTAAAAGAGGAAAAACAAACTAACAATTTAGAATAGGATAGAATCAAACGGATTTAAAGAACTAGAAGCAAACTACTTTAAACGTTTACTACACACACTGGATGTATTCAGGCTGATCGGGAGTTGACAATGTTTATGTCTTTCTCAGACATCAAGAAAGCCCGCCAAATAGACAAAATATGAATCTACAGACGATAGAGTAGTGCCAAAGCATATCACCTGTATCATCCTCTTATAATTTGGGTAGGACCCCTTCCTTTGATTGTGCCCTATTGCGTGTCGGTCTCGACTCGGCAACATAACACCATATCTTGCATGATATAGACTTGTGGACTCACTTCAGCTTTGAACAACTTTGGTCCAACGAAAAAAGCGTTTTGGCAGCATTAACTGATATGCCAACTAAAGATTTTGGTCTTAGCTGAGTATGCTCTGTTTTCGTACTGATGCCCTTCGGTTTCCTTGTTGCCATGAATGCCATGGTTTCTTTAATCGGGATGGGAACGACCTTATTATTTAGACTTAAAATATTTATGGATCCAAGCTTTTGTTGTTAGACGTTTCAGAAAGTGTTGAATAATTAAATTTAAAATCAAGAAGATGCCAAACACATTTCCAAAACAAAATTCAGAGTATAAATCAATAATATCAAGAAAAAGAATCTGTGATAAGATGCTATGCTAAGTGCAAAAGTCGAAAAGAAACTTGCAGGTCACATTAAGAATTAGCACAAATGATTACACGTTCTTAATGCAAAATTCGAGTTAATCTGTCAGTCTGCACGACAATTTGAGAAGAGATATTTATTTAAACCAGTCCTATCCGGGATTGAAGCTGTTGGAAACAGAACACCAGGAAACTAAATTTCAACGAGAGAACCCTCTGGTGATTCGCTACTCCAACCTATGATGGTTCGACTTTCCTCTTTTGGAAAATAGTTGGATTAAAGCGTCATCAGAATATTAATTTCGTAAATGCAACTTAATTTTACATTCCTAAGATTGCAGTTAAAATATTCCGATGACCCTTAACTATATTTGAAAATTTGTTCGTTCGCACAAAGAAGTGATGCAACAGTCCCTTCACTATTCTACGCTTTTTTAAATTTCCGCTCGAATTTTATAGGGTATTTTTACTTAAATTAATTTTTAATCTAATTTAGTTTCAGCGTACCATTCATCACTCAGTTTAACCCGTAAAGTTAAATTCAATATATTCCATAACAAGAGTTGTAGACAAAAGACGAGAATTATTACGTCCGAAATGATCAAGGGCAACTCTGCTTCATCTAATGATTATCTCCTCTAAGGCAGGTCGTCCTCATCGTCAAAATGAACAATTTACATGGAAATACAATAAATCCGACGGACTGAACCTCCATTATCGAAGTAAATCCGAATGGCAACCGTACCGAAAACGCCTGTAACCGGTACAGCGAACCCTTGCGTTCTAGCGGTCAGGACTAACGCACACATTATAAAACCCGCCCCCTCGTCGAACGATATATGGAAATATTTTAACTGACGGCGATTTTTAATTTACGCTTATCCGCTTTCATTATCCGATTAATTAAAGTGCCAGTTATGTAATTATATCGTATTTTCATTTGTTTCGCGTGACGTTACCGTTTCCGTTCACTGGGCGCGATTGAAGAACACCAGACGCGAGTATTTTGTTCTGTAACCTGCGCGTAACGGGTGTGTAACGTGTGCGTGCGTAAACAATAAAAAATAATGTTCACGCGCGAGTTTTGATAAGGCTCGTACGAGTAGCGTTTGTTAAACGCTTCATAAAATTTGCATATGTACGCGTATAATGACAATGAACGAACATGACGCTAGATATATTGGTATATTTCGAATTAGATATAGGTGGTGATTTAGAAAATAACCATAAAGAGATCATGAAAAAATGGCGTACCAAACCATTTTTTTTCTAAATATTTTTAAGTGGTAGAATGATTTAATTATTTCAGTGCTATGAAACCTGTACACTAAAACTATTATATACTAGAGAATAACAAGAAAAAGTTGATAAAATTATTAGTCTTATTATTGTTGTTTCTACATCAAAAACTTATGATTTTGGATAACGGGTAGATGGAATTGTTACGTGGATGCACCTTGTGGCAGTAGAAATCTTAATGGAGAGAAAGCTTTTGATCCTTGCTTTATGTTGCTTGACTGTGATATAATCTATGGGCGGTGTTTTGATTAACAAGCTTAAAATATGAAAACAAATAACTGTTTGATTAAGTTCAAACATGGACACACCATTATAGCCCAGAGACAAAAGCACAATGAAAATAGTGGACTTCTCCTGATGAGTACGCTCCAAAGAAGCCAAACATCGTTTCTTCAGGTGACCAGGACTTCTTTGGAATCCCAGAGTGTGATCTTTATTAATCATAAGAAGGTAAGTACAATAAATGGCAAGTATGATGCTGTTGGCACGGTTTAATACCATAACTAAAGAAAAAGCAACTGCATTTATCCAAGAAAAAAGAATTGTGACATCATAATAATGCGTCTTCTCTTCATCCTCTATTGAAATTGGTCAAATTAGGTTGCGAATTGCTACAACATCCACTATATTCATCAGATCTGGCTCCGTGCGACTTCTTGTTCCCAAACTTGAAAAAGTGTTTCAGTGGTGAGATGCGGGACAGATGAGTAAGTGATAGCCGAAACGAATGCATACCGCGACGAGTTCCCGAAATATACATTTTTGAAATGGTTTAAAAAAATGGAAAGGCATTGGATTACGAGTACTAGAATTGAAAAGTCACCTTCTCGTCAAATTGCCCTCGTACATCCCCAATCTTAATTGTTTATCATGTTTAACATGCCGTTTGTTTTTCAGTGCATGATTATAATGCCCAATATTTTCTAGTTCAGACAATATATTACCTTTCTTAGATCTACGATTACGTCACTTATATTTTGTTTCTCTTATTTATTGTCGCATTTTGGATGACTGATTAATAGTTACTATTATTAACAGCTGCTATTCATAAAGTGCTGTCCAGGGTTCTGTGAAATCCCTTTCAACAAAGTGGAAGTTATCCCAAAAAGTCCTCGTATTCAAGACTGCTAGTTTCGGAAACATTCACAAATTAGAAAGAGATGAAGTGAAGATGATTTGATTGGGAAATCGGATTGTTGGTATATTGTTTGCTTCTGCATAGAAAATGTAGCATTTTGTAATGTGGATCGTACTGGAAACACTACGTAGCGTAATACAAAGGAATTAGAGTGCAAGCTGATACTTGTGAACGCAAACAGCGGAAAAAGTAAGCCTTGCTAGATATTTTATTTTGTAGGACGCTGCGTCTGCCCATTTCCAGATCATCAGGATTAACACTTCGCTGTCTTGTGTGAAAGGTCATGATTGTTTTTTTTTCTCTGCACTTAAGACTAATTTGTTTCGCACAAACCAGACGTAGAGAGCGACTTATCGTATAATTGGTTTCATCTACAAGAACTGAAATACCATTTTCCAAGGATAGATAACTAAATAGGTGAATGGGACACTAGAATCTTTTACAGCTGCAATATCATCGGGTCCTGTCGAATACTTGTTTTTTAATTGTGTGATGATAGTAATCATTTCATTTACAGAAAATGTTAGAACACATATCGAACGAAGAAATTGTTAAATTTATCCGCAACAACTGTAAGATCTTGAAAAGCGACATCGTTTTGTATTGTTTGCAAATTTCCAAATGCTTTTATTGCAAATTTATGCGAGTCTTGTAGGATTCACGAGAACTAGGATATAATAGCAAGCTGATCCAAGAATCTACTTTACCAGAACCTAGTAGTTGCGCTTAATGCATTGGAAATCCAGGATTTTCTTATAAAGTTTTCGATGCATTATAGAGCAGCTCAATCTTCTGCGCGTTATTGCAATCTTATTTCGAGATTCAAGTGTTGTAGTATAAAGAATTTATACCGAAAGTGATTGATAGTGCTAAATCAAGTTCCTTGCGTCTCACGTTCGTTCAAATAAGTCGCGTGAAAAGATTACTTAAAATACATTATTAAAATATAACTTGCTCAACTTGCCACTTTAAAGGAAAATATTGCGAGTGGAAACCATATTTACACATAAAGGATAAAGCGGTAGCGATTTTAAGGTTACTATTAGATGTAAGGGATTCTAATACAGTTGCCTCTTACAACTTCACAAAGGAAACATAAATCTTTAATGTAGGCGTTCTCTCCTTGTATCCTATATCGAGAATACTTTACAAAAACCGTATCTTAAAAAAGTGAAAGAATTTGAGTCCGAGAACTTTGGCGCTAATTAAATTTTACCGCTACTGTTTTTAAAGAAACGGTAGAAAATGTATAGGTACGTAACTAGTAGACAGTATATTTCATATTTGAAATGAAACAATGAACCATGTACGGTTCTTTATAATTATTACGACATGAAAGTAAAACTTTATAGTTTTCGTCACTTTTTCAGTTACAAGAAATATTTTCGAATAAAACCTTTAACCAGTCACTGAAGCAATAGCGCTCAGGGTAATAACTTCCGCGATTATTAAATGCAACCTGCAATAATTTATTTTTAGCAGAAATAGAATTAGTAGTCGAACGTTATTTCATATACTTCACAAAAAGCGCAAGAAATCAGTAATGTAATTGGCTGAGATAGTGGTAACATATTTTGTCCGGCACACTTTCTGACTTGCTGAGCAGAGCGGCACGGAATTTTATATAGAATACGATGTGACTATAAGCACTAGAATGGGCCAGGTAAGTCAGTTCTGAGCACACTTCTACTCCGTAGCCTTATTTACGTAGCTGCCTTAGTCATATAACTCGATATAGCTCTACTCAACAAGTGGACGGATAAAATATGTTTCTATTATCACTACTGATTAATATGAGAAGAAATTTTATCTGCATGTGTAATAAACCTGCAATGAATAAAAGATAATTTTTGTTTAACTTTTTTTTAAATTTGTTGTAGGTTAATTTCTTTTAGTTGGCGAGCAGGTGGTCTGCATAGATAACTCCTCTATATGTGGATAGCACCCAGCGTGAATTACAGAATGTTCAGAAAAAGCTTCTTGCTGCTACGTTTACTGTACTCATGTAGAGTTTCAGATGATATACACAAATATATAAATGCAACATCGCATTTGTGTCTGTGTGCATTCTGTGCAGATTATATATGCTGTTTATGGCTTTTGCAGCCGGACGATCTTAAGACTGCAGTTTTTCCTTAGAATGTGGTACAACATAGTATTTTTACATCAACGTAAGCATAATAGCTAGGATAGTGTTGCCTCCACATCAACCGCCATTCTTATTCTAGTGCGTATACACATCTTGGCAATTTAGAAACGAGAAGTAAGCTCTTGCCAGTAGATGCCGCAGGAGATATAGTGTAATAGGGTAGCAATGTAAGAGGTAAGAGACAAATAACTTGTGTCGCAGAGGAACATTCAGAGCAACGCTGATAACAACGAGCAACCAGAAACATATCCATTGACTATGCATTGCTTTTGCCATGAGTAGTCCCATCAATACCATGAGCTATATTAGTATTATTTTGGTTATAGTTTCTGCGCACTCTTTTTGATGGATCTCGTATCTGGCAGTGCATTACACATATTCTGCAAAACTATGAAATATTCGCTAATATCTTTGAAACTTTGGAATGACAGAAATCGCTACTTATGAAGTTTCTTTTACTTACTTATCATCATTATCCATATTAAAGTTGTCCAATAAATTAAATTTAAACATTCAATTGTGTTTCCAATAAAAGTATAACTTAATGCGTGGTAAGGTTGATGCACTTGTAGAAATGATGTTTTATTTTATTTTTTTCGTCAACTTTAACGAAATTTGTTCCTGAGCGCCGTAAGAAGTACCACGGTTGAAATCACGATTCAGAAATTGAAATCCTTCGCTGATAGACTCGGAACAGCCGGAAGAATAATGGCAGAGGAATCTGTTTTATAGACCAATGTTTTCAAGATTGGTGTAGTGGATACAGGACTAAACATACTCCGATTTCGAGCCGCTATCCGCAAGCAAATGAATTGATCGAACGAATGAACACTATTTTACTAATGATGCAGAGTCCAGCGGTAAGACGGCCTACGCCTGACCGGGCAGAGTTAAGCGTTGTGTGTACGAGTCCCGCCAGGATTAATAAATTTTCTTAGTGGGTCCGGTACACACCCGAGTCATCATTCACAGTTGGGGTACAATTAACTGCGCTTCACCCTTTACAGCGAGGGGGTAACAGTAACAAGGCAATGGAACACTGTACACACACAACTTACACACTAAAAGGCTCCTGAGGATATGACAAGCTTCAAAAAGCCTGTACACCCATTGGACCGTCATCACACTTAAAAAAATACAATTGAAGAGGCTTGTATAAATACATGAAAAAAATACAGCGAGACCTTTACAATTTGAATAGATACGAAAATTAAAATATTTAACTACACAATTAGAAGCATTTTACTATATAGCTTGGAAGCCTGGAAAACGGACAAAGAACGGAATAATAACGAAATTGGAAACCTTCATAAATAAATAATTACGGAAGGTTTGAAATAAAATAACTAACAGAGATCTGCGAACTAGAACAAAACCAACACCGATAAAGATTATTATAAGACGAAGGAAATGGAAATAGATTTGGCATACTATAAGGAAAGATGATGAAACTAGGCAATCACTAGAATGTCATGGATTTCTAACAGCTGGAGAAGAAGCATCGCAAGAAAGCACAATGTGATTAACCTAAGATGAACAGATATTAAAAGATGTATGGAGGGAAACGGTGGATAAAATATGTAAAAAATAGATCGAAAATAGTGTGCATTAAACTAGCTAGTCAACCACATCAACTACTAGTTAAGAAACGCAAAAGCGTCCTCTGTTCCAATAAGGAGCGAAAGGTGCTAGAGAACTTAAAGTTCGCAGAAGATTTCATAGTATTTTAAAAACTATATGGCATGTGTGTGGAATAGAATACACTTTACGTCCAGTAATTTCAACATTATTTCTTGAGTTATTCTTCGATGGAATCTGCATTTCAAAATCCAAAAATTTATGGGATTATACACCTTCCATTAGAGGAAAGCAACAACAAACTTGGTGCATCTACATATATTTCGTTTGACCTTCCTTCGTCCAGCACTTACACTAAATAACCATCGAAGTTTCCAAGCCTTCTACTGTCATTACTATAAAAGCATGGAAGCGCGCATAAATACATTATATATTCATGCTTAATATATGGTAACGGGTCCGTGTAGTTTCTAAACTATTCTAGCAGCATTTGACATAACACCGCTCTAACAATAAACAAAGAACATGAACCGCTCGTATTAAGTTACACGTTCGTGTGCGACCAGACATCTTATCCATTAGTATGTCGTGACAGATTCGGTCTGTGTGTGAGGCGCAACGTTGCCATCTCTTTTTTACGGATGCAGTGGCCCGCATGTTAAATGTATGTTATGCGTCAATTTTATTCGGTATGAAGTTACACGTATACGCGTAGACGATCTAATACGGATACCTTCAAAAGAGAAAGATAAACCTCGCCTGATATCTAGAATCTTTGCTCTGCGGTCGCTTCTTTTTTTTTTCGCACGAAATTAGATATTGAAATGGAGGGAATATAAACACGATACCATCTTGGAAGTATCATTGAAGAATCAGAAATGTAAAGGTGTAGAGTTGCATTAATTGGTAGCCATACGAAGTATAAATTAGGTTAGAAGGTGATCATTTTGCATGCACCTAATTTTAGATAGGCGTATATTTTATAGCTAACTGTTGCACAAGTAAACTTTTTTGTTCTTCTACATATTTCTTCGTCTTTATTCTAAGTCTACTAAATTTTCATTGATTAGCGCCATGTTCCATTAATTTGTCAATCTATTTTCCACTTCTATACATACATAAATCGAGTTCGGTTGCAAGTTTCACAATTGTACTTAGCATTTGCTTCCTGGTTCATTGGCTGCAAGATACTCGTACTTTAGGCAGATGCACTACCTTTGCATCTGAGTGTGTATTCTGAAGATGCTGTATGCGATGCAAGCATTATCAAGCAACAGAATGTCCTTTTCCTGGCAATAACGCTTGACTTGCTATGGGAACAACTATTGAAAACATTCCCCGAATCCTTAAAGACGTTCAATGAACAGAAAGATGATCACATCACCCCATTGAATAAATATATTTAAAAAAATGTGACTAAAGAGGTCGCTGTACAAAGTATAGCACGTGTCTACTCGAAGGTTAAATATGTGCTTTAATGAGAGTTAAATAATATTGAAAATCTCCTTAGTTCATTAAATTATATTTATAGAAATAGTTTAGAAACATATGTGAATATATTTGTAGCTTACATAATTTTATTAACACAACTGGTTACAGTTGCCACTGGAGTATAATCCTTTCTTATAAAAATATATCTTAGATCAAAATTATCACAAGAACAGCTAGTTGCTAGGCTATCAATAATGGCCACTGAAAATTATTAATCAATTTGTCAGCGCCAAAGAAAGAAGAGTAATATTTTAATGTTTATATTTATTTTTAAAAATATGTGAAATTCCCTATTTTATTTCAATTTAGACGTTACAAATATTATATATTAATGCTTGTTTGTTGAGAATTAAAATTATAACATTTTAGTTTTTATTTTGTTAAAACTTTGTAGCTTTAACGAAGGGTGGGGGAAGGACGCAATGCTAGACATTTACAGTGGATAGCCAAAGGTGTTAGCGCCGCCTCTGATTGGCAATACTAGGTTACTAAGGAAAAACGTAGTAAATTATTTTAGTATTTAGCGCAATTAAACTTGTGATATACGACAAAATATTGCGCCAAACAACCCTATTATAATAAAAAAACAAGGAGGACATTAAGCGCTCGAAGCGTTCTCGCAATTTTATAGGATAATCTTAGCGAGGTGGAAGTTCAGCTTATGAAATAATGAGACAAAGCTGTGGAGTAAATCACGGTGTGGCGCAAAAAGCACCTTTTAGAAATTAATATCCAGGTGTAAATGTCCAAGTTCAATAACAATACACAAAGAAGCTGCCGCGTCTAGACAAGTTTTTATTGTCGCTTGATATTAAAGTTAGGTGATATTAATTTGAAACTCCTTCGCTTTTAACATGCTTTCAAGTAAACAAAATTCTTGATGAAAGACAAGAAGCAAACTTCTATTTATAAAGTTAAAATGTTCCTACTTTGGCAGTATGGATATCGACTTTCATGAAGAGCTGCGATCTCTAAATTTCATAGAAATCGTTTTGAATGATATGCATCCGTAATAAGTCAAAATATTCAGAAGGCATCTTCAAAAATATAGTTTGGATCCTACGCACGGGAGAAATGAAATTTAACTAAATATTGGTTTGATTACAAGTAGGCTTAAAATAGTTTTGGAACTGTTAAAATAAATACCACATGCTGCGGTTAGACGTAAACGTTTTAGAAAGAGAACAAAATGTAACAATCTGAATATTCTTTAGTTATCGCATGAATGAATTGAGTTTTGTATTTTTATTTTTATTATCTAGTTGTAATTCTACGAAGATAATTTCCAGGAACACGACGACAACATAAATTTTCCTTCAACCTTATGTCTATTATTATTAGTCTGACATCTATTAAGTGCAACAGGACTACGATGAAGGTTAAGACATCCTACAACAATCGATTTAACACGAAAGAAAGTCTCTGTATGTAAATTTTAACGTGGGCTTGTACTCTTACAGTTCGCTTTACTTCCTTATTCGATTTTAATATATTATCTACATAGATGATAATTACAAATTATGATTTAAACGATTTTTAATTTGAATTTTTAACGCAACTACTACCTAAACAGTAGTAGACGTTACCTAATACAGTAGTAGTAGGTTAAGAGTTCCAATTTGTAACACACGATACAATTTTTACTACGACTACGGCAGTTATTTTTATCGTTGTGATTAACTCAATCTCGAACGGCTTTATGGAATGCATTAACGCTTCAGATTTAAATCATTCTTCTGATCCAAGATTACTAGTTTTTAAGAATATATGAAAATGTAGGTAATAAATCAATTTAGAAGCCTGATGGAATCAGTTTTAAAAGTAAATTTAAAATGTTCTAAAATATCAAATACTACTGTATATATTTTTAGAAATGTAATACTAATAAAAAATGAGAAAACATTACTTATTAATTATCTCAATTTATTACTGTAATTTTTTGTTTCCGTTTCCATTAATTGCAACATTATTTTTTACGAAAATATATAACTTTCATTCATTTACATACACCCATTACTGCGACAATGAACGATGACAGCAATAATGCGGTGCGTGTTAGAATTGAGTGTGTTACAAAATTGAACATATTTTTTGGCAAATACCTACGGCTGCGATAAAGGCATTACCTATTAGTCACGTTCTACACAAGGTTTAGCTATTAATGCCTCCTTCGATCTTAATCTGGAATGTTTACATGGAATTAATGCATTAAAAAAAATTCACTGAAAGCCGGTTTAGGCGATAACAAATTGAGATTTTTAGGTAAGATGATTATTTAACGTGAGATAATTTGATAACTAACAAAATCAACTTAAATAAATTATAAACACGCAATAAGGAATTAGCCAAATTGTTATTCAACTCCCACATTAAGCAACGATTTCTTTTTGTTTCTACCAAACGGTCTTTCAGGGAAGAAATAAACAAGTTATTTATAAATATATAAAAGAAATTAAGTTAATTAATACAAGTTACTGCTAATTAATGACTTAATCTCTAACAAATATCAATTAAATTTTCCAGTCGGATTCCCAGAACATATTCTTTACATATTTTTTATAAATGATTTATGAAGCAACTAGCACTGAATGAAAAAAAATTAAGTATCCAAATTGTCATGCTGAAGGTTGAAACTTTTTTTTTCATATTTTATGCATGCAAATTTCTACGATACTATTTTTATGTAAACCTACAAAATTACAAACAATGATTCTTTTTTTTTTGTTTTCGATATTTTTATTTTGGAAACTAACTGGTTTTCAAGGCAATGGATAAATGAAAATCCACAAACCATAATGTTAAAATTCATTCAATAGTTGAAATATATAAAAATATTGGTATTCATTTTACCATGATATTTTTGATTGATATGAGACTTAATATATTTTAATGGATTTAATAACATAAATTACACGATTTACACTAAAAAAAGAAGACATTGCCACACAGAAAAAATTATCATTGGTTTGGACACGATTTAGCATTCTAGAGAATTATATTAATTTATTTTCTGGTATTTGCAATACCTATATCCGCGTATTAACAAACTACGAGGGAAGTTTTTTGTGCTATCTACCTAGCTGTAAAAGCAATATGCTACTGCGACAACTTTATGATATTTTATAGTATCATCAGTACATTTGGCTCCAATCGCTTAGCATTTCTCATTTATACATCAATATAAAAAAGTAACACAGAAGTGTAATGAAATTTCTATCGGAAGACACCAGTAGTCCGAAGACTATCCATGAGAAAACGGTGGCAGTGTATGGAGAAAATAGTCTGTCCTATTTACAAATATTGGCGCAAGCAAAGTTGAAGAATTAGTGTGGATTGACCGCCGAGTAAAAGTTTCTGCTATTGACGAAACGAATGTCTTTAAAATTCTACACGAAGATTTGGGAATGAGCAATGCGTCGGCAGGATCAATTCCCAGGCTGGCCAGTCAAAGTAGCGAACAAAAACTAACTGTAGACGAGGTGATTTTGATTGCTTTAAGACTTCTACAGAATTATAACCGAGAATGAGATCTGTGTACACCACTGTGATCCTCCCACAAAACCAGAGTCCATGCAGTGGATTTATAAGGGCTCTTCACCACCCAAGAATGCTAAAACGCAATTTTCTACGGGAAAAGTGATCACTATAGTTTTCAGGGACGCGGAGGGGATTTTCTTAATTGACTATATGCCAAAAGGGACTGCAATAACGATAGACATTCCCCGTTAAGCACAATTAAAAACATTAAAGCGGTTAAACGCGAAAGAGACTCCACAATTATGCTTACAAAACTACAAACGGATTGTTCAAGCAGTAGTCGATCAATGCGTGTTTGAGAAATTAACGTCCATTTTACAGTGGACCCCGCGCCCTGTGGCTATTATCTTCTTCCAAAACGCAAGAAACACTCGAGAGCACTTTTTAAGGCATAATGTTATTAGTTAAGTTAAGTAAGTAGTTAAACTCCGGAACAAATATGTTAGTGTTAATAATTCTTATGTTGAAAAGTAAAATTTTATTTATTCTCTAATTCGTTGTTTTTATAACCAGGTAGACAAGATAAAAAGTTCCCCTTGTACTTGCGTCTGCTAAAAATAGGCGAGAAAGAATGTAGTTAACTGCATAATTGTTCTTAATGTATATTTTTTAGAACGTCGAATAGCCTGCCTTTAACATTGACAGTTTCATCAACCTTAAGACTTAAATTAGGTATTAAACTCTCCAAAGTCATAGTATTAAATTCTAATACTTCAGCTAGTTTTCTAATAGTATATTTAAAATACTTTGTAATTCTAATACTATATAATACTATCAATTTTGTTTAAAAGAATATTGATGTTGCGGTTATAATAAAATTCTAGAGTAATAAATGTCGCATTTCTATGCAAATAAGTTTAATTAATTAATTAATGGTGATATCGACAAACTAGCTGATCTGACGACTTACAATCTAGCCTTGTGAATATTAACGGCGGGTCTATATTCAAGGGAAAATTTGTCAGAAGATTGCAAAATGATTACCTTTGCACTAATTAATAACTTTCTGCGACATAATAATAACGTTCGCTAACTATATCCATATGCGACAAACTTAAAGAATTTAATGTTATCACGACGTCGAAATATATAAATGCGGGTTTACTTTGTGCCTACATAAACCATTTCAAGTAGGCAGATTAAGTGGCCCCTCGAAAATATAATGGCATTCATGAAAAAATGTTTTTGTCTAATGTAACAGTAAGAGGTTCACCATCTCAATTTTCCTTCCCCGGTTGCTTCCATGTTGAGCACAATGACTGTATTACTACATATATCTTATATCCTTGACGATATCGCATTAGCAGTATTTCTAACAACAATTGTTCACAAACTATGTACTGAACCTCTGTTGGTTAACTACTGTTACCTAACGTTGCTCATATCAGTAGGGATCCGCTTCAATTACATTTTGTTTTCCATTGTGATCCTAAAAGAACTAAAGTAAACAAGAGGGTGCACACGACGACGATTCGACTTTCTCGTGCATAGTGCAATGTACACAATGTGCAAGGAAAATACACGAGGGAATCGAATCGCTGTCCGAGCCCTTCCGTTTACATTAACACCCACCGACGCCGGCATAAGTAAAATCTCTATTTTCATTAATGTATTCTGACTTTAACAAAATTTCCGACGTTTGCGATATTAATGCAAATTCCTTTAAGTCAATATTTGATACTGTTTTTATGCGTTTCACAACCCCTATTTGAAGTCATGTTCCCATATGCACATCTCCCGGAGCTTAAAATTAGTATGTAATATAATAAGCTTGTAAGAGAAATTAAAACAATGTATTTTTAAAATTATTTGTTGTCATGTAACTTGTATAAGTTTCAACAGGGCTCCGTATTAGGACCGTTCTTGTTGCTCATGCACCTTAATGATACTGGCCGAGTGATTATATTACAATTCTTTTACCTAAAATTAAGTCAAAAGATCCAAGATATCCAACAAAATTCTTACAAAGTGTCCCCGAGAAAGACAACAATAATTTCATATTATTGACGTTGTATAATCTGATTAAGGAAAGCAACTTCCATCATACCATTAAAAAGAATCCCTCCTTTTAACATAGTAGGGAGACACATACGCCTAAGATTACTTTGAATATTGTTTTATCACATCCAAAGATAATAGGCCAGAAAAAGAAATTCTGCTTCCAAAGATGCGCTCCCAGCCACAAGAGAAAAGCTAACATTGAGTAAGTGGACAGATTGGAGTAACAAGGCCTGATGTATGCGTAGCGCTAGTTACAACTAACGTCGACGCTGAGAATAATAACATTATAGTACATAATAAGACACGTCTAACGGAAAACCAGGTGCTTCAAACTATTTACTCCAACTAAGCAAGCGAGAAAAATAGGGTACGTAATTATGTGTTTGTAATTGTAGTCTGACTTCGCTACTGCCATTGTTTGTATTATTTTAATTTTGTAGTCGTCGTCGCCTTCGCCGTCGTCTAAAGCGTCGTGACGCTTTACTAAATAGCCAACATATGTCTCCACTCATATACACGTTTAGGAAAAGTGTGACGCATCCGCCGTTAAACACTCAGACGCTCATAACTTTATGGAAACGCCGACGACACGCTAGTAAAATGTGAGCTTTAACTAGGGAATTGGTGACGTTTTGGGCGGCCCCATTGCTGTACGCGTTTCTGATACATTCCAAATGTTAGTACATGTTGTACGGGGTTAAACACCTCAACACGTCAATACAATCTACATATAAAATAAATTATTGATTTCTTTGGCAATACGTATTCCAATAGAATGTAGGAGTCATGAATTTTGTTGGTATTAAAATATCACAATCGATACACGAATGTACGTGTGTGTGTAGGTATTTGCTAGCTTAAAGGTTTAAAAAGCTTTAATTTTTTATATCATCGTTTAAAAATAAATGTTTAAAATATTGTATTTTATAAAACAAAAATATTGATACATATAACACACACAACCAGAAGAACAATGCTTATCGAACAGTAAAATGAACAATATGTAGTCGTTTATTCGAAACCGCATGTTGAAAGTTTTATTTCGCTATGCATTAAATGCTATCTGTTATTCGGAATGTATTCAGTGGCGATTTTAGTTTCGTTACTAATATATGATATGCTATTTCTTGAGTTTTAAAGTTTATTAATTAAGAAATTAATGAATATGACAGTAAGTTTGATGCGGATCATCTTATTACGTAATTCACAGAGTTTAATGGATACATTAATTTAGTATAGGATGATTTCTTGATCTTTTGTATAATTCCCCCAATGCTTAAAAGGTTAATCAATTGGTAATTTCAGATTTCCTTTAAGAGAACATTTTCATTAATATAGATGCTTTCCGTGGTCCCGGATTGGATTATTTTGTAAAGTAAAGAAAAAAAGTTAAAGAAATATGCTTACCAAACTAATTGTATTTGTGATCGTGTGTGCGTATATTGCTAACATAATAGTTGAAAATAGAAATCAATGTTGCGGATTGTAGGCTATTGTAGACAAAATAAAAGATTCTCTTTTATGGTACTCTAAAATTCGCATATTTTGTTTATGTTTCATCAGAGATAAACAATTAGGGAATTTGAAATTTCTATTATTAGCAAAATCAGGAGGTGAAGAGAATAATTACAAACCTTTGCTTTTACTTTGTGGTTTTCTGTAGCTTACGTCTGGTTTCACTTTTAATACATTTTTAACTGGTATGATAGGTAACCTTCGCTGACAGAATTTTAAGTTGGTAGTCAGAGGTCTGTATTTTCCGTATTCCTTTGACGATAAGGATTACAAGCTGTGTTGAAAGGTTAGTTCAATTTTGCATATCCAGCTGTGTCGTTTCGGAGTTTTACCAGGATACTAAACACTCTCCCAAACTGCTGAATATTGTAAAATGGCGAAACAGTCGCTTACGCAAGCGCGGCTGGAATATATTTAGCAGAATTGGATAACATTTCCAGTGATGATGAACCATACTTTCTGATAAAAGTCATGATTTGAGTGACGTGGAAGTGTAGAGTGAAAATTGGATCACAGTACTGCAACAAAAAAGGAGGCAGCAAATACAGCGAAGAAGGTATTGAAGTGTTGTCAGAACTGCAAAATAATTATGGGCGCAACTTTTTTAAATGGGCAAAATAACCTCCAACAAGTAGCAGAACAAGATCTGGCTACATCGCGCTTAATTGCTCGACTTGAATGGAGCTACATGGGCAAAGAAAACCACGTCTCCTAACGAAGGCACTACTGGCAATGGATGAAAGTTTAGACATCATTATCGTATATACATTATAGGGCAATCACGTAGGTGAAACTTAACTGAAAGCTTGGTTGGTTTGCTTTATCTATGTGGCATTTTCAAAACAAATCATGTTACCATGTGAAAACCACCATACCAGTTGAGAGGGTTAATATTAACTTTTCTTGTTAGCTTAAAATACCATAAAGGATTCTATTGCTGTGTGATTGGCTGCATCTTGCAGTGCAATCCCCAGCATCGGTTTCGATTTTTAACCGTGTAGTGTTCCATTAATTTTATTAAAAATATTTATGTTTACAAATTGTTGTTAATGAAATGTATACTAAAGAAAGGACAGTAAGTTAGCAAAACCAATTTAGTAAAAAAAGAGTATTGGGCATGAAAGTCTGTTTCGGTTTATTAATAAATAGGGCAGCAATGATGGAAATTGCTGCCCTCATATAAATTTGTTGCTTTCTACACCGTATACGAATTTCCATACAGCTGCAATTTGAAGTACAGAAATGAAGTTAAGTGCAGTATGTGAGAATACTGCACTTAACTTTTTTTTTTTTTAAATGCCAATTTCTTTAAATGCCATACATGCTAAACATTTAAACACATGCCATACACCATACATTACAATATACAAAACTAGGTTATTATACCGACTAACATTACTGTGCTTTACCGAATGTCGCAGAGATTTTCCCATTTAATAAGTCTTACATCATCCAACATTGTAGGTACACAATAGCTGTACAGGCAATTATAATAGTAGCAGGTAATGCTGTTAATTGCTACCATTCTAATAGCGAGTTGTTTTGTTGGCAGAAAAAGATATCGATGCGTTGCTCTTGATTTTATGAGAGGAAATCCAAAAACATTTCCACCAATTCTAAAGATCTTGGCAGCGTGAACAGTAAAATAATAAAATGTGCAAGGGATACACAAAGGAATGTCGAATGATGTAATAATGAAGAATTTACCGTACGTCGTTGAAGGAGTAAATTTAGTAAGTTTCCGATAAAAAAAGATTTATAGAACTAAACACCAGCACAGTTACTACGTTTATTGAGCCATATAAACCATCAATAACACGGAACAGCTTAAGAGAGTAACCGAGCCACATACACAGTATATTGAACATTTATATTCTTCATTCCTATAAACATATGTTCATTTATGTAGAATGTACGCTTCAAAAAGTTTAGATATTTCGGGTTTTACAAACAAAAAATATAAATATAACATATCTTCCATACCATAAAATTTCTGCCTCAGAAGCTCCAAATAGTTAGATTTCCCATAAAGTTTTTTGGACCTACAAAACCAAATTGCACGTCAGAAAAGAGACTATTACTCCAACCCACACCTTGCTTTACGCTAAATATAATCTAATGACAGCGATTCTCCTTCGCTTTTTCTATTCTGCAAGTTTCTTACTAGCTTTATAGCATTGAGGTAAAGTTTTGATTACGGCATATTTTATCCAGATGGCTCTCGATGTTTCAATTATTGATGTCGGTTTTATCGATTGTATAATAAATAACGAAACTCTACCGATACGAATGACAGGAACGAAGAATTTATTTATGTATCTATCACGTATGCAATTGCGAGCAGGAAGTTTAGAATTTTCGCAATACCAAAAACATGTGGATAGATGAAATTGAAAAGAGGATTGCGTTACGAGAGAATTTTTATGTACGCAATTGTGGTGAGCTTGTATGGAAAACAGGGTGAGACATCATCACCATCATATTAAAGATTTAACAATGACAATACAAACAGGCAATCTTCAAAATAACATTGATGAAACTAATTCTTGATGTGTATACTCATCAATACGAATACATAGTTTTATTAGCAAGAGATAACCATCTTTTCTGGCAATGATATTTCGTGTTTTTCTTCGTTATTATATATGCGAAGTAAGAGTGTGAAATTTAAACCAGAAACCGTGAAAGAAGCAATAATCCTAAAATAGTACGCATGTTTGTATAATTGTACATAAATAAAGCTCATGTCCAGTCTAGCCTAAATGTTTTCAAATTTCAAAACGCTGATGGTTTCATTTATACGATAATATTCAGACTTGTTAGTTTAAGATCTCTTTCAACATTTTATATACTGAATGCAAGTAATTTGCGTCATAGATGGGAGATATTTTAATATTATAAAAATGAAGACTGATTGATTGTTCGTTTATGTAATTAAGCAAACATAAAATGCAAATAAAAAGTGAAGGCCATTAAATTTTGACGTAAAAATAATGAATATTCATTAAATTTTAATATTAGGGGGTTTACTTCAATAAGAGTTTTATAAATACAAAAACGAATAAAGCATGATTTTAGCAACATCTGTTCCAATTGGTGGTTGGAAGAAAGCACTTATTTGTGTAACAAAATACTTATTTTATGCATGACAAGCTCGTGATTGCCATCCCAATTACATATGAAGTAATTAGCGTTGTTGTAATAACCATTATTGCAACACTGCAAAATTTCACTTTAAGTATCAATGCTACGCCGCTGCGACATAGACAATATTTTTTGATTACACTCGAACAATTTGCATTGGCTTTTTAGTTGGTAATGTATTCCTCATTTGAAGGATTTCGTTGTATTAACTTTTGGCATACATTGTTATGCTTGTGGAATCAAATCAATTTTGAGATTTTAGAGTTTCATATGAAACGCTAGAAGAGGTCGGTTCTTAATCTGAAAGATGACTAAATTGTCCAACTTTGCTTCTATCTTTACCTATAAATGTTGGATAGTTTGTGAAGGCAGTGTAATTCACTGAAGAATAGATCAATGCAACCTGTGTTTTAAAGAGATTCTAAACCAACATATCCTTTAATGGCTGGTTTTCCATTACCGCGTGTTACGCAAGCTAAGCCGTTTCTAAATATAGAAATTGATTATTCCGAACCGTTTTATGGTACAATGAGTAGAAAAAGCTGCCGGTTTGTTTGCCTCGCTACACACGTAATGCATTTGAAGCTGATATCTGATTTGTCGACGTATATATGTAATTCTACTGTTAGTCAAGAATTCATTCCACATGAGTATTTGGGAAGCGTAAATGAGAGTGTAGAAACGCATTTATCTGACACAAATATTTATTTTTGTGAAATTTGCAACTGTATTAACGGAAATTCTACCTATCTCTTTCGCCCGCTTTATTGGCTTAATTCCGTTTTACGCGTAGAGATTCTTGGGCAAGTTAATGTAATAGAAGAGATTGTATCTAGAATATTTGAATACATTGCAGGTTTGCAAAAAATACAGGATAATGTCACTCCTTTTCAGAGTCTTTTGGATGAAAATGAAGAGGTGTTTCGCAGTGTTGACGGTATCGTGAGAGTAGCAAAAGTTAGAACAAAAGAGGCGATTTATCTAAGGCCAGTAACCAAATTGTACCCTTTGTCTTTAATTATGGTTTTTGTATTATTTTAGGACTTTTTGTTGAGTTTTAGAGTTTTTAGTCCGGAGGAATGTGGGTTTCGTCAACAACAAATGTAGACAGAATACAATAACAAAGAATGAGATATTGTGGTATGGCGAATTTATTAAATTTTCTTACCCCTGGTTGCAAGTACGGATATTTGTTTGGTTACATTATTTGTCATTATATGAATATCTTTTAATGAGCCTAAACGCTCCAACATATACGTAATACTAGATAAAATGTATTTACTAATTCACTAAACAAATAAAAGGACTTATTCGAATGAATTATAATGATCATCAAACAGTTTAAATATACCTTTTTAAAAACTTTAATTTAGACCTGAAAATGATCACAATTTCACAAATTTAGAAAGGAAAACGGTGATTGTCAATAAAAATTATTTCTTCTATAATAATAAATGTTATATGTAAAAGGTTGTGTCTGCATTATATAATTCATCCCTAATGGTTCAGAATTACAAACTGCACGAAATATTTCAATGCGAAACGAGAATCGCTACTTTATTCGTAATTGTCCTTACTTTCGCAACGTTCTCGTCCGAATAATGTGTTGTTGCGCAACACCACTGCTAAATGAAAGGTCATTTAGAAAGTGAAAGAAGCACTTTTAAGTGTAATTGTCTCGATCTGTACAAGGTAGGTAATACTTTTAATCGTTAATGACTTTAATAAGTCATGGACATGGCTAATTTTTCATCAAACTTGGTAATTAGAAACTGCTCGAATGTTATTTTAAAGTCAATGGTATTCAGTATCAATGAAAGAGAGAAATTAACGGAATGCATTGCTGGTTGGGATCTAAAACTAAACATAAAATCCTATTATGGAGAGCCCGTCGGGAATTGATAATATCCCATTACCAATACCTTTATGTACCATTTTCGTTGAATGTACGTGAAAAGTTGCTTCATTGTACATAAAATTATATATTATACTTCATAAATGCAGTTTGCTTGTAAATATTTAACTTTTAATTGTATCGACTTATAAAATACGTATTATAAATTTCAAAAGAAACTAAGTTAAAATGTCCTAATATTTTGAAATGTAATCTCTGATATACAGGATCTTTAGTGTAATATTTGCGAATTGTACAGGTATATTATACCCATTCCAAAACTCTCAGTATCCCATATTGCTTGTACGTTAGGAATCTGGTAGCTTAATGATTCGACGTGTCTCAAAAAAAAATAATCCAAAGGAAACGATCAATCGAGGAAATAGGCTGACCAGAAACCCGTATGCTACTCCTTATACCAGACGTATGGTAGAATTTGGGAAATAAGGAAGACACCAGCTAATTTTTTTCTTATTATTTTTCTACTATTCCTTGTTCCAAACAATTGCGGATACTACAATCTAAGAGTGGTAATAATGAATAAAACTATCAGGCATAGATGCGAATGAAACAGCATTATAAATAAACCTCAATATTTGGAATTGAGCACTGAGAGATAATGGATTCAATATAACCATAGTGATGGTTTTCAAAAATGTGAAAAGAATAGATATTTCTATAGAAAATAAACAAGTTAGTTCACTTTGAATACTTAGGATAGATAGTGAGCGATGTCAAAAAAATAGACCCAGAAATTAACAGGACAAAATCAACAAACAAGTATTTACCAAGCAATCGTTATACCAGCCTGTTCTACAGCTGCGGGACCTGAGCAATCACAGAGAAACAAGAAAAAAGTAATGGAAATTGGGTATTTAAGAGGAGTACTGGGTATAAGAAAAAAGAACCAAATAAGAAATGCAAAAATTAGGGAAAGATTAAATATGACATTTATTAATAGAACATCCGAAAACTATGAAGTGACGAGGTGGTTGAGACATGTAATAAGGGGAGAAGTTACCACACACAGTTCTAAAAATGGAAAAATGCGGGAAGAAAGTAAGAGGTCGTCCACCTATTACTTGGAAGAAGGAAATAATAAAAATACTAAATACCAAAGGAGTAGCGTAATAATAATGGAAAAAACAGAAATATGTGGGGTAGCTCACTGACAAAAATAAAGAAATAAGCAAGATGCCAGGGCCATTATATTGTTCAAAGAATCAATGACAAATTTATAATCTAAGAAGGTGGTGTCCATTTTCCTTAGTTCGTACTGGCTGCATATGATAGGTTGAGATAATCTGGTGTGCCAAAGGCTACTTCAATTTACAAAATATCTGAAGCGTGCCTAAAACTGTTCTGTGTAGATTCGTCAAAAGCTAATAATCAACCTTTACATAAAGCACATTAGGATACATTTGTATAGAAAATTCTTTATAGTTATTATTATAATAATAGAGCCCTTATGCAGTGCTGGAGTAAAGGACTTATATAATTTGGTAGTTAGACAACTCTAGATCACACTGAGCACGAAATGTAATCAATCAAAGAAGGTATTTACCGAACAAAATTGAAACAAATTGATATCGTTAAAGCACTCGTTTCGTTTTCCGCATTTCTCATCCACCCAATAAATAAATAATGCTCCCAGAAGCTCCTACGAAACTGCCTGCCATAAAACGCTTTTCACCTTTATCGGAGATCTGAAAGAAAAAACAGCTTATTTTTGCCAAGTACCGGGGTAGGCATGGGTGTGAGTATCTGTAGCCACTGTTGACAGTTCTTCCTTAAGAAGTACAAGAAATTCGAGCGAAAAGGAGAGACTAAGATATTGTCTCCAATGCCCTCTAAAACGAATAAAACACTTTGGGCGGATATGTAAGTGGTTGAAGTGTGTATCTAAGCTGTCGGGTAAAAATGGCTCACATCAGTGGAAAATTGCTCGGAATTCTTAGATTCTACGGTTTGATATATGATTCGTTTTATAATAAAAACATATACAAGATGTTACAATTCTTTGCCTTTCTGCCAGAAGTAACCTACATATTAAAAGATTGTGGTAATGCAAATTTTATGTTTTCAACAAGAGATTGATATAGCTATAGATTGAAATAGCGAATATCATCGCAATAAAAGGAAAAGAAAGAGTTACATTTTTTTATTTAATTTTAATTTTGTTATTTGAATTCTTTAACCCCCTAGGCAACTCCTACAAAAAGATGCACCTTGTCGATCCAACCCAGAAACCACAGAACGCACGCCAAGATGATCCAGAGGAACACTGTAATCAGTACTCCGCATCAGGAAAATTCTATTAGTTCGAATGACGAGAATATGATAAACTTTCATTGCATCTTCTCAATCTGCAGCTACTGCAGGTAGATGTAGTGCAGTTTTTTGCAGGATCGTGAGTAACCTATTTGCAAGAGTTCATTTCAAAATTATTCGATTTTCAAATATCAATTTGTTATTATATCCGTTACAAATATTTCTGGCGTTGAGACGTATTTTTGTCTCACAAACCACATGCAATTTCTGAAGATTGAACAATTATCTGCATAATACGTATTGTAATGTTAAAAATAACGCTAATCAATTGTATTATTATCGCAATAACTAGCACTGTTCAGCTATGTGCATTTATATTCGTTCGGGTATGTCTAACGGATGTCAGACCAATGCTTCCTAATGCCAAGGCTGACGTTTGATGTAGTTACATAGCTAAATCCGCTCTTTTATTTTATTGGAGCTTTTATTGTAGTAAATACATTTCCAGCCAACAATAATTTCAGGTAAATAAGTTGAAATTTAAAGTAATATAACACGACAAACACATAGATTAAATCTATTTGATCTTAATAATAATTTCATAAATTAAATGCCGCTACTTAAGGAGTCGTAAGGTTTTCTAGAGAACGTGCGTATTTCAAGTTTGTAGAAACGCAGCGATTGCACATTGCCGTGATGCTAGACGGTTAACCCTAGCGTAACTTATACTTAATTTTATTTCAATAATAAACATTTTTAAATATAAATCGTTTTGTAAGTTATTATTGCTGTAAAATTAACAAATGCTATCGAAAGCCGAAGAGCGAAGGAACGCTAAGATGACGTGTTTAAAACTAAATCCTTATTAAAAATAAACCTTAATCATGTGTAAGAATAATTTCGAAATTCCTTTTTTTAACAAATGGGGTCATTTGAAAGGATGCTATACCATGTCACGCATTTAAATAGGGAGGGCGCAGCAAACGTGAAATTACATGGTTAGTTTTCTTTAGTTTATTAATCGTCTGCGGCACTTCATTTTATTATTAATTTAATATTTCCTTACTCACCCAAAATCTACAAAAAATCGATCTGATCGTACTAGTTAGATATCCTTGTCAACGTATAGAAGCGAAATACAACATTGAAACAAAATGCTATTAGCAAAAAATGCTAAAGATATCTCCATTTTATAAGTCTTTATGATCCTGAAAAGTTTCAAAAGCAGAAAAATGACTTTTGTTAAGCATAATTAAGGCATATACCACTTCATTATTAAAGGTTTAGCGATACTCTCACACCTTAGCGTAATCGTGGTTGAATTCATCACTAATATTACCGCATTTAGCAGCATTGAAGCCAACTGCAGGTTCTAAAACAGGATTATTGTTACATTAGCTCCTATTGTTACAATTATCCCATTTCATCTTACATGGATGATTAAAAAGGATCATAGTTTCTAAAACGGAGCTTTACGACGATTCTTTAATTAATTACGTAATTAATGAAATTTGTACTTATATTTGTTCATATAAAAATCCGAAGATTCATCGCAAGTTAGTTCGAAATTTGAAGTGGTAAAGCGGTACAAGCTGCTTATTGCGTTCGTAAATAATGCAAATGGAATACGTAAGAATCACTGATGAATATTGGATATACAAAATTCATGAGCGAAACGCAGACACAAAACGCCTACCACGTGATATTAGCGGTAGATATAAAACTTTATGATCTAGAAAAACCTGCCGCTAATATGTTTCAGTTGATGGTTTTTTATTTCGCAATCAATGCATATTTTACGGAAGATTAGTAAAGCAGTGCATTTACCATCAATGGAATAAATTCAATTAAATTCCGGCGATCTACTTTTAATAAAAATGGTGGCATATGTATGTCGTTCCGTTGATAGAAAAGTGACAAGTCAAAAATCATCATGTTTGTGAGAATTACTCAAAACGAACACAAGAAGCATAGTACCTTTTGAACAATATTCCCTTACTTTTTCTCGAATTGTAGTTCCAGAAAGAGGTGGATCTTTTTTTCGTGCCACTGTTACCCTTTATCATTACTTCGACAATGTCGGGAAAGGTGCAGTTGGTAATTCTTCTACGCTTATCACTACCACAAAAATCACTTGCCTTTCTTAAAAGGGCTTGTTTGTTTTTTTTTTTAATTATCGACTCTCATTAGGCAAAAAAGTACACACCAGCGAGTCACTCATTCAGTTTGCAGCTCTATAGTTGACCGTAAATGTTAGCTCCTGTTCCGGGAGACAAAACAAAAGGTTTGCAACGTCTGTAAATTGCAAGTACCGATAATTTTTTGAAAATTTGAGTTAGGAAGACACTTAGTTTGAAAGAGTCGTGAATTTTTGTTCAAATTATAGAAACATACGAGTTACAGAAATTCGACTTAGAGATATAAAAAATGAAAAATTCAACGAAAAGGCAAAGTTGTCCAAAAATATTCGAGTTATGAAGTAATTCCGCTGATAGGAGTTCGAGTTAGGGGAGTCCCATTTATGTTTTTATTTCATTCATGGCTATTACTATTGACAGAAAAATTCAATTTATTTTTAAAATTGTGAGGAAACCAGAAACTTAGGAAATATAGAAACCGTTTTGTATGCAGCATATAATCTTAACCACTTTCCACCCCACGGTATTTGTCATAAAATAAATAGTAGAGCAAGGAATTGCATAAAACTGAATTACATGTTAAATTCCTATTCGCACCTGACCGTCAACACCCGGTATAGAAAGATTACGAGACATTTTAACAATGTATATTAATGCTTTGTTGAAAAACACAAACATCAAGTCTATAATTGAAAGAGGATCCAAACAAGTTCTTTATTTTGTCTTTTATATTTGAAAAGAGGCGCTCTTTCATTTTTTTCTATTAAGATGATCTGATACAGTCAACCTAGATCCTTTATAAAGTCTACTAACTGGCATGTAACGAAAAGCTTTAAAGTAGCCTACTGAAAAATTGATAACGTAGAGATGCGCCACTTTTCCATCAACTGCACGATATCGATTTATATTTTTGATTAAACTTATACTACAATTTAATGTTACTTCCGGCTTGAGCAGGAGACATTAATATTGTTATTTAAAATGAAACCCTATATATGCAAATAACATTAAGTATCTTTCAGTAGACCGCCTACATACAGATTTACTGGGAGATATTGCAAAAATTAAATGAATACGAACAACAAAATAACTTGAATAATTTGACTAATGTCGCATATGAACTGTTTTAAGTGCTTACAAGCGTTTATTAATCAGCTTTCATATTTAATTACATTCAAAATATGTTTAACTGAAAAAGAATGAATAGAATGATTGCCTTCGGAGATCGATTTCGTAACTCCAGTAGAAGTTAATTTATTTAACGAGACTTATTATCGTCTGAAAATTAATCCATCTACTATCAGATTGACAGCAAATTCAAAGAGTGTGAATCTACCTAATGGTCGACCAACCAAGATACCTGAATGCTGAATCCTTTTAGCAGCTGGAAGCGATCCTCAAGTTAGTGCGAGACAAATATCAAGGACTATGGCGTTGGATTGGGTGGAGGAACCGTTTCAAATACATACGTTTCGAGTAGCGAAGTATTACTTTTACAAAATACATTTGGCACAGGAGTTGTCGGAGTATGATTTTTATAGAAAAATATAATTCTGCGAGGAAATTTTTAGAATACAAGACAACAATCCAAATGTTCAAGATATCTTTTCTGAACAGGCGATGTTCTTCCTTCATGATTCAAAATTTTAGGTACTGGGAGACAGAGAATCCGCACTGGATGGAGGTGGATCCATAGTAAATAAATGTGTGAGCGGGAATTGTTAATACCCGCTTACTCTGGAACTTTATTTTATTTAAGGACTGTGGACCAGGGAACGTTACTTAGTGTTCTTACAGTTCTATCTGATTACTATTTTAGCTGTCGTCTTTCTCATACAAGAAGATGCTAATATACTGCTTCCAGGTAAATTGTACACCTCCAGACCACGCAGTGTCCGAAGGTTTTTAACTGCAACTTTCCCTATCCGATAGGAAGGAGAGGAACTGTCGAGTGGTTAGTTATTTAATTTTCTCTCCAAACCCTTAAAAATATATACTTAAAAAAAACTTGTCACCGTTTCAAATTGGAAGTGATCCCACATTATAGCATGGGTCAAAAATCGCGAACCAAAATTATAAATTGACGTGTCAAGAATATTTTTACTCACCAAATTTGCTAGAAAGTTATTGAATTTATTCCTCATTTCATCGCGAAGGCAGTGAGAAGGAACACTTTCTCTTTAGGAAATTTAGATTCAGGTTTACAAAGATTAAATAGAAAACTAAAAAGATCTATCGGAAAAATAGTATTCATTACATAATTCAAAAAAAAATAGAAGGCTGGCTTTATGCTTTCCAATACTACTGCTGAGATAACGAAGATAAAAAAGTATATGACAACGTTCCGCTATTTTTTACAGAGCATTTCTATTATTTGATATATACAGAAGAAAAAGTAATAAAACCTGTGCTCTTATTTTGCAGCGAAAGCTTACGCAACAAAGCGCCGCAACTTTATGCGATATTTGTTACCCGATCCTCTAACAACATCTGCCGCCATAATTTACGACCAGACTTTTTGTTATACCTCGTAATAACAAAAAAAAAAACGAATTATACAGCATTACATGATTGTTTTCACGCATTTCGATTCGCTGGAATTCTTTTTCTATGTTGTTGCGTAAGCTCGTAAACACAATTGGTCAAAAGTGTAATAAATTTTGCGCTGCATAGTTATCGCTTTAGTTAAGAACGTTACAAACGAGATCGTAGACTTACTTTTTTACTTTTCTTGATTTTGTTAGAGATTTTGAAAGTTTCCTGGGTGTCAAATTAAGAATTTAATAAAACTTGGTGACAATGTAGAGTATGTACACAGCAATTTGGTTTAAGAGCACCTATATATTGAAAAACCTTGTATGGTTGTAAATAGATAGTTAAAGCCAAACAACTTTTAATTAAAAAAAATCGTATTGTTACAAAAAGATAATAATAATAATAATAATAACGGCCTTTATTTCCAACATCTGCAATTCACAAAGTCCACTTCAAATGATAACTTATAAGTTATACTTGATCTACTACTAGATCTTGAATTTTAAATTATTATTAAAATTATTTCTTATATTTAAATTCTTTCAGAAGATTAAGATCACGTAAGTCAAAGCTTTACTAAATATTGTCTATGTCTGTTTTTTTGCCGAAGTGAATGGGAAATCCACATAATGTTGCTTCCAATTAATTAATTGTCATCTTCAAACTGTGGATATTAGGGAGCGTTTCTAGAAGATCTAGGTTTGTTTTACATGATTTTTAATTAGTGTTTATTCTTGGATTTGTAAAAGCAAACCCGTGCTAATATACAATAGATAACCCAAAAAAGTCTTAAGTTTATATAGCCACCAAACGCCAGAAGAAATAAATTTATTTGTATTAACATTTTGAAGTATTATATTTGTAAATATCTAGTGGATATAAGGGAATAAGCTTTGTTGTTAAAGAAATGGTCGTAAAATAAATCAAAAACAATTTATAAGATTCTGGAAAATTATACAGGCTGTTTCATTTAAACAATTTGAAATGGCACGAATTAAACGATTTCTAAAAATTGTGGATGTATTGCTAAATACTACAAGAATGACTCAATGGAAAATTTCGCAAAAATTTCAAATTATTTGATTATATTATATTTTATTTGAAAACTTCTCTAAATTGTTCAGAAAAAGAATTACACCTTTCGCTCACGCACTAGGTGTATATGATGTAATTATTTTCAGGATACCTTCTTCGATACTATTCTCACGCTGCTCCTACATTACCATCGCATATACCATGGATATCATTAATATCGATGACGGTGGCTACGTTTTCAGTTATTTTGTAGCAGAGTGCCAAACTAGGTAAACGTTTGTCTCCAGAGGACTGAGAAAGTTGAAAGAATGTTATAATCTTGTAATTAATATGTAAAGAAGTCCACTAAAGCAAAAGGTGGTTAAACTTATTAAGTTTCTGAAAAAAAAAAATATTTTCAAATCATTTTTTTCATGGAATTTAAGATTATAGGTTCGTTTTTGTAAAGGATAATCACGTAATTTGCCGAAATAATGTATACGACAAATTAGTCGATTGACTGTCACCTTCCACAAAAGGTGCACTGATGAGCCGTATGACGGTGTAATGCGCGTCTATACATA